>JASJET010000136.1:4235000-4835000 GCA_034092305.1 Diaprepes abbreviatus
TGTGTGTTATTTTTTCTGACAGCTCACTAGTGTGAGGTAATGCTACATATTTTTGCTGTTTATGTTCTAGTTTTCTTGTTATTAGGTTATTATAAAATTTATATGTTCATTTATTAATTATTTTGGTGATAGCCTTTTCATTGAAATTATTATTTATTAGTATATCTTTTTGCAGTATACTTGGTCGGAATTCTGGAGACATTAGAGAGATAGCACGATCAGCCAGACCGATTATAACACTATTTATTTGAGTTTTTGAATGATTAGAGAAACAGTTTAGATATCAACCTGACCAAGTTGGTTTGGTGTACCATTCAGTTAAAATTTATTTTATTATAACTTTCTGTTTCAGGCGTGAACTGTAATTTTTCGTTGAAATTGTTAAACTCTTGGAGAATTTCATTTATTTTATTTTGTGACACGGCTGTTATTCAATCATCGACAAAACGTTTGAAAAATATTGTATTAAAATTTAATTTTTCTTAAACTTTTTCCTCTAAATATTCCATTACTAACTGAGCAATGGTAGATGAAATTGGTGATTCCATAGCACATCCATAGAGTTGTTTGTAAAAGGTGTTTTCGTACTGAAGGTAATTTGTATTTAGAACGAGGTCAACAGCATCAATAAAACTATTTTTTTGATAGAGATGTATGTTTTTTAAAAATTTCCCATTTTTCTGCTAAAATATTGTGGACAAGTTGATTTGGTATGTTTGTATACAAAGATATAACATCTAGCGAAATGAGTCTTCTAAGTACCATATAAAATGATTTTTCCTGTGGTGTATGTAACACATCTTGCACAATCAGTCTAACTTTTTATAATAAACTGCGCATATTACAAATTGACTTAGGATCATTTTTATTCTACATACGATGTAAATTTCAAAGTATTGTTTAAAATGCTAAAAGAAAACTTATTTTACATATATTAAAAATTTATACTTTAATCAGAAAAACCTTTTTTCATTTAACTAAAAGAGCTTGTTTGTTACACTTTGGGCTAGAATAAAAAGGGTGTGAACTGTAATCAAATTTATGTTAAGTTTATGTGCATATATTTTCTCGATTTTCAGTTTGGGTCGAGGGTTTGTCTCCCTTTTATTTTGTAATTCATATTTAAAGAAGTCAAATTTGGTTTTTTATTGTTTACAAAAAATTAGTAGAACAAATTTGTGGATATTTGATGAAAATTAATGCAAGTATAAGTACTTAATTTTAAATTTAAGTAATTTCTTTGAAATTTACAGTAACAAATCCTTACTTTTCAGTCGTATTAAGAAAACTGCTATAGCGACGAGTTGCGATAGTAGGTTTCAAAATAAATTTCACACATTTTTAAGTAATTATTTTTATAGCGCCTATCCCTCTACAGAATGTATTAGAAGGTTTCGATAAGGTGGTTAAGACAAGTCGACGCCTATATATCAGAAACTACGACCCTGTTTACAAAAATTGTTAATCACTATAAATATGTTAAATACATTGTAGGACAAAATGATATGAATTAATTTTTTAATTTAAACTCTCTGGTCTATTATTTATAAAGGACCACTTACAAATCTTATGGGAACTGATTTTTGGTGGACTTGGTTGACATTCCAGGAAAATTTTCTTTGCCATTTTGATCAGAAATTTCATGGCCACAACTCCTGTTAAAGAAGAGTTTTGCCGTCAGATGTCCTCATAGGTTCATTATTCATCTGTATCCCCACAGCATGCGATAGTGCCTATCGAGTCTTTAAAGTCGTGTTGAGCAGCATACTATGTTTATGTATAGATTCGTAACATATCAACAATATATAGCATATATTTAAATATTATATATACAGGGTGCCTAAATTTCAAAGTTGCAGTTGAATATTTTTTTACTCAAACATTTTCATAAAAAGTCGATCTGATTAAAAATTATTGAATTTTGAGGAGAACATATAACATAGAATTTGATCTTGAGAGTAACCTTGAGGATTTATTTAAAGATATGTTAAAATGGAAACCCTATTGTTCAAAAAGGAAAAATTTTCCGTTTAGGTTTTCATTGTATTTTGATGCCATTTGAAGATCAAATATGTTATATCTGAGTGTCTATTCAAGTAAGCAGGTTCAATTGAAGGTTAATGACTGTCAAGTGTCTGGCCCAACTGTGACCTATGCTTTTCAAGGTTAGTTTAACGTACAGATGGTTTTATAAATCGAATTCGTGAAATTCTGAGTAGAAATTCCGAAGTTTGGCATCAAAGGAGGGTTAAAATTCTGTTGATCTTAACCTTTACATTTAAAGTCATTCGAAAACCAGATGGTGCTCATCATATGAGGACTCTTTGTCTTAAGTCAAAACTACTTCCGCAGATAATTATTAGATCTAAACCTATGAAATATTATTCCTCACATATAAATAAAAGAACAAAATTTATCGTTTTGATCATTACGTATATCAAGATCAGTTTAGGCATAAAAAACATCTATACCAGTGCCTTTCTTTAAACATCAATGTAATAAAAATGATGCCCAGTGCCCACGGCGAGGATGCAGCAGGATGGATTTTTATGCCCCATTTCGATCCAGTCCACAAAGGACTGAATATTGTAAAAGTGAATGAAAGATTATGATAGAAAAGCTTACTTGTGGAGGAAATTTTTACTTACGATATAAATATATATCTCAAAGAGAAATTTCGCGAGCTGTGAGGGTATGGATTTAAAAATAGGTATAGGTAACTACATTTTTAACCTTCCTTTCATATTAACCTGTGTTATTTCTACTATGAAATTCAGGAGTTCCATTCATAAAACAATTTGGAAATCAAAATGGCCTTGGGAAAAATAATCGAAGGTCAAGGTCATCAAACTTTTCCTGAATAATTTTAAGTTTCAAACTGGCCTACTTCAATCGAGTGAATAATGCATAATTTAAAAGCACGCAGAGCTCATTTAATAAAGACAAAACCTAAAGGCACCGAAAAGAAAGAATTTGTGTACAAAGTTCCATGTGAGTGTGGTGAAGTGTACAATAAGAATGCGGAGTGGAGTGGATTCATTATTTAAAAAACGCTGAGTTTTTCCGAAAATCGTTCGGAATTTTTTCCAATATGTTAAATCATACAAGGTGACTTGAAAGAGGCTGTTTAATAATTAACTTTAATTTATTAGATAGTGACCTTAAATTATTTTTTACATCTCTAGACTCCCTGTAAAATTCTGAGCATTTTTTCTGTTACATATCCTGCACCTAAAACTAACTGTTTTAGATTTATCGACAGTTAGAATTCGAAATGAAATAAAATAATTATTTACCAACGTAACTGATTCAATGACCTATTTCCTTGTTAAATTTTGTCAAATTGTCACTTTTAGTTAATTCTCACTGAAAATAAAGTTTACCGAGGCACAGAGGATTGAAATTTTTATGATGATGGGATATGGTGAGAGGATAATAATCCAAGAATTGTGTCAGTTTTATCAACAAAAATATCCTAATTTTCCACCAATTTTGTAATCCATAGTAAGTAAGATTGAGTAGAAATTTCACCGTCTTTATCACGTTTCAGATGCTCCAAGATGTGGTTGACCAGCAACTAATAATGACAAAATAAGAGACATATTATTAAGTGTCCTAGATAATCACCATTTTAACTGTAAATCAATAACTTGGATATTGAGAAAAACATGGTATTAAATATATTAATAAAATCTATCCTTTCAAAATGCAAATAGTTCCAAAACTTTATGATGAGAGTCTTCAATTTTATGAACTCTTACCAGAAATGTGTTCTTGGGATCACATTTCAATTAAAAACACAATTTTTTTCCGCTTAAATAATGAAGTCAAAACAGAAAATATATAGGATTTGATCAGATATAAACATAAATTGCATGAGAGAATGACACACTCAGTACAGACAAAAAGTATTGGATTTGGGTGTGTGGGTTAGAATCGTGCATGACATCGTTATAGAGCTGATCTTTTTCTTATGAAAACTTAACTGGGGAAAGATATTTAGAGTTTTTACAAGGAGGTTTAATTTCCGCTCTTTTATTGCTTTTTCTTGAAGAAGAAAATCCGAATTTACCCCATCAAAAGATTTGTTTTCAATAAGATGGCACATTAGGCAGTAGAAATTCGTGCTTTTCTTAATGATGTTTTCGGAAACTGGTGGATTGGAAGAAGGGGATCTGTTGAATGATTGCCCAGGTCTCCAGACTTAAACCCTTTTGACTTCTTTTAGTAAGATTACTTTAAAGGTAACGTTTTCCAAACTAAGCTAATATACAAAATTTAGGGAATCAAATTATTCAAGAAATACAGTTAATTGCTACAAAATTAGTTACAAATGTTCAGAATGAATTTATAAATCGCTTAGGCTGCTGTTAATTAATGAACGGAAGGCATTTTCAATATTTAATAAAGTGATAATTGCTACTTCATATCAAGTTTGAACGGTCGATAAATTAAAAACAAATAATTTATGTATAGGACATCATAAAAAAAATGTTTAGAATTTATCAGTGAATCTAAAAGGGTACAAAAAATTGGGAGTCACTATTTAATAAACAAAAAAAAGTTGATTATAGCACAGTTCTTTTGAGTAACTCTGGAATTATTTAATATATTGAAATAAATTCGTATCTAGAAAACACAGTCGACTTGTCCGAACGACTTTTTAAGAACCCAACAATTTTTAAATAATGAATTTATTCCAGATTTTACGTCCTCATTATATATTGGATAAACCAAGTATCCACTAGAGTTTAAGAATTAAGGAACATAGAACATATACACAAAAACAAGAAACGTCAAGGTCTGGGGTTGCTGAATACGTCTGGGTTAAATAAGATCCTATAAAAAAGCTGTAGTAATATATATATATATATATATTTATATATATATATATATATATATATATATATATATATATATATATATATATATATATATATAGTCTTTTCTTGGGTTTAGGTTCTTTATTTAGCAAAAAATACAAACAAATTGACGTTTACTACAGCTTCAGACTATTTTATAGGATCTTATTTAACCCAGACGTATTCAGCAACGCTAGACCTTGACGTTTCTTGTTTTTGTTATATATATATATATATATATATATATATATATATATATATATATATATATATATATATATATATATATATATATATATATATACATATTGTGAATATATTATAACGGTTCTAATTTAAATTCGCTGGATTTGTTCGTGGACAACACATAACTAGAAATTACCCGAACCTTAACGATTTCAGATGAAATCTTTGTGTATTTTTATAACTAACAAATTAGGTTTGTGGTTGACCTATTTAAAAGACCGAAATTCATTATATGCTCCCACATAATATTATTCACATCCCAAGTCTCCAAAATCCCATAACTTTTTCGTCTACCAAAAACAAAAAACTCAATTAGACTTGTTTAAATATGGATTAAAAATTGGAGCTGAAAAAAAGCTCGACCCCAACAGAAAGTGAAAGAAAATATATGCGCATACATTTTACATAAATTTTATCGGATTTCACATACTTTTTATGCTAACACAGAGCATTACAAACAACTCTCTTTGGGTTAATTGAAAAAAGGCTCATGGTGTTAAAAGCGTTATTATGGAATATTTCATAATTTTGTCGTTAAAGAGTTTCTAAAAGGCTGTGGTTGGAAGAATTTTTAGTAATTAGGCTGTGTAATTGAAATTAAAATCTTACCATAATTGCCTAGATATTTTTTAATGTACAAATATAAAACGACCAAAACATTAGTTACAGGAACGCTGACAATAGGTCTACCAATTTGCCCAAAACCTACAGAAATACGATAGAATTCAGAAAAAAGGATTTATTTAATTATGCATCAATAAATTAATATTCTTCATTGTATTGGAATTTAATAACGTCGTACGAAGCAAATTTTTTAGTCAAGAATGCAAATAAATAAGTGATTAGACTTTCCCATTTAGAACAGTGGCTATTGGATTACGTTTTTATTAACACCCAATGTGTCCAGTCAGATTATTCCACTAACTAACAATATTAGAAACCTTGGACAATGCAACTTTTTATTTGGCTACATACTGTAAACGGTATACATATCAATACTTTCTGATAGTTAGGGAAAGTTTCGTAGATGTTTTACAATTCATATATTAAAATTTGAAAATACACGCAATATTTCAAATTCAAGGTTCAACTTGAAAATTCAGCAACGACTAGTGATAGAATGTCGATTAACTAAATGAAGTCGTAAAAATATGTTTCGCTTTCAAAACTTAATTACTTAGTATTTTTAAATAATGTTTGAGTTCTAAATACAATTTGTGACGTAACTAACTTTTTGGACATTAGTATGCTTATTGGAGTGTATCTTATTGACTATACATATGAAAAATTTAATTCTTGCGGGGGGATAATATTTAAAGCTTTGACATTACCGTTCACTAATTAATTTAGCCGCACTATTCCAGGAAATAGGATTTTTCGAGGTTTTTCAGTATCCGTATTTAGTGATATCGAGCTATATGCCGCAGTGGTGTATGCGCGAGATCCCACGCCATCAATCGTAGTGCAGCCGCGAGGAAGACAAACCGATGATTGACAAGTTACTTAAGGCTCTACACACCGCCACTTCGGGGCTAACACCTTTTCCAACCGCATGCATAGTTCAAACGGACTGGCCGGGGCACCTACCAGACTATGGCTTCTTGATCTAGCATTATATATAGTGTTTCATCATCTCACTAGTTTCCTATTATCCTACTGCTAGTGGCAAAAACTATTGAAAATATAATAAGAACGGGCAGTGTTGATCTTTCCTACCAACGCTGCCGACGATTCTTGAAAAATGGGCTGTGTAGTTCCTTTCCTTACATTCTACCGTTATGGACCGACATTGCCGAGGATCCGATAAGAACGAGCAATGTTTTTTCATCCTACAACCACTGTGAAGTACTCAATAAGAATATCACCTATACACACACACATAAAATGCCATCAATTTCAGTTAGTTCAGTGGTGTCCAGGTACATGTCCACCGATAGATACTCCCCGGTGTCGTCAGTGAGGGCGCATAATAACTGTCACCGCTCATCCCGGCCATGGTTACCGCTCTGATGTTACCACCGCCGTGTAGCGAAACACTGTATACAAGGACGTCACCTGGCGCTGATTGACGCCGAGTTATACTGCTAAAATATAATGTACCACCGCCGATTTAGTCATATGAGGCACCGTGAATAGCGTCGTGAATGGTACCATTGACTGACACCGCGTTACCACATACATATGACGTATTGCAGTTAGTTTTAGTTCGAGCCACCGTGAAGAGTATCGTGCAGTCGGGTTACCGTCTACAATCGACTAGCACGAGACACCGAGAAGAGTGTCATAAATATCAGCGTATTAGCATATTCTTGCTCTCCATACCGTACATTTGATATTGTTTATTGTTTTGTATCTTAGATTGTTAAGCTAGTTTTAAGTCATATTGTAAAGTATGGAATATATTATACAGGATGTTTTAAAACCGTTTGTTTCATTACCTAGTTCGCATTTTGAACTTTTCAGGACATGTTATTTGGTAGCCGGCAGTCAGAGCCTTATAAGCGTAAATGTCTCTGGGTTGCCATTTCTCCACTGTAACAAGCTGCCCGGTGTAAGTAGATCATCTACCACGGTAATCCAGAGGGTAGTGCCCGAGACCGATAATTGGTGAATGTCTTGACCCCCGAATATACGAACCCTTGAATAGTTCAGAAGACAGTTAGTGGCGCCGATAGGGATATCTCGACCGGCTATTTATTGTAATTTTGGGATATCTTTACGATAGGGATCGCTTGACTGCTGAAAGTTTGACTGATGATTGTCCGTGGTAAATAAGTAAATTAAGTATATGCAGGGTTGGGCCAATGTTCCGGGACGGCTTAATTAAAGGCGAACGAAAAATGATAGCGCACCCGCATTTTCTCCAACCTTCATGACTAGAATTCTTGTATTTAAATGCGCATTCTATATGCCAGTGCCTTTAACAATTATCAAAAGGTTTTATCATTAATTTATTTAATGGTATTTAATGAATGTTATCAGTTATTGTAAGTCGTCAACAAATTTAGAATATTTTTTATATACCAAACATTATAAGTATATTCAACTGTTTTGAAAATGTTGACAGTTAAAAGTATTCAAATTCTTTTGATAAAATAATATTTAAAAAAATAATTTCAATTAAGAACGATTTAATTAAATATTCGGGTTGTTTCTCTTCAGCCGCGTGACATTGTCTAAGCCTTTGTGAAAACTGGAAAAGCATGTTCCGCAAATGCTGATGAGAAATATCGTGCACTACATTTGCAATTCTGTTTTCAGGATTCTTTAAAATATTCAGCTTTGTGCTATAGACTACATTCTTTTCAAGTCTCAAAAAGGAGGCCATTCAATAGATCCTTTTCTATTTATCCCCTCCCCAGAATAAGTTTCACCTAGGGAGTTTCCGACATATCCACCAAAAAACGCTGGCGCTTTATTTTCTTGATATCAAAAATTATTTTCAGGAAACCCTTGCACGTAAGAATAACCTTGTTACACCTTGCTAGGACGATAAGGTTTTTAAGAGAGTCACAAACTTGTTTTGATGATATTTGATAACATGCGGGAGCTTTCAGCGATGCCTCTGGGAGACAAATAACAATAGCATGTATTTTTGGCAAAGCATAACACTGGCACATTTATTGGGCGAGAACCAGTATTTTGAATCACTAAGACTACTATTCCTGGACGGTTATCCAGGTAGACAAATCGACAACACCAGATCCACTGGAATCTCATTGTAGGCCACAGGTACAGCAAGTTACTGCTGAGGAGACCATCAGGCAAACTAAGTCGGGAAATTCTGCGTTTCAGAAAACCACAAATCAGGTTGGTGACAGGAATAATAACTGACCACTGTTGCCTAGGAAAATATCTAAACATAATGGGCAACTTTAATGAACAACCAATAAGATAATTTGACGAAGAAGACGAAACAGGTATTTGGTATTTTTTAATACTTTCAAAATAACTATAACGAAAGCATCAAATCAAACAGAAAAACAAATCTCCTATATACAAGTGACTAAAATTTTGTTGTCGGATTTCCATTGTCTGTATTTTTGTTTGTTTGTATGTTTCTATTAGATTATATCTCTTATCGCTGTCAAGTATAAACTGGAAGTTTTTCTGAAGGTTACGAACTTAAACATCAACTGTATCCATTAAAGTACAAAGTTTAGCTTCACTGTACATACCTCAATGATTTGGTATTACAAAGTAGTATTACTTAAAATTAAGTATCTTAGTACTCAATTTATTGAAGATTCAAATATTATATATATGACACATGACCGTGCAGGTTCCAACCATCATACGCAGTAACTTGTACGATGTGGATTTTTTAGAATATACATATATCGAAGGGCCCGTAAGTTTTCCCCCCTGGGCTCGATTTTCTTGTCTACGGCCATGGCGATATTTGACCAAAATATACCTTTAAAATTTCTAATGTATCACATTTTGATTAGACCCCCTATAAGCAATAAATGGCCAAACAGCAACAGTCTTTGTTTTAGAAAAATATATATTTAGTTATAAGAAATTACCATACAACCTAAATACATAATAATTCTGTTCTTTCCTTCATATATCTCGATACTTGAAAATGGCGCCATTTATTGTGACTTTCTAGAAGTTAAATGGGCAATATGGATTTTCTTTTAGAAAGATAGTTTTGATATTGCTTCCAGTCCCTTAATACTAGAAGAGTTAAAGTATATGCTTCCTTACTAAGTTGTTTTGTCCTTTTATTTCTTATTGTCACAGTTATTCGGGCATGCAACTGTTTGGGTTTGAACAGACAAGTTCTCCTCATATTATTAGCTTAATCTCCACAAGAAATGGCCTGATATTTTCCGAGTATTAAAACGACATTAATTTATCAGCATTAAGACTAATGAAAAGCTGAAAAATTCACCTTATTGTGGATATCTCTCGGTGCCTCCTCGTATGGTCTTGAATTTCAGTATTTCAATTGACGCTCAAAGGATATCGTGAACCATATATTTAAGATTTCAGATCACCTGGCTAGATTTTCAAGCTATATAAGCCCTATTTTCTCTGGTAAAAGGCGGTTGTTGTTTACATGTGTTGACAGCATTTTAGAGAATTTGCCGATGATCCAGACAATTGTCTTATTTGCTGGTTATAAACAGTATTTTACGGTGTTTTGTGAAGCTATTCCTAGGGTATTTCCATAGTTGTGTAGTTTTTACCTGAAAATTATCATAATCAGAGGGTGTTTATTTACTTCTCAATGACATCAGATTTTTATAAGGTTGGAAATTTGTAAGGAAATATTATGGATAATTTACAATGCTTTTACTGCCTGGTAGCGCATTCCTGATCTTATTCAAGATTTTTGGCGTGTAATTAATTGTCATTAATCTTGGGTAATTAATTAGTCTTAGTAATTTGTCATCCTCCTGTCAAGATTTCCTGCTATCGATGCGTCGCGCATGGTGCGTTCAGATTCAGTTGTGGAATAGTTGGGGTAGTAGTAAAGTAGAATGAAGTTAGTAATAATCTGGTTTATTCTGTCGTACTTACAGTACAGTGATTGATAAGTTGGCTGCTGATTATGACTTTCTGGTTTGACAATTTACCGGAATTTGACTCTTTTCGCCTGTACAGCGTAAATATTTCTGCTTATATGACAACGTCGCCAGATATGGCAATGGTCATTTCTTGAGTTTGTTTTGGCGTGTTTTTAAGATTCAAGCCATTTCTTAATTCTGCTTATGACTTGATGGAGTTATAGTTTAATAGTACGGTATTCTATTCTACAGTTGTATTTTCTTTGTGATGCTACATCCAGCCCTTGCAGAGTTTATATTTTTGTCCAAATTAACGTAGGTATGTAAAGTATGACGTTACACTCTATACCAGGGTGTTTGAAAAAAATCCTTATTGAGAAGAGTCAGTCGATTTTGATAGAGCTTCAAGAAAGGCAGGTAGAGATAGAGAGAATAGCTTGTTGGGAGACGTCTTGGTCATTTTTATTTTTGTTGAAGCTTTTCAAAAACAGAAAGCCTCCAAGCTAGCTCTTCAAATATAGGACATTTACTGAAAAATTTCTTGGAAATAAGCAGTCCTAGTTAAGAGGAATATACTAATCAACTCGTAGAGGACGTGTGACTTTCCGATAGGTGACCTGTACCTGATGACCTTGTAGTCACAGGATGACGCAAGTTAATTATACTGTTTTATTTGTATTATATTACATTAGTCTTTAATGAAATTTTCTGTCTATGGTAAAGTTAAATTATAGCTTTTTAAATAATCCGCGTCCCCTTTAGTTTTAACCCAGAAATTTTGAGGGTTAGTTATGTTGTTCCTTTGACAATTAAGTTGTCGTCTTTTTAGTATTACTCGTTATTATTTATCTCAGAAATTCTAAAGGTTAAAATAACGTAACTCTAGAGATTATTTAGGCACAAGAAAATCCACAGATATAGTGGTTACTAGATCAACAATTACTAGACTGATTTTATTATATTTAAAGTGTTTTTTGAAGTTATTTTAAAAATAATTCAATCAATATTTATTTTAGTTAAAGTCATTTACACATTATTTGTAATCATAGTAATTATTTGTACTCGTGTAGTTTTTTGGTGGCGTATTTTTCTTTAGAGTTTGACCTGATTTTCAGAAGATGCTGCATATTGTACATTGTGTCATGATTTTAGTACACATAGTTTTAGGATACATTACTGCACAGGCTGTCCGGCATTTGATAAAACTGCTATATACCGTAAAATGTATCAATATTTTGATAATTTTTTGTTTGTGTTTACGATACAAGAGTAAATCAATGATTTCGAAGTGCGCGACTTAACTTTATACATAGAGCAACTCTGTAACATTCTATTTAATTTTTTTACATGATTTGATTTATTTGATTCTTATCATTTCTTAACCTAACTCTTGCGGATGGGAATACTTTATTTAATTTTTCATTTTATAATTAATTTTCTACACCTTGGCATCAAAATTTGTAATTTTCGTTAATATATTTTCTTAAATATTTATCGAAATTATGTGTACTTTTGTGTGTATCCCTTGAACGGAGAGGGTCTGGTTATACAGGATATCTCAAAAGAAAGTACACATGTTTTGCTTATTGCGTGAACGCAACTATTCCGAGCGGCGCGGGGGGTATGTCAATCGGTAACCTGGCTCTTGGGAATTTAGTCGCTATGGAGCGTTTCTCGGGAGCGGACCGTGCTTTGTGCGTACGTGAGTTTTACAAAAACGGTAATTCGGCGACTGTAGCGCGTAGAAAATTCTGCAGTTTTCGACATACTCGTCACTTAAATGATGCGCCAAGCGCCCGGCTTATTGGAAAATGGGTCCAGAAGTTTGAAGAGACCGGTTCAACACTAGATAAACCAAAATTCGGACGTCCGAGGTCTTCGAGAACGGTCGAAAACGTTGTGTGTTACTCAGTCTGTTCGTGACGACCCAAACGTTTCGATTCGTAAGCGTGCTGTTGCTTTAAATGTGCATAGGTCATCATTATTCCGCATTTTACACAAAAATTTAAAGCTGAACCTCTATAAAATTCAGTTGGTGCAAGAATTGAAGCCTCAGGATGCTGGTCAGAGGCTTGACTTCGTAAACCAGATGACTGAACGCTTTTCAACATTTACCAACATCTTCTTTTCGGATGAAGCCCATTTCCATCTTAATGGTCATGTAAACAAGCAAAATTGCCGCTATTGGAGGGCAAACAATCCAAAACACAAACATCAGAAACCTCTACATTCGCCGAAAGTGACTGTATGGGCTGCGATGTCGGCGCGAGGAATTATCGGCCCGTACTTTTTTGAAGATGAAAGGGAACGCACAGTAACAGTGACTTCAGAGCGGTATGTGGAGATGTTAGACGACTTCTTCGTGCCTGAACTGCAAAATTTTCCTGGCTATAACCAAAGAACATGGTTCCAGCAAGACGGAGCAACTTCACACACGTCCAACATGTCTCTGCCACGAGTGCGTGAAATTTTTCCTGGCAAATTGATCTCAAAGAAAGGTGACATAAGTTGGCCTCCACGCAGTTCTGATTTATCACCTATGGACTTTTTCCTATGGGGATCATAGTTTACGCCAACAAACCGACTTCCCTGGCACAATTAAAAGAAAATATCCGCAACGAAATGGCAGACATCACGGAGAATACCTGCCGAGCCATCAGGGGCAATTTTAGTGCTCGATTAAATGAATGCCGTAAGCGCAACGGATTACATTTGGACGATATCATTTTTAAAAAATAAATTCCCAAACAATATATTTTAATATGTAATAAACATTTTTTCAATAAAGTCCTGACTTTTTTTAAATTGATTTTTTAAATGTGAACTTTCTTTTGAGACACCCTGTATATAGATTGCAGCCATGAAGAGTAAGTCAATTCGGGATTATTTTCTTTACTCGTTAATGCAATAACCAATTTACAAATCTGGTGTATAATTTAATCATATAATCAATATTTGATCTGAAAACCTCGTCCGTCACCACTGTATAAAAGCTAGCGGAAACCATTAAACTGGCACAAAATATGCTGTATTCTATTAAATAACTTAACCAAAAATTACTTACAATTGGTTGTTTTGGTTTAGTAATTGAATTCTTTAAGCGCCGCATTTTGGCATATATAATTTTGGTGTATCGTATAGAAATTTTAAGCGTCTATACCTGAATATACTAATTAAAGGGAACGATTGGAGACAATAATGCAAAATATTCTTAAGCAGGTTCAAAGTGGATTATCACGATACACAGATATTTCTAAATAACTAGCTTTCAGCGACGACATAAACTAGCAAAGACAGATGCAATGCAGATAGCAGCCTGGATAGCATTCCCTGAACTTAGTAACAAGAAATTGAATAAAAATGGTCCAATAATTATAAAAAAGAATATATCAGAAGAAGAAGATTAATAAAAAAATTACAGAAACAAAATCGACAAATAGTAGAATAAGAAATTCAAAAAATTACTTATTACGATTAAAAGTTAAAAATGGTCCCTCACAGAAGTAACAACCTATTTAGGATGGTATGTAGAACGAACATATTAACAAAGAAACCAAAAAGATACCATATATCAGAAATAATTCAGAAAATTGGATGAAAAGCATTAAAACAAATCGCATATCGCATTTGTTCAAACAACAACACAGAATCATCATTCCCAAGGAGCCTCCTTTCCGATAGACGTTTTAGAGCGCAAGTTCATTTATAATAAAATTAAAAACGAATACTTTACGAAATTGTAAAAGGCAGCTGAATTAGACCTCACAACAGGAACAATTGTACACAAAATATCGAACAAAGGCATTCCATCTATTCTTCATATCTTCAATACTGTAATTACTAACTACTCTAAACATCACACAATAATAACTCAAAAAGTTGAAAATTAATGCCAATCATGCTAAAATCTATATATGACATTATAACATTTAACTTGTAGTGCTGTTAGTGGACACCTACTTATCTAAACAATCGTTAAATACTGATAGAAAACATCTCTATCTCTCTAATGACTTAGAGTAGAAGTTATGAATTTATTTATGGCCATAAGAAGTACTAGTGATTCTGAAAAGACTGACTTCGATATCAGTCTGACATCGAAAAGTCGGCAGGTTGCTCTTGTTTCAATACAGCTCATCTGATAAGACCATTAGATGATTGAATCGCGTATGGAGGAGAGAACTAGAGTTATATTTGCAGGATATGAACTATATATGCTTTCCTTTAACTGTCTGAAAGGAGGATAAATATAAGCAACAAATTATCTGTTGTTAAAACATCATACAAGAGTTCTCCTGACTAGTTTTGTTGGTAAATGATGATTCTAATTAAAATTATTTATGTTAATTCCGAAAAATACAGGGACCTACAGGAGAGAAGCAGCAGAATATATGGAAATAATTATCCAGAACTGATTAGAAAAAGAAAACATATTGGATATTCACGCGGAACCACTGGTTATTTCGACTGTTAAAAATGGTGGATCTACTTCGGATGAATTTAGTGATTTGGATTTTAACCAGTATATCAAAAAATTAACTAACTCCATACTTTTAATGATATATTTTTTTGTACAACTTTAATTGAAATAATTAATTAAGGCTAATTAGCATAAAATTCACATAATTCAGTCTCTTTAGCTGCAATGCTAATGAACTTTTATATAACACAAGGGTTCGAAAGTTTGACGCATGTCCTAAAAGATAAATGTATGTAGTAGACACTTTGCTTCTGAGTTTAAAGAAATATAATAATTCATTCATCACGTACCATTTTTTCAACATAACATTTCAAGATAGGTTTTTTAAACATAGTTTTATGAAAAACTGTCTCATACTTATGTTTTATCGTTCTTTCACGTTTCGTGTTATTATTATAGACACATTTCCACTTGTTAATAATTTTTTCATTGTTTTCTGTCGTGTACAATACAGAATAGCGCTTCGTAGTCTACCGTGCGTGCGTGTCTGATCCAGTTACAAAAAAAATTGATGTGGTAAATGTTACTAAAAGACATTTTGTAAACGATGCTAAAAATTTGTTCAGTATTTCTATTTATTCAATTTACAATATCTAAATAAATATTAAGCTACGCGTACGGTGTGTAGTGTATAGAGAACTATACCATCATCTTCGGGGGCAGTTGCTTCTGCGTCTCTAAGGTATCGCGCTTCAGTAATAAAGAATATGATTGCCGTCGTTTTTTCCCTGTGGACTTGAACTTTTAGCACTATCTTTACTAAATTATTTTCAAAGAAATGCACTTTCGCATTGTCCATTGCAATTCTTTTCAGCATTTTCATCAGTTGTTATCTCATATATGGATTTATTACCTTGATTTTTACTTTTATAGACTGCATTTTTCTTTCATGTGCGCATGGTGTTCTTTTTAGTCTCCTTATATTTTCTTTCGTCATACTTCATGTTGCGTAATCATATGTCGTTATTTGTAGTTTACATTGATTGTAAACTTATACTTTAAACTGTTATGAATGTCAGATTAAACATATAATTCAATTGTCTAAAAGTAACCCTAATTATCTTTATGTTTTCTTCAATTACCTTCGAGTGTGATTTTCATCATTTTTGTTTTATCTTTTTTCGTTTTCAAACATATTTTCTGGGATGCGTCATTTAACTCGGTAATAATATTTTCACGTTTGGTGACATTTGTAATCAAATACACTAACTTATCTGCAAATCTGAGATTGCTTGAACCTTTTTCATTAATTCTGATTTATTTTTATGTTCCATTTTCGATGTACAAACTTTGATCTAGTACAGTGATAAAAAGTCTTGAAGATATTATATCTCCCTGTGTATTTCTTTGCGACTTTATACAAAGCCAACCTTCCTTGCCAATCTGTTACTAAGGATGCTCTTAAATAATGTGTACATTGTACACAATTACTAGATGTTTTAATCCATGATTTAAATTCATTCAGTGAATCAAGAGCAACATTGAGTTTACTAATACCTGATATGTTTTTTTTTTTGGGAAAGAAACAAATCACAAAAAGTGGTATGTTTTTTGAAAGGGAAGATAATTTAGAACATTTGCTGCAAGGATATGCAAGATCTTATCGAATTTATAAGTAATTTGCTTCAGTACCAAATGTCCACTCCACTATACTGAAAGAAATATGACCAAATCATCCTTGTTTTCGAACAGTTCAGGAATGTTATAGGTTTTCAAGATGACTAAACCAAGTTTCCGTTGTTTTCCAATATAGGTTCCAGGCTGTTTTCCTAACGTGGTACTTTTTTGTCAGAAAAAGTTTTAACTTTATTGATTACTCCTTGTATTCTATGTGGAAATACTTGATATGTTTCGATTATGTGCTAAATGGTGTTTGATGTTCGACAAATTGTTCTTCTTTGGAAAAACTTAGTTTTAAATGGCTAATAGGAGGCCGTGAGTTCTTGGAAACATATTTCCTAACGTTAGCTAGCAGCTTGACGCTAATTTGTTGATACTTTCCTAGTTGGCCTCATTTTGGTGATATCCATAAAGACACTTCTGCAGCCAGACTTGAAGCTTCCCTTAAAATAGTTGGTCATTTCTTAGTACATTTGCTTAAATATCCACCAATGAATTTTGGTAGTAATGTCCGTCCAGTAGTACTACGATGATGATGTTTGCAAGCCTATGTCAAGTGGTGATTAGAAGCCAATTTATGTTCCTTTTACTGTAGCGGTGTCAAGTCACCAGCATCGCATATTGCTCAATGTTATAGAGAAGAATTTGATAACCTGTGGAAATATGAACACAAGTTTGTCATTTGTTAGTACATTTGCCTAAATATCCACCAATTATCTGCCACCAAAGAATTTTGTTAGTAATGTTCGTCCAGTAGTACTACGACGATGATGTTTACAAGCCGCTGTCAAGTGATGTAATTTTTCTCTCCAGATTTTTCTCTCCATTTCATAATTTACAAAAGTGCGAACAGTAATTGCAAACTTCGTTCCATCATATCTTTTCCGTATTAGAGGTTGCACAATTTGAATGAATTGCTACAGAACACAATTCATCCTAGCATCGAGATGATGGCCTACCTGTACCACCCTACCGAGAAGAAAGTCAAAACTTACCCTCCCCGCCACAGTGATACGGCAGAGGTGCATGTTTCTTCTCTACTAGACTCATCAGGGTGCAGACATGCACCTATTTGTGCAAAGGACAGATCGGAAGGGAGTATGCTTCGCCGACTTCCCGCCGGATATATATATATATATATATATATATATATATATATATATATATATATATATATATATATATATTTATATATATATATATATATATATATATATATATATTCTAATATTTTCTTGGGTATACAGGGTGTCCAAGATAAGGATCCTAAGCATGGGGATCTCGGAAACAGTTGGAGATACGAGGTCGGTTAAATTAGAGAAAAGTTGCGCAATTTAGTGCTCAATTAAACGCAGTTGAAAAAATTTAAAAATTTCAAACACTTCCGGAGATTTCCGGAAAAAACGAAATTTGGCAAAATCGTTTTTGATTTTTGCAGGCTTTATTTAAAGAGATATCAGAAAATAAAAGGTAGTTTCTCATTGCCACTTTTTATTTTTTATAATTTGGTCTAAACAAAATTTAAATCCGACGTTTCGTTTCTGAGATACCATCATGAACTTTCATTTTTTATATGGAACAAAAAAAAGTATCCCATGTATTTGATAGCATTTTTTATTACAAATTCAACGGTGTATCACACTTGCATATCAAGTGTGTAGTTCATTGGCTTTTATAAAACTGATATACCTTTCTCTCTCGCTCTCATGGAGCTCTTATGGAAAGTACTTGAACTACGTATTCGATATGCAAGGGTGATACACCGTTGAATTTGTAATAAAAAATGCTATCAAATACATGGGATACTTTTTTTTGTTCCATATAAAAAATGAAAGTTCATGATGGTATCTCAGAAACGAAACGTCAGATTTAAATTTTGTTTAGACCAAATTATAAAAAATAAAAAGTGGCAATGAGAAACTACCTTTTATTTTCTGATATCTCTTTAAATAAAGCCTGCAAAAATTAAAAACGATTTTGCCAAATTTCGTTTTTTTCCGGAAATCTCCGGAAGTGTTTAAAATTTTTAAATTTTTTTAACTGCGTTTAATTTAGCACTAAATTGCGCAACTTTTCTCTAATTTAACCGACCTCGTATCTCCAACTGTTTCCGAGATCCCCATGCTTAGGATCCTTATCTTGGACACCCTGTATATACCCAAGAAAATATTAGAAAAAAATATTTAACAAAAGGTTTAAGATACAAAAATAAATTATATATATATATATATATATATATATATATATATATATATATATATATATATATATATATATATATATATATATATATGTTATATCGTAGATTTTCACGGATGGTAGAATGAATAGTTTGGTTATTCCGGATTTCAATCCGTTCGTTCAAAAAATCGTTTTCACGACGTTTCGCCAAAATCTCATTTGGCATTTTCAAGTGCGGTTCGTCTCGTTACTCGCTGAGAACTGATGGTGGCCTATGAAGAATTTCGAGTTTTGTTTAGTTGGCTCGCTGCCTGATTGGATGGACGGCTTCGTAGGCTCCTCCCCTCTCCCGAGTGCGATATATTTTGTTCTTGTATGCAGGTCTCTCGTGTACTAGTTGATTTTTTTTGTTTTCTTTCTTGATTTTTTATTAATGTTTTCCATGTAAATGAAAAATTTATAGCATCGTCTCGTTTATTTAGCTGTCCCGCTTTTTCGATTTCTAGGGCCTCTCTTATGACGCGTACCTTGTAGTTCTGTACCGGTGCTACTTCTTTTGTTTTTTCGAAATCGATGGTATGTCCGGTTGTTTGGTGATGTTGAAATAGGGCTGAGGTTGTCTGTTTGTTTTTGAGGCTGTTTTTATGTTCTTGGATTCTTGCTGATATGCGCCTGTTTGTTTGTCCTATATAAGTTTGATGACAATCTGCACATGGAATGCTGTAAACGCCATGATTTTCAAGGTTGGTCTTGTCTTTGGGATTTCCCAGGATGTTGGCTATTGTTTTTTGTGGTTTAAATATGGGCTGTATGTTGTGTTTTCTTAAGATTCTTCCGATTCTGTCTGTTATTCCTTTTATGTATGGTATTATGGCTTTGTTCCTTGTTTGATCTTGGTCTTTGGTCTTTGTTGTAGTTTTTTCTTGTCTTTTTATGGCTTTCTTTATGTCTGCTTGTGAGAAACCATTCCGTTCTAGAGCTGTTGAAATGTGTCTTATTTCGTCTTGTTTTGTGTCAGGTTCTGTTAGGCGCAGAGACCTTGATACTAATGTGTTGACTACTTGAGAGGGATGATGATGTGACGCTACATTGAGATATCGGTCAGTATGTGTGGGTTTCCGATATACGCTGAAGCCCAAGGTGTTGTTGAGTTTCCTAGTTAATAGCAGGTCCAAAAAAGGGAGTTTTTTTTCTTGTTCGATTTCTAGCGTGAATTGGATTCTGTGGTGGATATTGATATTTTTATAATATGGCCACATGGAAAAGAACACCTGGACGATTTCCTCATATATCTTAACAATATCCACCACAGAATCCAATTCACGCTAGAAATCGAACAAGAAAAAAAACTTCCTTTTTTGGACCTGCTATTAACTAGGAAACTCAACAACACCTTGGGCTTCAGCGTATATCGGAAACCCACACATACTGACCGATATCTCAATGCAGCGTCACATCATCATCCCTCTCAAAAGCAGGCAGTAGTCAACACATTAGTATCAAGGTCTCTCCGCCTAACAGAACCTGACACAAAACAAGACGAAATAAGACACATTTCAACAGCTCTAGAACGGAATGGTTTCTCACAAGCAGACATAAAGAAAGCCATAAAAAGACAAGAAAAGACTACAACAAAGACCAAAGACCAAGATCAAACAAGGAACAAAGCCATAATACCATACATAAAAGGAATAACAGACAGAATCGGAAGAATCTTAAGAAAACACAACATACAGCCCATATTTAAACCACAAAAAACAATAGCCAACATCCTGGGAAATCCCAAAGACAAGACCAACCTTGAAAATCATGGCGTTTACAGCATTCCATGTGCAGATTGTCATCAAACTTATATAGGACAAACAAACAGGCGCATATCAGCAAGAATCCAAGAACATAAAAACAGCTTCAAAAACAAACAGACAACCTCAGCCCTATTTCAACATCACCAAACAACCGGACATACCATCGATTTCGAAAAAACAAAAGAAATAGCACCGGTACAGAACTACAAGGTACGCGTCATAAGTGAGGCCCTAGAAATCGAAAAAGCGGGAAAGCTAAATAAACGAGACGATGCTATAAATTTTTCATCTACATGGAAAACATTAATAAAAAATCAAGAAAGAAAACAACAAAAATCAACAAGTACACGAGAGACCTGCATACAAGAACAAAATATATCGCACTCGGGAGAGGGGAGGAGCCTACGAAGCCGCCCATCCAATTAGGCAGCGAGCCAACTAAACAAAACTCGAAATTCTTCATAGGCCACCATCAGTTCTCAGCGAGTAACGAGACGAACCGCACTTGAAAATGCCAAATGAGATTTTGGCGAAACGTCGTGAAAACGATTTTTTGAACGAACGGATTGAAACCCGGAATAACTAAATTATTCATATATATATATATATATATATATATATATATATATATATATATATATATATATGTTTATGCGGATTTCACGGAAACCCGGAATAACCAAACTATTCATATATATATATATATATATATATATATATATATATATATATATATATATATATGTTAATGCGGATTTCACGGATTCCTCCGTGTGAGATGCAATAGCAGTGGATATATCCACATTATGCCGTTGTAGTACTGAAATCACATTCAGCAAACGTACAACTATATGCAGCTCCGCGTATGAATGAAGTAAAATACGAACAGTAAATGCAAACTTCTCTCCATCATATCCTTTTTGTGTTAGAGGTTGCACAGTTAGAATAAATTGTTATAAAACGCAATTTATCCTATTCCACCACCATCGAGATGATGGCCTACCTGTACCACCATACCGAGAAGAAAATCAAAACTTACCCTCCCCGCCACAGTGATACGGCAGAGATACATGTTTCGTCTCTACTAGACTCATCAGGGTACCGACATGCACCTTGCTGTGCAAAGGACAGATCGGAAGGAAGCATGCAAATACTGAACGCGGCTTCTCCGACCTCCCGCCGGATGGCGTATATATGTTTATGCGGATTTCACGGATTCCTCCGTGTGAGATGCAATAGCAGTGGATATATCCACATTATGCCGTTGTAGTACTGAAATCACATTCAGCAAACGTACAACGATCTGTCCTTTGCACAGCCAGGTGCATGTCGGTACCCTGATGAGTCTAGTAGAGACGAAACATGTATCTCTGCCGTATCACTGTGGCAGGGAGGGTAAGTTTTGATTTTCTTCTCGGTATGGTGGTACAGGTAAGCCATCATCTCGATGGTGGTGGAATAGGATAAATTGCGTTTTATAACAATTTATTCTAACTGTGTAACCTCTAACACAAAAAGTATATGATGGAGAGAAGTTTGCATTTACTGTTCGTATTTTACTTCATTCATACGCGGAGCTGCATATAGTTGTACGTTTGCTGAATGTGATTTCAGTACTACAACGACGTAATGTGGATATATCCACTGCTATTGCATCACACACGGAGGAATCCGTGAAATCCGCATAAACATATATACGCCATCCGGCGGGAGGTCGGAGAAGCCGCGTTCAGTATTTGCATGCTTGGGGACTAATATATATATATATATATATATATATATATATATATATATATATATATATATATATATATATATATATATATATTAGTCCCCAATACCTGGCTTAGTTGTCTTATGAACTCGTTTTTAATTAGACTTCATAGTTTATTAGCCAATTATTTGTACTTCTTTGATGCCCATGTACTTATACCTATGTCCTGTTTTTATTATCGTAATGGTTTGATCGTTTTGCATCTTTCAGAGAATTGTTACGCTTCCTTCAGAGAACATTTACTTGTTCCAGATATATTCAGATATCAAAAATATTAATCTATGTGGGCTAATTTTCATATTTTCAAGCATCAGGCTGTGGTCAGCGGCATTTCCCATAAATTCCCGAATGATTCGAGGGGTCACAACTAGTACTTCCTATTGTATAGCCTTATACAAGTGTTCTCTGAAGCTCAATCTTCTTACGCTAGTTGTTGGTAAAACTGTGAGGATCATCTGAATGCTACTCATTTCCTACTCTCTGGATATTTCTACCTCCAGGTTCTTATATTTAGCGTTCTTCTCAGTATGCTTTAGCCTCATATTATTATTATTTGGGATAACGACTTTCTAGTGTTGCTCATTTGAATGTCTCGTATACGAAATTGATATATAATCTATTGTGAGCGAATTAATATTCCATATGCACAACTCGATCCCAGTAGAGTTGGAAAATTGTTATTAATCAATATAGGTGCTGGGTTGTATCCATAATACCTCCAAAAGATTTAATTTAATAACTAACTCTACGATAATGTTCGATGCTAAATCGTGTTTCCATTTGTTTCCCGACACCAAAAATACCCAGCATCCTACCTTTACATTTTGTTACGTATATTATTAGTTTCGTATCTAATAAATAAAAATTAACTTTAGAAAAATTTTTAAAAATTTGTTATCAAAACAATTTGCGTTGTATGAATTGTCAAACTTAAAATTTGGAAAAACTTGTAGAGGTGAAATTAAATTTATAGAAGTTTACTGGCATAACGATTGGATTTTTCTATAACTTTTATTAACTGATGGTCTGAAAAGATTAATTATTTGCAGGTAGAAAGAAATTTTAACAAATGTCGTGGATTAGTCAAACTGATCCAGCATAATATTTGTCATATCTTAAATTTAATAAATGAATTTACGATGTTAAATAATTTGTTTGAGATGCCTTTAGCACTGGAAATATATTTCTTTTCGTCATTGAAAGCACTTTGTTGTAAAATGCACTAAGACTGAACCAACAGGCTCTGACAAATACACACCAAGTTAATTCCATAAGTGTTCCAGAATGTACTACCATCATTAATATTCAATAGTTGGTATTTACTCACCAATAAATTTTGTATTATCGGAATTCCTATCAAAATATATAAAAAACATTTTCGCAAAAAACAAATTAACACTTCCACCAGAACGACCTTAACACAATTAACCCAAAAAGGATTGCTAGGGATAATTTTATGCGCATATATTTTCGTTCACTTTCTGTTAAGGTTGATGTTTTGTTTGATTTTAATTGTTGATCCATATTTAAATACCTTAGAAGGGATTTTTCGTTTTTAGTAGGGTACCATAAATAATGAGAAATTTGAACAAAATTCATTTTATTAAAAACAAATAAGATATTCTATTCGTTACCTCATCAAGCTTTCCATTTAGTTAATTAACAAAAAGTAAAAACATATTCGCTTTATTCAAAGCTTGTTATTTGGAAATCGGTAAAAAGTACACAGGAAAGATAATTAGTTGAACTCATGTCGCTGGCTTAAATAAAGCTAATTAAATTTGTTGTAAAACTCAGATTATTATTGCCTTTTAAAAGGGAAATAATCATCACATAACGTTTAGATGAATGAAAGATCTAAAAAAATAACAGTTGGATTATAAATTAAAACCATTGTTTAAAAACATGTTTACGCGCCTTTTGTGGTGGTAGAGAAAATGTTTTCAGTACGAGAAAATACTTAAATCATTGATATAAAATATCCAGAACCAGTTAGCATCAACCAATATATAGAGAGATGAAAGGATTTGGAATTTGAAGAAAAATATTAAATTCAGTTTCCTTTGTGTTTAAATATGTGATGCTTATTTTTATGGTACTTAAATAAATAAAATATGCTACCTTGTGTTCCTCCATTTATAGAGACCAGCAGAATTTCTCGTCCAGTAGTAACAAATATATTCGCGATACAGTTTCCGCTGTAACATTTGTAAATTTGTTCAATGTCTTGGTGAAGTCTTCCTCTACGTTAGTCTGAGACTCCACCTAAATTGCCTGAAAAACAGTCCGAAAAGGTGTGTAGAAAATATAGGTACAACTACATATTACCACATAGGACTGTGAGGTATGAGAGCAGCCGGTCATACATAAATCTTTTAACTTTTGGATTTTAAATTTTTTTTAAAATTACTGCAAGTTTTATAGATTTCATTTCGTGTCATTTTTTTTAAAGAATTATGTAGGGTTGTGGTTTTTAAGAAATTATATTACGGTATCAACGAAAACCCCTTCATTTAACTTTGTCTCATTTAAATTTATCATTTTTTCTTTCAAATATTGCATTTATGTGGACTATTTTTTAAGATGGTAGAGAATATCCATGAAAAACAGGAATGTTGATTATATTTTCCTTGGTTCACTGGTTTGAATCAGTTTATCTTTATTAGAAAATTGCTTAGCACTTTTTTTAATTTTATTGTTAATTTTCTTTTCTGACAATGGTATCAAATATTTTTAAAGTAGAACATAAAATAGATAAAACTATTAGGAATAAAAAAATATATTATGTTTTAATTCAAAGTGACAAGAGACCTCGAACATTTGTACATCATTGTGAATTTGTGACAAACGTGTAGATTCTGATTCATTGATTAACAAATTAAATATTTTTTATGGCTGTTAAAGAAGTGATACTAATTTTGAAACAGCATAAATAAGCGTTTATTTAGGCATGTGCTACTTTCTTGGATAGCACCGTTTCTAACCCTGAATCTTTCGATGAATGCACTCTTCGGTAAGTCCAGGGACATTTTATATTAAAGAACATGCAAGGCCTGAATCATATGATTTACTGACACTTTTAGCTTTTTTTCCTAAAAATTGTTAGAAAATTTCTTTATCTTGACTCAATATTATTTCAAAGATTTTTCGTATTTGGTACCCTATTAAAATCTCCTGCTTTAAATTTGTAACTGTTGGTAAGAAGTTGCTAATTCGAACCTGAATGGACGTACAAAATGTAGCTTTACCGCTGGGCATCAATGTCAAACATCGGGTCCTTGAAGAGATTCCAATCCGAAATTTCAAAAATCATTGTGGATACTCTGTGGTTAGTATCCAAGCCCTATTATTTCAAGGAATCGCAGATTAACAGTATGAGATAACCAGTTTTCGTGTCTATTTTACTAAAAGATTGAATATCCATCCAAATAGATTGGCTGTAGGATTAACTGCTCAAACAATTAGCTCATATATATCTACTAAATTTCAAGTTTAACTAGTTTCTCTGTGTCTTGAAGAGCAGTTTATTAAGTTTAGTATTAGTGTCCCTCTATCTACAAACTCTTTTTGAAAATACTCACTAATCATTTAACCTCAAAATTGGAGCTGTATCAAACACGGAAGCAGGACAGATTCAGAATCGATTATGGAACAAACAATCACCTTTTGACCGTCAAATTACTTTTTAAAATATGTACTTAGTATAACAAACCATTAATGGTTGTATTAATTTATTACGAAAAATCATGTGACTCGATTAATTATAACAAACTTTTTAAAAACCTTACTGTACATTGTGTAGATACAAAAAACATAAGCCCTTTTAAGACCATCTCTAACCACGTCTTCAAACTATACCAGGGAATACTATTTCGCCGAAGTTTTTCATTACTCTCCTTGCGGATTTTGGTGAACGTGAAATAGCTATCAACATCAGCGGTGAAATATTTAACCACCCAAAATTTGCAGATGACATGATCTTAATGACAGATCGAGTAGACCTAACAACTCCTACAATACAATACGCTGATTTGTGTTTTTGTTGGATTTATATGTGTGTTTTTTTTTAAATTTACTTATGAACTTCAGATGGATCTCATGTAAATACCTTAAACTTATATTACTTGAAACATAATTAACAATTTCAACTTCTGAACATTTTCACCATAATCGAGTCAGTGTGGCTGCCATTGGTAATCTGGAAATTAAAAATAAGTATTGGTATTTATTATAAACTCGCAATACTTTCTTGTTGACTTTTGAGTAATTTTGAAACTACATTGTTAATAGTTTGTTCAAAGATAGATATAATTTATTGCTTAGGTGATTTTAAGATTAAAATATAAGAATTTTGCAGTATCGATGCAAAATACGTTAATGAAATTAAACAGACTATCCAAGAACCCAGAATAACATCTACGTTGCTGTCCTTGTTGATTATATTCTTAAGACAGAACTAGAAAATTTAACATCAGGTACCATTTCAGTAGGAGAGTTAAGTGACCATGATTTCGTCTTGTGTTGTGTCAATGTTGAGCGCGAATGCACTACGCCCATTTTTAAGGCTACTAAAACCTTTAAATATAACAATCTTGAGTAATTTACTGCAGACTTTAAGGCGATACAGTGACGAAATATCTATAATATCTCGAGTGCAGGTGATAAAGTTAATTTTATAACTAATATAAAAATATTACTGGATATTCATGCACCTTGTCTTACTTACTGAACGACTAACCATATGCACCCAGTAGACTAGAATATGTATAAAAATCTAAAAAATATGTTTATTGCGGCAGTAGGAAAAAAAGTTCCATTCACTTTGAGACTAACTGACAAAATATATTTGGTCACCAGTAAACTTATTAAATATAAATAATGGCCGAGGCAATGTACCTGACAGGCTTAGCGATGTAGACAAAATTAGCGAATATTTTGTTAAAAAACAAAAATATTTTAGGTTTTTATAAAAACAATATTACACATAATGAAATTAATAAGTTTTTATTTAGGGCTATCGGTAAAAAAAAAACATAATATCAAAAAATAAAACTAAAGCAACGAGTCTCGATGGAATTTCAACGCCAAATCTGTATTTACCTTTTTTGCTTCCATTAATAATGCATATTATTAATAACTCTTTAATAAATTATCTATTCCTAGATTGCTGAGAAAACCCGACATCATTTAATAATGCTATGAAAATGCAGTTTCAAACCCATATAAGAGTAAACAATATTATACATGTTACACAATCTGGGTTTATATCTGCGTTGCTTAAAATTACTGATGGTTAACAACTGCCATAGGGTCATAAAATTAACTGTGATAAATCATTGGCTTAAACTTATTTTAAGTAAGACAGATATCATCATATTTGGGAGGAGTTTAGATCAATCTGAATTTTTAATTAGATACAGAAGGTGGCTATGTACTCGTTTTCGTTTTTTCTTTTTATGATATATTAAGCACCTCGGTCTTATAATGAATTTGGGTCTATGATTTACAGAGCATATCAGCAAATACCTGCAGAAAGGTTATTTAAACTTGATATTATTTTATCAGAACAGGACAATTTTAAATAAACATATGTGAATCACTTGTGTTACCACAACTAAATTATTGTGATGGCATTTACGGATCGTTCCTTAAATTAATAGCTATGAAACTTATACAAAAAATTCAAAACTGTATTAGAAGCTTTAGTAATGTCAGTCACATCCTTAAGGAATCCAAGTGGTTGAATATGGGTAATTAACGAAAATGTCATAACACAACACAATTTTTTCTTATAATTAAAATACAAAGTCACCAATATTTACACATTTAAATCAAATACAGGACAGTTGTCCATAATTTAAATATTAGATTTAAAGGAACTCTTACTCTCCCTCACTGTTGTACTCACTTTTTTAGAATGTAATTTTCTTACTAAATAGCTTTCACCATAAACAATACATCTTTGGATTATGAAAAGAAAAGTAATAAATATACATTTAAAAAGTTGCTATTTAAATAACTTTTTATCAGCGAATCGCAGGACCCGTTCAATTGAAGCTAATTTAATTTATTTTATTATAAAAATGGAGACAGAAATAATATTGTTCAATATTTGTTAGTAATTATTGCAACTTTCTTTGTGCCTTAATAAATTCCAAATTATGCTTATTATTTTAAGTTTCTATTTATTTTCTTTTAGTATTATTTAGCCGTTCAGATTATGTTTTTAATAGCAAATATTATTTGCTTCACGGTATATACGTACAAAATTATATGCCTAAAAAATATTTTTGTTTTCTTTACTTTTCTATTTATAGATTATTTGTGGGTTAGATCTAAAAAGTGACAACGTTCCTTCGGGTCGGCTATTCTGTACCACGCCCAATACATTAACAATATTGTATTTTTCTTTGTAAATTTAGAATTAAAAGATCTTTATTATTATTATATTTAAGTAAATTACGTTTATATTTTTTATAGCACTCATGGGTCTTATGGTACTTGAACACATCTAACAATTACATCAATGGCATTCAATAATTATATCTTATATTGAATTAATGTTTATTTAAAGTTGTTTGAAATGATATAAAATGTTTGAAGACTGGAATTATACGCATCAAGTGTGTTAAAAGGTCAAAAGTTTTTCTCAAATACAAAAACAATAATAATATCAAACCTTTGTTGAAGAAGCTTGAGTCACTTAAGAGTTGCTTAGATATAATCCGACATTGCCAAATTTAATTTATCGTTTTGCCTGTTCAGGTTATAATAATTACACAACTTTACAAAGTTCAGTTGTGTGGTAACGGGAGGTTATTCCCGCAGTAATTTTCTGCGTAAAATTCGAATGCTAGATCAGAATTGGCCTGCCACTTCAAAATTTTGAGACATTTGAGGTTGTGTATTCGAAAAAACGGTTTTTTGGCTACTTTGAAATAATGTAAAGCTTGCAACAAAAAGTTTTGGTCTTTTTTTCTAATTGCATCATTTAATACTATTCTTCTCTTCAAAATAAGTTATTGAGCAGTCACTTACGTGGCGAGGATTCACATTAGTCCTTTGAGGCTATTTTTAACCGACATCTAAAAGAAGGAGGTTCTCAATTCGTTAAGTATGTATGTTTTTTTATGTATTTACTCCGGAACGGCGGTACCCATTTGAATGAAAATCTTTACGTTATGTTCAGGAAGTTGCTGCAGTGGTCCCATATTTTTCTGGACGAAATTGGTGCAGTAATATCCAAGATGGCGCTGACAATATGGCTGCCAAATAAATTAATTTTATCTGATTTTCTCTAAAATTGGTATGGAGGAATTTTTGGGGTCTTACACAACGAATCTGAAATTATTTAAAAAAAATCAATATGGCGGATCCAATATGGCGGACAAAAAAATTAATTTCGTTTGATTTTCTCCAAAATTGGTGTGTGGGAGTTTTTGGAGTCGCACATAGTGGATACAAAATATTTTTAAAAAGTTCAATATGGCGAATCCAATATGGCGGATAAAAAATCAATTTTGTCCGATTTTCTATAAAATTGGTACGAGGGAGTTTTCAAAGTCGTACACAACTAATCTAAACTTTTTTTAAAAAACTCAATATGGCGTATCCAATATGGCTGACGAAAAAATCAATTTTGTCCGATTTTCTTCAAAATTGGTAAGATGGTGTTTTCGTGGTCGCACATAACGATTCCAAAATTATTTTTTTAAAATTCAATATGGCGGATTAAAAATTATACTTCTCCCGATTTTGTCTAAAATCAGTACAGGACATTTCTATTAGTGTTAATTATGAATTTAAAATATTTTTTGAATAACTCAATCTGTCAGATTCAATATGGTGTCCTAAAAATTTTACATTTTTGATTTTCTCCCAAACTGATATAGGGGTTCTTGAGGGTGTAAATTATGAATTTAAAAGTATTTTTGCAGGATTCAATATGGTAAATCCAAGATAGCGGACTAAAAATTTTACATTTTTCGATTTTGTTCAAAGGTGAGACTAAATCGTTTTTGAGGATGTAAATAGCGAATATAAGTCCAGAAATTTTAAATTTCCGGATTTCATCCAAAATTGGTACTAGGGCGCTTTGAAGGATTTAGATTTAGATTAGATTAAGACTTAAAATAATTTTTCTGAAATTCAATATAGCGGATGCAATATGGTGGGTTGAAAATTTTACCTTATTCGCATTTTTTCAGATTTGGTGTTGGAGAGTTTTCGGGGTAGTATATTACGAATATGAAGTTAATTTTTTACAACTTTTAGGTTGATAAGATACAATATGAGGGACAGAAAATTTTACATATTCCGATTTTATCTAAAACTGATATTGTGGTGTTCTTGAGGGGTATACAAACTCAATATGCAGTATAATATATATCGAGCTAAGAAATTTACACCTCAGGTTCTTTAAATATTGAAAATTGATATTGTGGGGTTCTTGAGGTGTATACAAACTCAATATGCAGTATAAAATACATCGAGTTGGGAAATTTAAATCTCAAGTTCTTTAGAGATCGATACTGGAAGGTTTTGGGGTCTATATTACCAATCTAAAATTAATTTGAAATTTAAGATAGTGGATTTACTATGACAAACTAAATATTTGTTTGACACAATTCTATTGGTATTTGGAAAACTTTAAGAAACAAAGAATTTTTAGTGGTTCATTTTAGGGTGATTAACAACTTTGGATAAAATGAGTACTTTTTTGCCACCTTGGAGTCATTGCGAGGTACACTAATCTCGATTAGTACTTAGTTCAAATAATTTATGAATATCATAATGAACTCAAAACTAAAAATAGAAAAATAAAATTTTTATAAAAAAATTAAATCGACTTCTAAAAGTCCACTAAAAAGTAAAAAATAACTATAAATTTTTATATGAAATTGAACTTTTTGAAGTCGGTGCCAAATTGTTTGCAAATGAAATAAATAACTACCGATATATACAAATTGCGAGAAAAAGAAAGCAATTACAAATAAAGTATTTTTAATCTGTTTATGCAAATCACATTTTGTCAGGTATTAGTTTGGCGCCGACTTCAAAAGTTCAATTTCATATAAAAATTTATAGTTATTTTTCACTTTTTAGCGCCCTTTTAAAAGTCGGTTCAATTTTTTTATAAAAATTTTATTTTCTATTGTATACATTTCTCTCGAAAATTTGTATTTGGGATTTTTTGGGGTCGCTGAGTATGAATATGAAGTTACAAAATAGAAATTTTGATTTTCAAGATGACGGATTCAAAACGGCGCATCAAATTTTACAAAAATTTGCTGCTTATGAATTTTGTACCAAAAAAAAAACAATAAAATTTTAAAGTCTTTGTGTATTCTCAGACTGAAAAATTTCTGTTTACTAGTAACAAGGTACATACAAAATTTCGTCATAGGAATACCTAGATATTTTTTATCATACAGTATATACAGTTATTTTATATAAGTATTTAACTTCCTTTGATTACCTTTCCCAATAGATTATTTTTCTGTCAGTAATTTTTACTCAAAATATTGGTAATACTTGTAAGTAAAATGTCAATAACTGCTTGTGCTGTAATTAATTCTCCAAACACATGAGATTTTAATGTTACTTTAACAGAATTCGTGGCCTTTTTTCAGATTCTAAATTTGTAAATGAATGTTCCCCTGTTAGTCTTCAGTAAATTTCGTAATTCATTCCAAACATTTAATAAAAAGGGCGCTTTTTGTTATCAAGTTTTACATCTACTGGTGACTCATATAAGTAAGTACTCATTTGTAAATTGTTTTTATTTGAATAGTTTACGTAGTAAGATACTCTGGGATATATACAGTCAGAAAGAAAATAAAAGTAGTTGTTTCAATAATAGTGAATCACCTTACCACTCAACCAAATCTTTTAAACAAGTTATTAAATCCTTAAAGAGTTTCATAATTTGTATGCTCTCTGTGTGTTAAAATTTCGCGGTTGCTTCCTTCAAAATGTTTCTTAAATCGAATTTCGTAAAAATTATTAAGCTTTTCGTATCAGCTCTTTCAATAAATTGTAGTTCTTGATAAGTATTTTGGACAATTGCTAAATCTAATTGTCACGCTGTATTTATTAAATCTTGGTATATTTAATTTTTAGAGAAATGGTGTCACACGTTCTATAGTACTGTTAGCATACCTGTCAGATAAAATCTTCTTTCATAAAATAACACTCAGAGACTCGGCTACAATCACTAGGCTCAGAAATTTTACGATAAATAGCTCTGTGTCATTTTGATCTGATGTTCGTCGTTTTTCGGAAAACGGCAATATTCGTACCATCGGATCGTTTCAGTAATTTCCCATACAAGCAGGCACACAACATTTATTCGACAGCTGAAAAGTGCCTAAAATATTATTTAAACTTGTAAAGTACTAATATTTTTTTCTGGATACAAAAAAAAAGAACAATAATATCAAAAAATTATTGAAGAGTCGTGGGTCCCCCTACAGTTATTTGGATGTAATACAACGTTGACAAATCGAGTATATCGTTTAGCCTATTCACGAAATTATGACTTATTTTTTAGTTTATTTCAAAATGGCATAAAATATTGTTTTCCAAATGGAGTAATAGTGTCACATCGTATTGCTTTTTTAAGACATTAGTTTTTAACGATGCATAAAAAATATCATTCATCATTAGCTACGCTTAACTCAATAGATAGGACTGTTGGCTATTTTGTCCAAGATTTCTCTATAATTATATTTTCCCTCTAAAATTTCTTCTAACTTTAGTTTTCCATAAAAATTTCTCAAAAATATTTTCCTGAAAAATGGCATAAAAGTCTTGTCGTAAGTAATTATTTGGGCTCAGTGGGTCCCTCCTTAACAGTCTAAATGAGAAACCTATGCCTAAAGCTTTTTAATATCTGCCTATCTACACGTTTAACCAGACCTTCGTCTTCGATACGTATTTTTGGCCTTTAAATCCGAATCCGTTGAGCATTTTCTTCCAGTACCACACAATTTTTCATCAATCACAGAAAAAAGGATGGAAAATCGACTTTCTCACATGACAAAATCTGATGTCGTTAAAATCAACAAAATTTTAAGTCAAAACCCATAAAATTCCAAACCATATAACCACAAACTCTACACCCAAAACTCAGTACCCAGGAACCCAAAACCTACAAATTCACAGACCCCAAACCCACAAGCCCTGAATCTATAGACCCCAAACCCATTCATCTACGTATCCCAAACCGACAAACCACAAACCATAAATTCACAAACCCTCAAATCAAAAACGCACATACTACAAACCACAAACCTATAAATTCAATGAGTTTGGGGTTTTTGGGATTTAGGTCTGTGAGTTTGGGGTTTGCGGGTTTATGTTTTATTGGTTTGGCATTTGTCGGTTTATAGTTTGTGAGTTTGAGGTTCTTGGTTAAGTGGTTTGTTAATTTATAGGTTTGAACAGTCACTAAAGAATTTTATTGATCTTGGCGATATCAGATTTTTGCATGTGAGAAAATCGATTTTTAATCGTTTTTTGCAATTGGCGAAAAATCCTGACATGCTGGAGGTAAACGCTCAAAGCATTCGTATTGTGTGGCCAGAAATACATATAAGAGAAATAAGTTTGTTCTGATATATTTTTTTTTCAATTTGTGGTTTTGTGTAATTTAGTAGATATTGAGATATCTGTGAACATACAGATCTACACTTCCTCATTATAAAACAGTAATATATCAATTTATTCAACTAAATTTGTGACAGAATTTTTTCACAAAAAGAGAGAGATAGATGAAAAAAAGTCATGCTGATCTACAATCACTTGTGTAGCGTGACAGCGTATGCGACACCGAACAAAGAACAAACATTATAGGCTTTGAAGTATTATTTTTTAAGTTATTTTCAAAGAAGTTTGATGTTTTTTTCGAGATAAAATATAGCTCCTAACCTTACCAATTATACCAAGAAATATAGGTTAAAATTTGTTTACGATTGGTTAAGTAGGATTTTTGGTTATCTGCAAGCAAACGAAAATCCTCTTTATATTATAGAGAAGATTATAACCGTATACTTTGAATATCTATGTATTAGGAGGCATATACTTCTATTCAGACTTTATGACAAAATGTCAAATGCCAACGACAAAAAGACTTTTTGACTATTTGATTTTCTTTTTCAGTGGATTAAATAAAATAATATCCACAAATATGTTTAAGTTTCGACTGTTCAAAATCTTCAATTACAAACTTTAATTAGGTTCATCACAGAAATTATCGAATCGGAATAGATAATACCTTTGCTATTTAATTTCTAATTTTCAATTTAATTCCTAGAAAATCACCCTCCGATTGTAACTATAAGTTGAAAATTTACAAGCTTAAGGATTAAGCTTAATACAGATTAACTTTTTTGGCTTATACTAAATTCGATGTGACCCTAAAGGTATTAGAAAGTTTCAGAGAATATTCATTAAATTACTGACAATTTATCACATATATAATCTTCAGATCAGTGCAAATAAGAAAATATAATAAAATTTTTATAAAAAAAGTTGAATCGACTTCCAAAAGTGCGCTAAAACGTAAAAAATAATCAATTTGTATATGAAATTGAACTTTTTGAAGTCGACGCCAAACTAATACCTCACAAAATGTGATTTGAATAAACTGATTAAAAATACTTTATTTGTACTTGCTATCTTACCATAAATTGTATATATATTTGTAGTTATTTATTTCATTTACAAATAATTTGGCGCCGACTTCAAAAAGTTCAATTTCATATAAAAATTTACAGTTATTTTTCACATTTTAGCGCATTTTTAGAAGTCGGTTCAATTTTTTTATAAAAATTTTATTTTTTTATTTTTAGTTTTAGAATTCATTATGATATCCATAAATTATTTGAACTAATTACTAATCGAGATTAGTGTACCTCGCAAGGACTCCAAGGTGGCAAAAAAGTACCCATTTTATTCATAGTTGTATATCAATTCTTGTGTACGACCTCAAAAATTCCCCCATACCAACAAAGAATATGACGAGTGTTAAAAACAACAAAGTAGATTTGATTCTGTAGGGTGGACGATAGATTTTAAGTTGTCATCGTCAGAATACCCAAATTCAAGTTGTTAGATTTTTTGACCACTTGATTGAAGCGAATAATAAATTAAATATAAAAATAAGTATGTCATGCTTCGATAAAATTGAAAATAAACTATAAATTCCAACTTTCAAGGAACAGGAAAAATAATTCTGAAGTGATAATATCTCAATTGTAATTCCGTATTTAAACTGTTTTGGTGATTGGTTTTTGCTTTAGATGCAAATTTGGAATAATAAATAAGTTTTCCCAAAAACTAAATAGACTCTAAAGATGACACTAAAAAGTTAAAAACAAAACAATTATTTTAGTTTAATAATTGAAGATGTACATATTTAATTTTTTTAAGTCGGCGCGGCAGTATTTGGAGGACTTTTTCATTATTAGGGGAGATAAGTCCTAAAAAGAAACCTAAAGTTCTTCCTTCAAAGGGCATAAAACAAGTAGATCTTATTTCTTCTCCTGAAAACGGCCAATTGACTACTGTTGTTTTACGTGTGTTATCAGTTGCAATTACTTATGTTCAACCATTTTTAATTTTCCCAAGAGTCCGTACGAAGGCTGAATTGTTAGATGGTGCACCTCCTGGAACTATCTCGATATGTCATCCCAGTGGATTAAGACCGCTGAGGAAGGTGCAAAAATTTTATTTTCGGTGAATCCTAGTCTGGTTTTTACCTCCATATGCATTTCGAACACCTCATAGTCTTGTCGATGGAAATGTCAATTTAAACTCCTCATTCCGTAATATTACATAGGAGTTGAGTCCTTTTTTTAAAAAATTACATACAGATGAAAGGTTCTTCAAATAATAGGAATATACTTTTGTTTTATTAGGTCTAACAATTTTTCGCAAAGATTTTTTTGTTGTCTATTGTTCGTCCTGCCATTGTGCAATTCGTTTTCACATTAAAAATATACAGTGCCTTCATTTCAAAACGAACCATTTTTAATAACTTTGTTAAATAGAAAAATTTAAAAAAAAGAAAAAACACGTCAATTTAGATATACAGGGGGAAGTTTAATTTTGCATTTTTTAAAAGTCTGTCAATCACCTCCTCACCTCCAGCTAACCTCACTTTGATATATCAAATGGGAACCCCCACCTTGTGACACATCATTGTAAGCAGCATAAAATTGTCTATCCAACCGTATAAAAAAAATTAAATCGGTTGACGTACAAGCGAACAGTGTGCAAAAATGTCTTGTAATAATGCATAATATATCGGCCTCGAACTTTAGTATGTCAAATGATTACCCTATAGTGTGATACATCATTTTAAAGGGCATACTATCTCCTATTTAGCCAATAAAAAAAAACAAAATCTGTTGATGTACAAGCGAATAGTAAGAAAAGATGTGTGGTAATAATAGACACCTTATCACATTAAACTTTATTATGTCAAATGGCTACTTCATTGAGTAAAATATTATTTTAAATTTAAAATAAATATTTTTTTAAATAATAAACAGTTAAAATATTTGCGAGAAAAAAACTAAGCCTGTTTTAAAATTCATCGCAAAATTCATTGCAGTCTAATCAATCTAGTGTATTTATTTCAATGATATTTTTTGCGGTACCTGATAGGTACAAAAAATCACTACAATAAATAAAATTTTTAAGATCTTTAAACACCAGTTGTTTATTATTGTTAAAATTGTCATTGTGACGCCTAGTTGAAACGTGAATATAAATGGTGTATACGCTAGCCGAAAGAATAGAAATAATTTTTCTCTATGGAGCTGAAAATCGGTGCGCTCGTAGAACCGCCAGAGCATTTAACGAGAGGCATCAAGACAAAAACGTGGGCCATAAATATGTACTCGAATTGGTACGAAAGTTTGAAGAAACGGGATCCGTTTGTAATAAAAAATATATTGAGAAAAGGGTTGTAGATGAAGCATGCCAAATCGAGGTACTAGGACAGTTTGCAATAGATCCAACTTTATCCATCTCAAAGGTCGCAGATTTAACCAACATTTCTGCTGGCTCTGTGCATAAAGTTTTAAAACAAAATAAGTTTTTTCCCTACAAAATTCAAATTCTTCAAGAACTCGGAGAAGACGATTTTGATCAACTTTTTTTCTAAATGGACTGGTTAACAGACATAACTGCAGATACTGGGATAATGAAAATCCGCACCTTTTCCGAGAAGGGCATACTCAATATCCCGAAAAAATTAACGTGTGGGCAGGAATTTATGGCAATGAAATCATCGGGCCATTTTTTTTGGAAGATAATTTAACTGGGCAAATTTATTTAAACCTTTTAGAAAACACAATATACCCTGCCATTGTGCAATCTTTAGAAAATCAAGTGGATGAAAATGCTGTTATGGTACTAAATGAAAATAATTTGCATTTCCAGCAAGATGGAGCTCCCCCGCACTACGCTTTGGCAATTCGAGAGTGGCTTGATGAACATTTTCCAGGGACGTGGATTGGCAGACGTGGTGCAATTGAATGGCCAGTACGGTCTCCAGACCTAACCCCCCTAACTTTTTTCTTTGGGGGTATTTAAAAAGCAAGGTTTATAAAACCCCACCTGAAATATTGACGATTTAAAAGATCGAATTGTTCGGGAATGTAGAGGAATTAGCAGAGAAACCCTTGCCAATGTTCGTGGGGAATTTCAAAATAGGTTTTTTTATTGTCTCGCTAATAACGGCGCACATTTTGAACATTTAATAAAATAATTTTCTTCAACTGAATAAAACTGAATAAACTGCTTATATTTAACACACATTTTTGCATCCTAATTGCCTATAACGTCTATTAACTTAATTTTTTTTGACATCATTGGATAGCAGATCGTACGTCCTTTAAAATGATGTATCACACTATAGGGTAATCATTTGACATACCAAAGTTCGAGGCCGATATATTATGCATTATTACAAGACATTTTTGCACACTATTCGCTTGTACGTCAACCGATTTAATTTTTTTTTATACGATTGGATAGACAATTTTATGCTGCTTACAATGATGTGTCACAAGGTGAGGGTTCCCATTTGACATATCAAAGTGAGGTTAGCTGGAGGTGAGGAGGTGATTGACAGACTTTTAACAAATGCAAAATTAAACTTCCCCCTGTATATCTAAATTGACGTGTTTTTTCTTTTTTTTTAAATTTTTCTATTTAACAAAGTTATTAAGGATGGTTCGTTTTGAAATGAAGGCACTGTATGTTAGAAATACATAGACTTCTTTTGTCTTTTGTGTCCTATTAGGTAGATCTCGTAATTTCAGTGTCAGATAACTTTTATTTCTGGGATAGCTTCACGGGTAGAATGCAAATAGAAGAGAGTGTGGTTGTATATCTGGGATTATTTGATACATATTTTTTATTTATGGTATAGATTATATTACCTAGTTAGAATTATTTTGTTATTTGCCATGTCATAGTATATTTGGCTGTGTTATTTTTGGCCGCTAAAAATTAATGGTAATTTTATTTTATTTTTTGTATTTCTATCATTTCTAGAAACTCTCGTTTTTCTTGTATGTGTTTCAGATTTCAGAATCGTCGTGTAACTAAAAGGTATGTTTTATTTCAATACTGTGTTTCGTTAAAGTGGTATGTTTTCTTTTAATCTATTTATGGGCATTTAGCCATTTGAATTATTGTCTGATTTGTCTGATGTGTATCATTTACATGAAATTTCCTACGTGGGTTTTCTCGTCTTTGGATAATTTTGATTTTTATTTGACTGTAGTGGCTTTTAGGAAATTATGTCTTTTGTAGCTAAGGGTCATATTGTAGCTTTTGAAAATATTTTGCGACTGTTCGGACAAGTTAGGAATATATGGTAAGGTTTTTTTTTGGTTTAGTTTATCGAGGAAATTGTTACATTTCAGTGCATGCTTTACTTTATTAATTGTCTTTATTCTTTACTCTGTTTCGGATAGTTTTATACTGCGATCTTCAGTACCTATAATTACAGATTTTTTTTTAGATAAGGAATATTGTGAATTAAAATACAGATATTTAGATGACCAAACCAGTTTGGTATATCGTTTTGTTTTTAGTTAGTTGTTTAAATGGTAGATAATGAGATCAAAGAAGTCTATTTATTTTCAGTTTCTTTTTCTGTTTTAAATTGTAGTTTAGGTTGGTGACTGTTGAATTTATTTAAAATATATTGACATTTATTTTTTGAGATTGCGCTTATGCAGTTATCTACATACCTAGAGAAGAAAGTTATATCGAGACTGCAGTACTGAGCCACATATTCCTATTAATTTCAAAACACTGCTGATGAGGGTTCATGAATTTTAACTTAAAAAAAATATATATCAAGACACTTTACTTAAAACTGCGAAATTCGTAGTTGGTTGAGTTGCCGATGCCGGATAATGCAACATCTATCTTTAGAGTGTAGCATTTAAATTTACCAGTTAGCATCAATGCTACATGTTTTTAGTAATATGATATAATTTGTATATTTTTACCTGAGTAAATTTAATTATTTATCCTGTAATTTAAAACAGTAAACATGGAATTTATTTTTTTTGGTTCACAACTCTTTTGGTCTTGTAACTTATCAATTTTTTTTTAACACAGTTCATAAATTGCTGTAGTTTATATATCACATTATTTGGTTTGAATTTAAAAGTCGTAAATATTTTATTTTTAATAAACTCTCATTTGTTTACATTCAATTTCAGTATTAAAAGTATAAGGTTATAGTCGGTGACATAGTTCAGTTAGCATTTGCTGTGAATGTATACCCATTCGTTGACACGAACACGGCATGTCGAGATCGATCATTTAAGGTTGAGTATGCAGTATGGATTTGTGGCAATTTTTTTGAACTTTGTTTTATCGTGATTAGTGACTTTGAACTGTTTGATCATAATTTTCTTTTTGATAATTTTCCATGGCCTGCCCATACTTGACGTATTAACTGGTGGTCAGTGTAAGTTCGGAACTAGGTTAAAGTGCTCCAGGTTGAGAATAAGGTTGGCAAGACTAAGTATAAATATCACTAAGATTTGTCACGTCTGGTTGCAAGAGAGATTTGTATTTTCGAGCCCTTTACTGTTGAACCGCAGAAGGCAGCAGACCAATCCTGCCACCAGCTCTGAAAGGGCGGACGGTCAAGTTTTTTTTGTTAAAGTCCACTAATTAATGAGGTAAGATTTTGCCCCTTATCTTTACGAACATGTGGTAAAAACAACATTTTATTTTAGGGCTCTTTGGCTATTCGGCTATTCGGCTACTTGGCTATTTGACTATTTGGCTATGTGAATATTTGAAGCCAGTTCTTTTTTATCTTTGGGCTTTTCATCTTGATATTGCTGTCATGACTTCTTGATGGTTCGAGTCCTAGTTTTCCTGTACAGGCGACCACGATTGTATCAACCTTACCCTGCGTTTGATTGGTGAGTTGGAAGTGGCCCTGTGAAGCCTCAATCCATCCACAACACAACAGGAATCCTAGCAACAGCGCTGAAGTGAAAGGTACCATTGCATATACCAGGTAGGAGAAAAACCTTAAATTAGAGATTCGAGTTGTAAATCAATTTTTTATAACACAAACAATGCAACATAATTATATTTGGTGATGTAGTAACATGTGAGAACTTTTGATAACTCAACAAAACGTACGTTATTGGCGACTAAGGTTCTAGAACGTTTGCGGCCAAATCTTATATAACCATTTAAAACCGAGGTGATAGTTATCAAGAGAGTAAAAATAAAACATTGTAAGCACAATTCAAATTTATGTAAATAATAATTTTTTTTAATGGGAATAAAATGGAATTGCTATTTTGTTTTAATTAAGTCGTTTTATTGTGGAGCTATACACCTACCGTCAATAATTTAAAATCATTCCTCATACCTAAGTGTTTTCCTGTTTAATCACTAGGTAAGTAACACAGATAATGTAAAACAGGTGGCGCCTATTGGGTAATCAAAGCAGAGCACAACTATCTCTAAAAGAGATACGAACCTAGCCTCCGACATATTGAGCTGCCGTACGCATCCGTTGCCGTAACCTGTAAAAAGGGGACGCCGCAAAAAATGGCGCCCAACGTGGGGCTTGTGCTTTGTTTTGAATTTTTATATTTTACTGGTGTTTAGCAAAATAATTTAACGTTGAGTATCCTGAATTGAATTAAAATTTCTATGCGATTAAATTCATGTGTCAGATTTAAATTAATTTTCATTAGAAACATATTTTTATTGTAATTCCATTTTGTTTCGACTGGGTAATGACAATTTTATAAAACCTAGGAAACATTCACAGGTTACTCGAGTAAACTTTCTCCGAGGTACAATAAGGTTATATTTTATATATTTTTTTAAGAGCCCTCATTGATTTTAATATCACATTAACTTCACAGTATTTTAGGTATTTTACAGCTTATAGTAGTGAATTTTGTACTTTTTATGTACAGGGTGTTCAGGTGGACACAGTTTTTTATACGTTTGTGTAAGGTCTATTATTTTGGCTAAATTGCTGAAGATTTTCTAATTAGTTTGTGAGTTAATTTAGTTTAAAAGGCATTTCATATCGTACATATTTTTGATTTGTTTAAGTCTCGTAAAGATTTGCATGATTTTTTTTTGAGCTATTTAAAAGTTGTAGAATGATTTTACATTTTATCTCAGGTAGTAAAATTTATACCCGATTAGAAATACTTTTTTGCTATTAAACCATTTTGAACCGATAACAGTTTAAAACATTTGGTGATAAGAAAAATATTTAATTTTTTTCCGGTATTTTACAGCTATTTTCCTAAAACTTGATTTAAGTGTGTTAAAAGTCCAGCAAAAAGTAATCTAGAGAATTTGATTTTTTTAAAAAAAAAGAAATTGTTGTTGACCACGCCAATATTTTATTTTTTGGATACTTTTTATAGATAACAGGATATGAATAGAAATAAATACCAATTTTAAAATTTAGCTTTGCTTAAAAATTTATGCATGATTAGTTGGGACTTATTATTCTGAAGTTTGATAAAATAAATTATTTTTTATTGATACAGGGTGTACGATTACTTTTTTTGGTTTCCTCATTTTAATGTTTGATCAATGCAATCATTTGATTTAGATTTTAGTAAAGCTATATAATTGCTTTTGAAATAAAATAATTTTTTCTATTTGATTTGCTATACAGGGTAGGACAAACTGTTTGTTTTATAGAATTGATTTAACTTTAGAGATACGGTTATTGTTTTCAACTAAGTAAAGAATACTTTGTCATTTAAAAATAATAACTTGATTTAGTGTATTTATTTTCAAATTTTATATCATCATGGACATTTATAATTTTCAACCCAATCATTTACTTGAATATGAGTTGGACTACGAGTTAAAAATTCGTTTGTTAACTTCTTTACGTACTGTCGCAGACAAACGCAAGATACTTGCTAGAATTCTAAAAAGAGAACAATCGAGTCCGGGTAAAGATATTAACTTAAATATTTGTACTTTAACTTTTGAGGAAGAAAAAATCAGTATACAACGCAGTTTAGACTCTATACAAGGGGTGATAGATGAATTTGACGGTAATGCTAATGATTCTCTTATTAATAGAGTGAAGTCGCGTTTAGCTCACGTGGTAGGAAGAGCAAAAAGAATTCCAATGCCCAAGGATGAAAATAGAGCTTCTGTAATATTTTCTTATATTCAAGAAGTGACCGCGAGTTGTCTTTTATTGGAATCGAATTTGATAGATAAAATTCCGGACGGTCAGCATGTTGAACTTACATCTCAGTTGCCGGTGATCAATGTAGCAGCACCTGTAGTGCATTGCGCGACGCGTATTTTACCTATTAGTGAGTGGCAAGTTAATTTTAATGGGGACGTGAAAAAACTTTATCCATTTTTGGAACGGTTAACTGAATTAGCGCAGGCACGTAATATTTCTCCGCAGGAGTTATTTAATTCAGCTGCCGAATTTTTCATAGGAGACGCGTTTGTGTGGTATCGAAGTGTTAAATCTTCGGTAACTGATTGGGATTCATTGGTATCGAAATTAAAGAAGGATTTTTTTCATGATGATATAGATGATGATATATGGGAGCAAATTAAAAGAAGGAAACAAAAGAAAAATGAATCTACGATAGTTTTTATTGCTCATTTAGAAGCTCTTTTTTCTCGATTATCTAGACCTCCAGCAGAAGTTTCAAAAGTTAAAAATATTAAAAGAAATCTTTTACCAGATTTTATTAGTAGGTTGGCTTTAATAGATGTTAATAATGTTTCGGAACTTTCAGAACTTTGTCGTAAGTTAGAAGAGGCTGATTACCTTAAAGATAAATCTAGGCCTAAGGATGAAATTGCTAGCATCAACAGTATGGCTAACACGAACCAAAGTTTAAATAATAATAGTCATTTTAACAAGCAAAATAATTCTAGAAAAAATTTCAAAAAAGATGGTCAAAGATTTTCTCATTTTCATTCTAAAAATTTGCCTTCTACATCTAACAGCAAACCTGATAATAATTTAAATAAAAATAATTCTAATAAAGATAATAAACCTAAAGCTTCTGTAACATGTTGGAATTGTAAACAGCCTAATCATGTTTATTTGGACTGTAAGGCCCCTAGAGGTTTATTTTGTTTTAAATGTGGCGAACCTAACACCAAATCTTCAGGGTGCCCTAAATGTTCAAAAAACTAGTAAGGGAAGTGAATCGAAGAGGCAGTTTCATCTTTCCCAGAACTCGTGCCTCATTTAATTATCGTAGTTTTCATACGTCTTTTAAAAAATCAAAAACATTTTTTTATTCTAATAATAAAAATTTAAAAAGAGAATATTTTAGCGATACTGATTGGAAAAACTGGCTGAATACAGTTTCTAAATTTTTTAAAGATAATACTTCTTTTAATCGACTCCATTTTTCTGAAAACAAGCAAGTTTCGCCCTTATTCATTAATAAATATTTAGATAACCGACCTTACATAAATGTGAAGTTGCTTGATGTGGACATTACGGTTTTATTGGATTCAGGTGCTACATCTTCTATAGTTGGTTCTAGAGGTGTAGATATTTTAGGTAATTTAGGTCTTAAGATATGCCCAGCACAAATTAAGAATATTTGTACTGCTGATGGTAAACAGCAAAGTGTTAAAGGCACAGTTGATTTACCTCTTGTTATTGACAATTCTTGTCAAGTTATTAATGCTCTAGTGGTTCCTTCATTGCCACAAGCATTTATATTTGGGTGTGACTTTGCGAAAAAAATTTAATATTGTAGTTAATTTTAAGAATAATTCTTGGCATGTGCAAGATATAAATTCTAAATTAGAAGTGTCCAATAATGATTTGAGTCACTCTTTTAATAGTTGTAATTTGAGATTACATTCTTTGGATGAACTTTCTACAGCAGAGCGCGAACAAGCGGAAAAAATTATTGAATCATTTAATGAAATTAGTAGTAAAGATAGATTAGGTCGTACGGATAAAATTACTTTGACTATTGACACGGGTGACGCGCTTCCTTTTAAAAAGAGACCGTTTGTTTTGTCTCCATATATGTCAAAAATTTTGAACGATGAGTTGGATGAAATGTTAAAGTTAGGTGTCGTAGAGCCATCTACAAGTCCATGGTGTTCTCCTGTTTTATTAGTTAAGAAACCAAATGGAACGTACCGACTATGTTTTGATGGACGTTCACTTAATGAAGTCAGTCGTCCTGACCGGTATCCAATGCCTAATATTGACAGAATTTTAACATCTCTTCGAAATGCTAAATATATTTCATCGATAGACCTTCGAAAAGCTTTTTGGCAGATCCCTTTGGATGAATCTTCGAAAGAAAAAACAGCTTTTGCAGTAGTCGGAAGAGGACTTTTCCAGTTTGTTACCATGCCCTTTGGTCTCAGAAATGCTGCACAGACGCAACAGCGCCTGGTAAATGCAATATTTGGTCCTCGCTATGAGCCAAATATATTCACCTATCTGGATGATATTTTAGTAGTGTCAGAAGACTTTGATTCACACCTTAGATTGTTATCAGAAGTCAAAGAAAAATTGAAAGATGCCAATCTAACTATAAATCTGGAAAAATGTGACTTTTTCAAAACATCTTTGAAATTTTTAGGCTATATTGTGGGTTCGAATTCTTTGCGTACTGACCCCGATAAGGTTTCTAGCATGATTAATTATAGCAGACCTAGGAATACTACTGAAGTAAAGCGTTTTGTTGGTCTTTGCTCATGGTATAGAAGATTTATAAAGGATTTTTCTACTCTGATGTCTCCAATAAATGATCTCCTAAAAGGACGTAGGAAAGGACAAAAAATTGAGTGGAATAGTGCAGCTGAAGAATCTTTTATTAAAATTAAACAACTTTTAGTATCTGCTCCTATATTATCTCAACCAGACTTTTCACAGCGATTCTATATAGCGAGCGACGCATCAAATACAGGTTTAGGAGGAGTTCTAACGCAGATAATTGATGGTGAAGAGCGAGTGATTGCCTACGCCAGTAGATCTTTATCTAGAGCAGAGCGAAACTATTCTGTAGTGGAAAAAGAATGCCTGGGTGTACTTTTTTGTATTGAAAAATTCCGAGGATTTATTGAAGGTGTTCCTTTTACTGTCATTACAGATCATTATAGTTTATTGTGGCTTAACACTCTAAAAAATCCAAGTGGAAAATTAGCTCGTTGGGCTGTTCGACTTAGACAGCATACATTTGATTTAGTACACAGAAAAGGAGCTCAAAATGTCATTCCAGACGCCTTGTCCCGTAATCCACATAGAGAAGAAGTGATAGAAGATTCCGATTCAAGCAGTAAGGAAGAATTAGTGGTGGGAACCCTAGATGTCGATCGTATTGATCCGTGGTACAATAATTTACGCCAGAAAATTTTAGATAATCCAAACAATTATCCACAATGGAAAGTGGATAATGATTTTGTTTTGAAATTTGTCCCAAACTGCCTTTCTATGAATGTGAATGTTCCTGAATGGAAATACTTAGTACCTAAACCCCAAAGAGCAGAAATTATAGACTCTTGTCATAGTCCTCCGAACTGTGGTCATTTCGGATTTTATAAGACATTTCATCGTCTACAAGAAAGATATTATTGGCCAAAAATGCGCCAAGACATTCTTAAATTTGTTAAGAATTGTTTAGTCTGTGGAGCGCAGAAAGCACCAAATACTTCGCAAATGGGACATATGGGTAAAGAGAAATCAGTAGATTATCCATTTCAAGTAATAGCAGTAGACTTAATAGGCCCTCTACCTCGTTCAAGAAAAGGAAACAAATGGCTTTTAGTAGTCGCTTGTTGGTTTACCAAGTACACATTACTTTTTCCTTTAAGAAGTTCTAAAGTTCAATATATTGAAGAGGTACTAGAAAATAAAGTTTTTCATGTTCATGGTCCTCCATCTCTACTTATTTGCGATAATGGCACACAGTTTGTTTCAAAAACTTTCAAAAAATTAAGTCAAACATATGAGTTTAATATAAGATTTAATCCTGTTTATTCACCACAATGTAATTTCGTAGAAAGAAATAATAGGACAATTGGTACAGCAATTAGGAGTTACATAGACAGCCACGAAAATTGGGATAAAGAAATAGCTAAAATTCAACAAGCTATTAATACTTCAAAACATGAAGTCACCGGTTTTACTCCAGCGTTTTTAGTTTACGGTAGGCATGTTCCTTTGTCAGGTAGTTATTACAAAGATTTGAATGTCGACGTCAGTGTTGATGATGAAATAATTCCTGGTGACAGAAATGCCTATGCGGCCAACTTAAAAGGTCTAAAAGATATCTTTGTTGAAGTGAGAATGAAGATTCATAAGGCGTATGAACGTAATTCTCGTGCGTATAATCTTAGAAAACGCGATATTTCCTTTAATGTAGGTGACCATGTTTGGCGTAAAAATAAAGTTCTTTCAAGTGCTGTAGATAAGTTTACCGCAAAGTTAGTCCCCAAATATGTTCATTGTAAAGTAAGAAAGAAACTTTCCAACCTTATTTATGATTTAGATAATATTGATGGTTCTAAAGCTGGAAAGTGGCATATCAAAGATCTAAAACCTTTCAATGATTCTATTTCAGAGGATTCTGATTCTGACCTTTCAGAAGAAGAATAAGTTTATTAAGTTTTGAAAAGTTTGCTTCAAAGTTGTAAGTTTGTTTAGGCAACTTATTGGGTGCTGACCCGTATTGATTTTTGGTTATTAGCAGTTTTGCTACTTTTAAGTTTATTAAGTTTCTGGGAAGTTTGCTTCCAAGTAAATAAGTTGTTTAAGAGACTTACTGGTGTTGACCTGTATTGATTTTTAGTTATTAGCAGTTTTGCTATTTTGAGATTTTTAGGAAGTTTGCTTCCAGGTTAGTAAGTTTGTTTAAGTTAATTATTGAGTGATGACTCGTAATTATTTTTAGTTATTAGCTGTATTGCTATTTTTTTTAAGAATTTTGGATACTGGCCATATCCGAAGTATTGCTTAAGTGATAGGTTTTTTTACCTTGTTTTTTTTGAAGCAAACGTTTAGAGTTTTTATATCTTCTGAGGAAAGGTTAGTTTAAGTATAGACTGGTTTTGAATAAATTTTAGTATTGCTTGGATCTTGTATAACCTAAGGGCTGGTTATTTTAAAATTTTAGAGTTTTTGGCGTCTTCTAATGAAAGATATCTTAGTTATTACGAGATATCATATCCTGTAAGCTTTTCTTAGTTTGTTTTTATAGGCTGTGGAGTGTTGGGTGCTGCCAGGCATCATTCAAACATGCTTACGCATGCCAAGTCGGAAGGGTGAGCATGGGGGGTGTTAATTTTGGCGTGTCATGCCTAATGAGCTGGCACCATGGCTGGGTTGCACTACTGTGTTTCGCCTGAGCTCCGGTCTCTGGTCGTTTTGTGTGTTGGGCTGGTTGCAGTGGCACTTTACGGAACACCCTAATTCTCAATTTTTGTTTTCAAGCTTACAGTAATGCGTTAGGCATTTTTTTTAGTCTGGTAAAAACTATATTTTACTCCCTTTTGTAGGTGGACATCTGGGTCACCAATTCTGTCGTTCTTCCACCTTTCGGGACACCATAATGTGGTGGGTGCTCCTGGTCTTTTCGGGCGTGGGTGAGTATGTTCATCAGATTTTCAGGAGTGAGGCCAGTATACGAGGGTTTTTCATGCCGCTTGAAAAGGCGCAATGCTGGCTTAGTAATTTTCTCGTTTTTTCCACTTCGAAATTTGGTGGATATGACTCGTTCTTGTTTGGAATTATTGGTGGGCATTTCACTTTGGGATGGTTTCCCGGAAATTTGTTTGAATGCTTAGAGCATTCGTTTCTACAGTGAGTTGTATATAGGTAAATCTGAAGTTGTATAGTGTTGATATAATGGTCTCATAACTGGATTTGTTACGGCCGTGTGTCTAAGTATACTGCTGATAAGTTTGTCCTAATTTAAATCTATAGTCATGACAATCTGTTTACTTGTATTAACAATTCTGAGTATATAATGTTAGAGATTTTTTTTGTACATTTTAGTTTATGATTTTTATCTTTTAAGTGATTTCTTTGGTGTTTGTAAAATTTATTCTGAACTTGTACATGATTTGGCAGACCTTTACCGATTTTGATTCTTCACGACTTTGTAGTTTTCCAGATTGGACTTACCGATGTTGTCTTCCGCAAGGACGTGTGATACGCGTAGATATCAATCCAAATGATATTCCAAGGACAGGGTTATATTTTCCTTGTTTTCAAAATAGCCTATCAAGATAGTCTATTTTTTTTCGGAGAGGGGTAAATGTAGCATTTAAATTTACCAGTTAGCATCAATGCTACATGTTTTTAGTAATATGATATAATTTGTATATTTTTACCTGAGTAAATTTAATTATTTATCCTGTAATTTAAAACAGTAAACATGGAATTTATTTTTTTTGGTTCACAACTCTTTTGGTCTTGTAACTTATCAATTTTTTTTTAACACAGTTCATAAATTGCTGTAGTTTATATATCACATTATTTGGTTTGAATTTAAAAGTCGTAAATATTTTATTTTTAATAAACTCTCATTTGTTTACATTCAATTTCAGTATTAAAAGTATAAGGTTATAGTCGGTGACATAGTTCAGTTAGCATTTGCTATGAATGTATACCCATTCGTTGACACGAACACGGCATGTCGAGATCGATCATTTAAGGTTGAGTATGCAGTATGGATTTGTGGCAATTTTTTTTGAACTTTGTTTTATCGTGATTAGTGACTTTGAACTGTTTGATCATAATTTTCTTTTTGATAATTTTCCATGGCCTGCCCATACTTGACGTATTAACTGGTGGTCAGTGTAAGTTCGGAACTAGGTTAAAGTGCTCCAGGTTGAGAATAAGGTTGGCAAGACTAAGTATAAATATCACTAAGATTTGTCACGTCTGGTTGCAAGAGAGATTTGTATTTTCGAGCCCTTTACTGTTGAACCGCAGAAGGCAGCAGACCAATCCTGCCACCAGCTCTGAAAGGGCGGACGGTCAAGTTTTTTTTGTTAAAGTCCACTAATTAATGAGGTAAGATTTTGCCCCTTATCTTTACGAACATGTGGTAAAAACAACATTTTATTTTAGGGCTCTTTGGCTATTCGGCTATTCGGCTACTTGGCTATTTGACTATTTGGCTATGTGAATATTTGAAGCCAGTTCTTTTTTATCTTTGGGCTTTTCATCTTGATATTGCTGTCATGACTTCTTGATGGTTCGAGTCCTAGTTTTCCTGTACAGGCGACCACGATTGTATCAACCTTACCCTGCGTTTGATTGGTGAGTTGGAAGTGGCCCTGTGAAGCCTCAATCCATCCACAACACAACAGGAATCCTAGCAACAGCGCTGAAGTGAAAGGTACCATTGCATATACCAGGTAGGAGAAAAACCTTAAATTAGAGATTCGAGTTGTAAATCAATTTTTTATAACACAAACAATGCAACATAATTATATTTGGTGATGTAGTAACATGTGAGAACTTTTGATAACTCAACAAAACGTACGTTATTGGCGACTAAGGTTCTAGAACGTTTGCGGCCAAATCTTATATAACCATTTAAAACCGAGGTGATAGTTATCAAGAGAGTAAAAATAAAACATTGTAAGCACAATTCAAATTTATGTAAATAATAATTTTTTTTAATGGGAATAAAATGGAATTGCTATTTTGTTTTAATTAAGTCGTTTTATTGTGGAGCTATACACCTACCGTCAATAATTTAAAATCATTCCTCATACCTAAGTGTTTTCCTGTTTAATCACTAGGTAAGTAACACAGATAATGTAAAACAGGTGGCGCCTATTGGGTAATCAAAGCAGAGCACAACTATCTCTAAAAGAGATACGAACCTAGCCTCCGACATATTGAGCTGCCGTACGCATCCGTTGCCGTAACCTGTAAAAAGGGGACGCCGCAAGAGTAGCACATTTCGTGTGTCGAGTTTTGATATATTCCTTTTTCAATGTATCGTCGCGGCGTCACATAACGGTTTTATACAACATTGTTGGATTGTGTTATTCTTGTGTTATTGACTGAGCCATCGAGACGTCGCCACTGTGTCTTAATTGCTATTTTTCAACCGTGAAATCTGTTTACAGGACACAAATGCGAGATGATGATTTGTACCGAATGCAATGGCCTGATGAGTCCCATAATAAGACGAAACAGCGCTGTCATCATTTTTCGAACCCAGAGTTTTGCCATGATCTTGGAATTTTCCGCACTTTTTAGCATGAGAGTAATATTTAATCAACTGTCTTTGTCCGCATAGCCGAGAATTTTCTATTTTGATATATATATATATATATATATATATATATATATATATATATATATATATATATATATATATATATGTATAAATACTACCTGCCACTTTATTAAACACAGAAACAGTAAAGCAGAACTTACTCAAAATAAGATAATAATCATAATATCATTACATGGTTACATTTTTTGTTTGGCTACTAATTATGTATTCATAAAGGAATATCCCATATTAACCGAAATATGTTAAGTAATTAACTATTCTGAAGAATTGCCTCACAAAAACTTACAGTATACTTTAAACAACATAAGTAATCTATATTCATGCACCGCTGGATAAAACCGCAGATAATACATTTCTAACATAACAGCCGTGTCCGAAATTACAACCAAACGAGAACTCCGCAATTATTTCGACCACATCAATTTAGCACTCTAGTTAAGTAATGCAGCTGTGGATTCATATAATGAGCTGTATTTAGGTTATTTCCGTGTCTATTTATACAAAATAATTAGTAAAAGTCGGTAATTAAAGTTACAAAGATGCAAATTTAAGCTTAACTAGTTTTCTTAATGTCGTATTTTAAAATATCAGATTACAAAGTTTAGTAATAAGCTATAACCTAAAATAGAATATATTTTAGTGTTCAATAATATTCATGTGACTTATTATGCCACACATATTGTTTTTGCTCAAAACCTATAAACTTTTTTACCATTCATTTTAGTTTTAGTAAGTACCTCAGGTTTAGAATATAAATAAAGTTATAAGTTTTTTTACATATAACTCTTGTGAGGCAGACAAGGCAGACATATCAGTAAAAATAAATTTTACGGTCTATATGCTATGTAAAAAGTTACCTTTCTTTGTTAGGACAAGTAAAGAAAAGGACAGAACCAATTTCGATATAGTTTTAGAGATCTCAAAAGGAGATTGCCAGGTAGTCCGCGCCATAGGTAAATATAGTGAGAAAACAGGATATATATATATATATATATATATATATATATATATATATATATATATATATATATATATATATATATATATATATATTATAAAATATACACTGAAATACACAATCTCTCCATTTCTTGATTTCTTCGGCGTACAAACTGTTAATAACTTATTCATTTTCACGTTAATGTAAGAACAAACTCTACATAAAATCTAACAGCAAAAAATTGGTTGGGGCGAAGAGAGGGGGGTCAAAGTTGGCTAAAATAGGTTTTTTGAATCTATAAGCCAAGAAATACATTTTCGAAAAAAAAAACAAATAAATAAAAGTAGAGATTTTGAAAATTTACAATTTGAGCTTTTGTGTGATCATTTTTGTTAATTTTTACTTGCAAAAAAGCCAAAAGTCAATTATTCATTGCAAAATTAACTTCTTTGCATTTTTTTGCCTTAATTGATATTTTATAATAGTAAATCGGATAATTTGTTGCTGCGATATTGCTAACTGTTTATCCCAAACGCAAAATATTGATTGTCATAACTTTTTTGAGTAAACATTTTAACCTCCACAAAGAAGGCCTAAACTTTTATACCATATTAGGGTCAAATAAAAGTAATATTTTTAAACCTCTTAAATATCGCTTTAAAAAAAGAGTTGTTTGTTTTATAAAGAAATAGAGCTCTCGCGCGCGAGGAAACTAAACTCTCAGCTTCAAATCAGCAGCGCTCAAAGAAATTCGCCGTATTTCAGCAACGAATGGACCAATTTCGGTGTTTTTATTTTATTTGGGTTAGCTCGAAAAATTATGAATATGACACACCCCCTTTTTTAGAGCGATATTTAAGGGGTTGAAAATATATTTTTTCATTTTCTCCTAACAGGATATGAAAATTTAAGCTTTAACGAAGAGATTGAGGCTTTGTGTAGGTCAAAATGTTCACCCAAAAAAAATTATCTCAATCAACATTTTGCGTCTTCGGATAAACAAATGATAATATCTCAGCAATAAATTATCTGATTTACTATTATAAAAGATCATTTTATTCAGAAAGACGAGGGATTCCCTTTAAAATAAAAAAATGCAAAAAAGTTAATTTTGAAAGAAATAATTGATATGCAAGAAATGGCCGATTTTAAGGGTTTTGTGGCATTTTTGCAGTAACAAATTGACGAAAACGATCGCAAAAGTTCGAATTGTAGGTTTAGAACCCCTACAACTTTGATTTCTAACTTTTTCTCCAAAATGCGTTCCTTAGCTTGTCAATTCAACCTGTTTTAGCCAATATTGACCCCCCTTCCTTTTGACCTCAATCTATTTTTGCTATTAGATTTTATGTAGAGTTTGTACTTACATTGCCTCTAACCCCCCTAGATAGATCTCATCCATCTCGGAATTTATGGCTTGGACTAAGGAGTAATATAGGTTGTTTTTTTAAATGTTTATTGCTTATAACATTTGTATTAATTATAAACAATAAAATGTCGTTTCTACCGATAAAATGAAATAGATAATCACAGAATAATATTATCATGGACGGAAAATAATTGCAAATAGTTTAAAATTAGTATCAAAAATTAAATAAAGTTTATAACAATTGAATTTATTATAAACAATTAAAAATAGTTTCTAGCTATAGATCGAAAATATTATCAGTATATATGATTAACATTGCCGGAATATGATAGCAAATGATTGCAAATTTCTTTAGATAATTAAGTATTGTTATGAACAATTAAAAATAATGTCTATCTATAAGGTGAAAGAGATCACCACTCTATATGATTAACATTGACGAAAAATGATCTTAGAAGGATCTTTTTGGTGATTAAATGTTGTTTATAACAATTTAATTTGTTATGAAAAATGGAAAACTGTTTCTACCGATTAAATTGAAAGGATTATTACTGGATACTATCAAAATTGCAGAATATAATTGTAAATTCGACATTGGTTTGCACAATTAAATATTGTTAATAATAATTTAATTTATTACAAACAATTAAAAATAGTTTTTACCGATGAGATGGAAGAGATCGTCACTGGATATGATTAAGATCGTTAAAGGTTCTTTTATTAGTTTTAATGATTAAATATTGTTTACAATAATTCAGTTTGTTATAAACATTGAGAAACTCTTTCTACCAATTAGATAAAAATAAATAACTCTCATAACTCAACAAACTTTTTTCCCAAGTTTCATGAGAACAAAGTCGCGGCTAAAAGTTAGTTCTTCATAAATTTCATGTAGGTTCTCTGTTCATATCCCTATTTGTTAGGAAAATTCCATAATATAACATAATCGTCCATCATTTTCCTACCTTAGGAAAAAATCTATTGACTTGAATAAATTACTGGAAGAATCGCAAAAATCTCAAAAACTACTAAACTAAAGCGTCTTATTAAAATTAAGATTGTAATGAAATTTAAATAAAGTAGAGCCAAAGACGACATGCCAACATACATAACAACATAAAATTTTTGTGAAATAACAGTTATTTAACATATCCACTTTCTTGGCTGTGATTTAAAAATAAAATAGTTAACGTTAATAACTAAAATATTTAGTTTTCAAAGTAATATAAATGTATTATGCCCGTAAGAATCGGTAAGGAAAAATGAGAAAATAAAACAGTCACAACCAATGTCATTTTAATAAGGAATATCGAATATTCTGAAAAAATTATTAATTTTAATATGGTTTATTATAACTAAATTACCATAGTTTTATATATAACGTCGATAAAAAAAGGTTTAAGGCATTTCCAAAAACTGGGTTTGCTTTTTTCCTTAATTTGAATTTCAAAACCATCAAAAACATATAATTCACAATATTACCACTGAATAAATAAAGCTCGAACCTACCGCTGCATATTGTAACAACTCTGAACTATATTTGGAAACAGAATCGGGATTATACCTTGTCGAGGTCATTGAAAATTTTGGCTAGCAGAAAGTCTAATGAACTGTTTGATTATTTTAATTCTATTCTGACCCAAATTTCAGTTGAGATTGAGTAAAATCAACATTTCAGTCAGTCATTTTGATTTTCTAATTTTGAATTACATGCTATATAAACAGTTAGTAGAGAAACATGAATAACAGATAAATGTATAAGAGAAAATTAATAAATAAAGATCCAAGCCAATAAGAATTCGAACATATATAAAAAACTACATTATCTTTGTCATAACATTATATAGGGGGAAACAACTGTGTGAATGCGCACTTCTACAGTGCAGTTTTAGATTATTTCTCCAAATTTACTATAAGAAGCTAAACATCAGGATACCAGATTAAATCCGTCACACTGAATTTTCTAGAATTGTTAGATTTTTAGGTTTCTATACAACCAAATGGTTTAGGAAAAATTCTGAACTTCCTTTTCTTCTACAGAAAGTTTATATATGAGATTCTAATACATATTATAGACATTTCAAACTTTAACTACTTTAAAGTCAAAGAAAAATGTAAAGAACTGTTTTCAAAAAATTTCAAACAAATATTAAATAAATTATTTAGTAGAACGATGTTGTAAACATCAAGGTTCAATTATTTGTAAGGCATTATTTTTGAACAGAATTTATCTCTAGTAGTTTTTTTTAATGGTTTTCGCAGATCATCTCCTAGTTTTTACAAAAACTAAAACAGGTGACAAAAAAAAGGTGAAAGAAAAAGCGTGAAAAAAAACTAAATATATGAAGTGTGAGGTGGCGAAAACACTAGTCTGTTAGGCCAGAAAGCAGAAAAAAAATACGGTGATGTGAAGTGGTTGAATTTTACTGAAAGAAACTGATTAAAATTTAAGACGGATGAGGAAAAGATATAAAAATGTGGAATGTCGAGAATTTCATATATTTAGGAATTGTATTGTAAAAAACAAATATTAATGGAGAAATTGAAGCAAAAATATTGTGGCAAAAGAAATGCACTATATGAAGCGATAAAAGAGGGGAAATTCCTAGAATATTAAAGACGAAACTCTATGGGAAAGTGGTAAGACAACTTGTTCTATATACAAGTGAACATACATTTTAAACGGGGCGAAACCTAATAGGTGTTGCGGCTAATAATGTTGATTTACTAAGAGATGGTGTCACCAATACATTTGTTGGTATACAGTAATTACATCTCTGGCGTTTCTAAAGGTAAATATGCGTGGTAAATAGCCAGTTTGTTATCAGTTATGGTGATCCAAAAAACATAGTTCTTTATTGTTTCGAAAATGTCGAACTTTTTGAGCAGGAAAAGACGTTTTTCAGAGAAATTTAATAACCTTCTTTCATTTAAAGAAAACAGCTGCTGAGGGTTATCGATTGTTGGTTGAGGCTTATAGTGAGAATGTTTTAACCTAGAAAACTTGTGAACAATGGTTTAAATACTTCAAAAGTTGTAATTTTAATGTAAAAAACAAGGATGGTTCCGGTCATCCGAAAAAGTTTTAAGATGCAGATTTGCGAAAATTATTGGAAGAAGACTCATTTAAAACGTTAAAACAATTGACAGCAGCATTAAATGTTTCGCAGTCCACTATTTCCGAAGATTTACATGCATTTAGCAAAATCCTGAAAGAAGGAAAATGGGTTCCATATGATTTGAAGGAAAGAAAAATTAAAAAACGAAAAACAAAATTTTGCTTTCCGGACAGAAAAAACAAGGGTTTTGCATCGAGCGTGATGAAAATTTTTTCTATTTTGGCAATCTGAAGGGTATAAAACATGAGTAGATACAGGATAGTCTTCAGCATTACAACCGGTACATAATATACATGGAAAGGAGACTTTGGTGTGTATTTGGTAGGATGATAAAGGAGCTGTGTATTACTGCTGAAATTTGGAGAAACATTTACTGGTAATCGATATCGGCAAGAACTGATACAATAAAATTTAGTACTGATGGAAAAATGATCAACGTACGCTAAGAGACACGATAAAGTAATTTTTCAGCTTGACTATGTTCAGGGCAGAGTTTCAAAATCATCGTATTCACCGGATTTAACCCCTTGCAACTATCATTTATCATGATCAATACAGTACGAACTTTTAGTACAACATTTACATTCTTACAAAGAAGTGAAAATTTGGTTTGATGAATGGTTGGCCTCAACAAATGAACAGTTTTTTTTTGTCGTGGAATCCATTCTTTGACAAAAATATGGGAAAAAGTTATAGCTAACGATGGCCAACAAATCGACATTACTAACCAAAATATGTATATTATATATATTATTTATATATATTATAAAACTCGACGTGTGGGAAAGGAAGATATTAAAAAAGCTATTTAATGCGGGAAACGAAATATGAATCGAATATTTGAAAATTTATTGACTTTAAAAGACATTGTCTATAGCTTATTAGGAAAAATCTTTTCTTTCTGTATTAGAAGATCCTAAGAAATAATTATCACCAAGTAAAACAATAGCTGTCTACTAGAAATCTATTTTGAGTAATAAGAGTTTTCATGAAGCAGAAAAGTCATGACATGATATTTTAATAATTGGACATGAATTAAATTTCGTTGTTTATTTTCATTTAAAGAGAAAGATGCAGTGCCTGAGTTAACTAGCCCTGTTGTCAGGAATCTGTCTTAAGGAAAGATGAAATTTTAGAAGCCGTTTGTAGTATACATATAAGACCTACAGATAAATGGAAATAGAGCTTGTCCAAATTAAAGGCATTTTGAAATTCACTACCAAACTTTTTTACATTAAAACGGTATGTAGATTGTTACAAATAAAATATTTATTCTTGAGGAATATAAACTTTTTAAAAATGTTTGAAATTCAAAGGTACCGCAAGAAATTGCAACTTCTTTTACATAGCCATCACTAAATATTAGTTGCTGCTTTAAAATGTGTCACTACTAAATAGTTACTTGACTTTACTAACTTAACTTCTTCATTTGCCTCTTTAAATTTAAATTAAATGATGACAGATCTGGAGCTATAACTGCTTCTTCTGGCAGGCATGTAACGAGTGGTCGATATAAGTAGCTAGTCGCAAACCAATTGAAGCTCCAAATGTTCCAACAAAGCAGGACAGTGAAAAACTGCAAATTTTAATATTGAAAAAAGTAAAGGTCAAATTGAACCTCTAATCTGTACATTTTTAACTCTTTAATTTGCAAGTTGCCACATTAAACTATGAGTTCAGAAACTAGAATATTGAATGTAAAAGTTAGAATCTAGAATCTTCAAGGTTACAATAAAATCTGATTCTGGCTCCTTACATAAAATACTATATAAAATAACAACAAGAATACAAAATAGCCTATTATAAGGTTTTACCTGAATTCAGTGCAGAACCATTGCAAATATTGAATTAGAACATAGATGTTTTAAGATTTCTTCTGTTTCAATTCTACAGCTCTTTTTGTCTTGTCCAGTTGTAGATAAAATTAAGCCAACAATATGATTCCCCAACACCAAAAGCGAGAGATTTTCGAAAAATGCTTTTGAAGATATTTTTATCCTAAAATCATAATTAAAAAAAAAAAAACAATTCTAGATGTAAACCCAACATTACTTTCCGAAATCTACATGAGAAATAATTAATAAATTTAATATTAGAATATAGTATTAACGACATAATAAAGCTTTAAATCATAAAAATGGGAAAAATATTAAAGATATCATACCAAATTAACGAATTTGTTCAATGGATGGCGAAACACGAGCGATCATCTTTTAAGGAATATATATGTTATTCACGCAACTATCACAAAGTTTCGTCAAAGTTTAGGGTTTGTCCACGGTTTCATACTGCAAAATGAAAAAACAAATAATTTAATAATTTATTCATATTACTGTCTCCGTAATAAATATTATTATGAAGCTACGTCATGAAATAAATCATATGCAGTAGTTAACACACCCCGAAAAATAAACCGCGTTATGGTCAACCACAAATACTAGAGGCGAGGAACATAAAATGATTCGAAACATTAAAAATAAATTAAAACTAGGTTTCCACCTTAAAACAGTCTAACCAAAAACTGCCAAAATATGTTTCAAGGAAAAATTAATTTAAAAGTATAGCCAATGAAGATTTCTAAAAACGTTTGGTAAGTGTGAACTTCCAAAAGGTAAAAATAAATCAAAATATATTAATATTTGTAGACAGAGATATTTATCAGTATTTGTAAAATTTGATAATTTGAAATAGGTGACCTTTTCGCACAAAATGTGTTTTGTATCAGGGATATTCAAATTTGTTATCCAGTGAGTACCGTAGTAGATTTTTACAAAGAATTTTGATAAAGAATATGGTCAAGTTTAAGGTTATTTATTTTTTAAATGGGACTTAATGGTGACGAAGAAAAAAGGGCAGCCTTGTTTCGATTGAAGTGGGCAAATTCCTCACGAACTTTTTAGTTAATACAAAGCGAGCAAAGAAGATAGACCTGCTCTACCATGTCTGACGACGAAGAATAAGTGGCTGCTTTGTTAGTTTTATGAAGTGGGATATTACTGTTAAAAATTTATTAAATAAAAAACAAAAACTTTGGCGATAATCGCAAACTACTTTGAATAAAAAAAGGTCAAAATTGAAAATTTATGGTTTCAACATATTAGCGGACTATACAGATATTTCACCATAATTTTTCCGTTAGATTTTGAATATTTGATAAACAAAATAGAAGTAGTCCTTTCCAAAAGAGAAATATATTTTCAGCAGCTCACTTTCAATTGACAGTCACTCGAAATTTTCTTTTCGCTGGTCTCTGCAAAATTTCTAACTCAATTTCATTTCACATATCAATTTTCTATTTATTTTTTTAATTTCTGTCCATAACTCAAAAATTTTGGAATTATTTTCAGATCCTCTCTAAATTGACATATTTTCTTCAGACCATTCCATATTCCCCTTATGAACAACTTTTAATCCATGCCAGTTGCTAAATAAATGTCATTTCATTAACAAAAAAATTTTAAAATCTCGTATCGTCAGTGTCGTTGCAGAGTATATTTTTTGCAAAGAGCGTGTTTTAAACCCATCCCACTAGATAAAAAGAATCCTTTGAGATCGCACCAAAAGACCGACAGAAAATTGATCACTGCGAGTCTCAGTCGAGCTACTCGTAAACAATAGAACTATAAAAAAATCTACTTCTTGTAACCCAAATGCATTTATTATCTCCTTTGAGACCTGCCGTCGAAGACCATCGACATCGACAGAAATCGACAAAATTCAAAGGAGTCTCGGTGTAAGTTCGCAACATACCCGTCACGAGCGCGTCACACGCTCGGCTTGCCATATTTATACGCACCTTAAAAACATCTTTCATATACGAGTCATTACTCAGCCTATGTGCACGCAAATCAATACGTAGTTAAATGGAAAAATAAGTAATTAACTGGTTCTCTCTTAATAAGTGTACGTCAAAAAAAAATTATTTTGAATATAACTTAATTTTTATAGAAAAGTTTTCTTATTGTAATATAAATAATAAAATGAAATTTTAGAGAGCAACCTGAAAGTTTAACTATGTCTCTATTAACCAAAATAAGATAGAAACTCAAAATAACGAGCACTGTAAAACAACGTATTAATTGTTACAAACAAAAAACTTCGTACACTTTTTATCGTCATAAGTTTCCAGAACCATATTTCAAAAGCGTTAAGTTTCCTGACTTAAATAGACCATAGAAACATTGTTTGAGGTTAAATTAAATTGCTTAAATAGGGCAATAAGTTTAGTACCGGCAAAATTAATGGCTTATATGTGTAGGTAGATAAATGTAGTTTTAAATGGAGAAAATATTAAAAGTCCACAGTTAGTTAAAATGTGCTTTAATTACGAATCTAAAAATAATAATAAATTTTTGTAAACATCATTCATGCTTAGAGGAATTAGTCTACGAACCTAAAGTTGTTGTTTGTTAAACTTTTTAATTTTATATCTAATATTTGAAATTGTGTACGAAATACAGCCGTTCTGAAGCTTTTTGTATTTAAGAGCGTGATTTTACAAAATTGTTTATTATTTTCTCTTTAAATGTAGAGATCATATAATAAGAAGAAGAGGCTTTTTTGTAAAATGATTATGTTTGTCCCAAAGACAAAGTAACAATATTTAGTACAACCCTGTGTCACTTCAAAAATAATTACAATTACCTTAAATTCTGAGCATATCCTCCACAAATGTTATTTATGTTTTACTTTTTCAAGAAACAGTTGGATAATCTTATAGGTTTCTTTCATAGAAACAATGTCAACTACAGGAATAAAGAGACATTTGCTACTGCTGTATAAAAGTGGCGCTATTAAGTTATTTTTAGAAGAACATATTAATAATCTTCATGGCCGAAGTCACATTTATTATCGAAACTTTCAAATAGTCCATTTATAATATTAGAGTAAAAATATGGTATACGTTAAGAAACTGCAACTAAACTAGCTATGCCGCGCATAACATTATTCAGTACGTACAGTGCATTTTCCATAAAAATTACTAATTACCTATGGATAGAAACCTTGTTGACCAATCTTTCAAAAACAGGTTTCAATAAAGTTATTTCCACCGTTTAAAATATTTAGTTAGATGTTGGCTATTGCAAACTCAATTTCTTCAATTTGATAATTAATTTCTCAAAATTGAAATGGTTGCTCATCTTGAAACTTTTCATAAACTTTCAATTAGCACGAATTTTGGTTTCAAATACGAGGTCAATGAAATAAGCTCATTTTACAGTTACTTTTTATTTTAGAAGTTGCTTTTTACTGAACTGAATCTTTTTGCTTCAGAAGTGCAGAGTAGAATAGAAATTTCATTTAACTTAATAAATTAAAAATAAATGAGAAAAAAAGAAATTCTTCTCATTTGTTCATAATATTTGAAATTTTGTTTCACAATTAATGTAATTTAAGTTAAAAATGAATTATATATTTTGTCTGTCAAACTGAACTACGCCCTAGTCATATGTCACTACTTTTGTAGATATATAAATAAAGACGTTTATCTTTATCGGCTCAGCCAAACTGCTATTGCTGTCGCTCCAAAGAAGATTTATTCGCTTATCCCAAATATACTCAGGTACGAAAAGGATAGAGCTCCGTGACTTATTTTTCTATGTAGTGGGAGCCTGACTGGCGTTATTGCTACATTCTCTTCAAACTTCTGAGCAATTCGAGAGGTAACTGTTACATAGAAGGTTCTTTGGTAAAATGCGAATTGTTCATTTAATTATGTAAATAGTATAAGCGCTATTCTTTTCCCACTGCCGGCATATGTGTACTTTCAAGTATCTGTATCTGATGTTTTTCTCAATATATATGTCCCTGAGATTTTTGTTATTTGTGTCTCCGGGACATATCTGCAAAACTCCCAAAAAAATGGAACAAACATGCTCTTTCAATACTTTAAGACATAGTTCTAACTGAAACACCTGAATAATGGAGACTATCATATATGACAACAATCTCTAAAAAAGATAGTCAATTAAAATTATAACGGGAGTTTTATTAAACCGAATAGAACAAATACAACAATATCATAGATCTTAAAAAGGTTCACGTCAGTGCCACAGTGATAAAGCTTTGATACAACCTAGAAAAAGACTAAACCGAGACGGCTACCTCTCACCCAGTGCCATTACTAGCCATTAATGTGCAAAGCTTCAATAACTGCTCCCTTGGAAAATGTTCTAATCTTTCTGGTCTAGTCGTTTCTGCGCCCCTCCAAAATCTGCGCCCTATGCCTGCACCGCCCTAATTCTCTTTAATACACATCTTGAGAGAATTCTAAGTACCTGGAAGAAAAAATGCAAGGAGATAAGTATACCTCTCCATTATGACATCTTATATACCAAAAGCTTCACTGATGATGAACTACTAATAGCCCCTATAGAACCGAAATTAAAAAAAAAATAAGATATGTGAACTGGAAGTATATATCTATGCAGAAAACACAATATATGGCAATAAAGGGATCTTATATCTTATATAAGAAGATATGGGCGTTATCAAACATACTGCAGGGTACAAATACTGGGGCATTAAGACGGAAATGGATTTCTGGAGGCGAGCAGCAACACAATCCAGGGCAGTAAGAGGTCACGCACACTATTACAGACGACATAAAAAACAAATTATTGGTCTGGTCGGACAGCAAATACCAAAAATGGGAGAGAAAGAAAAGAACAAAAAAGCGGTGGAGAGAGGGCATAAACAAAGAAATAAGGGAAGAAGATCTTGAGGATGATCGGTTTTAATTTTTAGACCTATGAGTATTTTATCAAGAGCTTTTTGCAATGATTTAATCAATTTTAAAATTTAACAACTCCATTTTAACACTAAATACAAATCCTGAATATACCAATATAATATATCTCTTTACATTTTAGAATTTCCAACATTCCAGTTTTTTTTTATAGAGGACTTAGTTGTAATTCTTTTTTGTGTTTTTCAATATTTCAGAAAAATTTAACACTTACAACCAAAAACTAATATGTAGTTAATTTTATTACTAGAAAATCTTGAATTCATTAATAAAATTTGCGTTGCATTTGAATAGCAATGTTATTAATTAATTATTACAAAATTTTTAAGACACAATTTTTGTTGAGAACTCAAGATCTGTTGCCAATAAAAAATTAACGAAATTTACCGAAACCGTTTTTCGAAAAGATTTATGCAGGGCCTTTATTGCTTTAAATTTTCCGATAACAGAAGTGGAAAAGTGCATTTAGAAGTAAAGGGAGCCACATGCTATGCTTTCCCAAAGACGTTGATAGATAATACGATTTCAGATTGATGACTCTAAGAACACGCGCGCACTTAAATTTGGCTTCAGTTCAAGAATTTGGGTAATGTTCGAATTTAAAGTATACGGATTTTTTGCCCGTCATCTTCTTTTAATTTATTTCAGTGTTCGTAAGTTCAAGGTTACTCACAGAAGCTATCTAAGAACTATTGATTTGTAAAATTTTATTAATTATACAAAGGATAAACACTAAAATAATTTTAAAACCTCAAAGGTCGTCTATTTATACTAAGAATGATATTATAATTTTTAAATTTAATTTCCGACATTATGATTTAAAATAAAACAGCAGTATTAGGATATAGTTAATTTTTTTAATTTACTTTAATTGAATTAGTTCAAACTTAAGAAATTCAACAATATTCTTATTGTCTAGTAAAAAATAACATTTCCGACCTTATGATTTAAAATAAAACAGCAGTATTAGGAACTAATGTATTACAGCAATATTTATTATTTTTAAATCTATATACATATATATATATATATATATATATATATATATATATATATATATATATATATATATATATATATATGTATATATATATATATATATATATATATATATATATATATATATATATATATGTATATAGATTTAAAAATAATAAATATTGCTGTAATACATTAGTTCCTAATACTGCTGTTTTATTTTAAATCATAAGGTCGGAAATGTTATTTTTTACTATATATATATATATATATATATATATATATATGTATATATATATATATATATATATATATATATATATATATATATATGTATATATATATATATATATATATATATATATATATATATGTATAGTTTGTTTTTTTAGGAATAAGGTTCTTTTTAAGAAAAGATAATTTTTTTGTCTAAACCATATAATGAACGTTTCGACACTGGTTCGTGTCTTTTTTAAGAAGGCTACAAAGGCAAAAGAGTAATATTTAAAACAATTTTCCATTAAATGTTTACGTCAGACTTACCATAGAAAATACATTTCATTTAGAAGGACTTACAACACGTTTTCATTCAATTTTTGACGTCACAATTAGATTTTGGATAATAAAATAATATACAATTAAAAAACTTATAACAATACATACATATATGCCTCTTGCCAGAGGTATATTAATTGAAAATTTTGCCAATATTTGAACACACGACGCGATATTTGATTTTTTCACTGTTGGGGAATTTTTTTTCCTTTGTTGATATAATGGTTTTAATTAATTTTTAACAAAAAATTTTGCAACAGATTATGACTTTTTTACAATACGTTAAAATAAATTTTATTAAGTAGGTTTATGTCCTTTCTGTCATTTATAGAATGTCTATTTTCTTTGATTCCGATTTCGGTAAATTTCATGTTTTTTGATTATGATGGGCTCGATGCTTAATAAGGGATGTCCGGTCTTTCTTATCATACTTATGCAGTCTGTTTTAGAGATGCTGACTTGTTTGCCCTATATACTCCATTGCAGTTGGTGCATGCATATATATATATATATATATATATATATATATATATATATATATATATATATATATATATATATAGTTCATCGTCAACTACGGATACGAGCACTTGAAGATGCCAAATGAGACTTTGGCGAAACGTCTGCAAATTCCAACCATGGAAATAGCTAACGAACGGATGTATTCCCGGATAAACACAAACTCATATTTCTCCATCCGTGAAACACTAAAAACTAACATATATATATATATATATATATATATATATATATATATATATATATATATATATATATATATAAATATACTGGTGTGGAAAATCCAAACCGGAACCTGGACGTTTCTGAAGTAAGATAAAGAAAATATTATATTATTCATCAAATCAGAATGAGACAGAAATTACCAGTCTGGCCCTATGGTGAAGGGTAATAATATGCTGGCGCGGTGAGAGTGTTCCACTTTATTTTCTTTTTTGCTTAGGCTGTCGAAGCGTAAGTACCGAATATTGGTATTTCTGTGTTTCGAGCCAAATTTTTTTATTTAAAATGGTAGTTTATTCCACGGAACAAAAACTGCAGATTATTAAGTGTTGTTATTCTGGTAAAAGTATACATGAGATAATCGGAAGATTTGCATTAACGTAAGAAAATCATCCTATTCCTTCAAAATCTAGAATTTCAGAAATTATTAAAAAATTTGAGACAATCGGTTGTCTAGAAATTTGTAAAAAATGCACTGATAATAATGAGGAGCAACCGGCTCCTCAGATTACTGAAGAACGAGCAAATCGGGAAACTGACATATGTAGTTTAGCGGAAATTAATTTTTCTTGCAATAGTACCGCAATTGCAGAAGAACTTGACATGAACGCTCGAACGGTTCGAAATATTTTTTGAAGCGTAACGAATATCGCTGTTATAAATTGCGAACAACTCAAGAAATTTTTCCGGAAGACCAGGAAAAACGTATGGTGTTTTGTGAGGACATAATAAAAAGGGCTAATAGGGACGACAGATTCATCAGCAACATTTTGTTTACGGATGAATCTTCATTCTTCTTGCACGGCCGTCACAATCCTTCTATTGCCGTAGGATACTCTAGAGAGAATCAACATCTCAATATTCCTTAGAGAACACAATACCCGCAAGAGGTTAATGTATGGGCTGTATTTTATCATTGGGCTCTTTTTTATTAATGGGAACCTAACTGCCAATAAATGCTTGGACCTTTTGCGAAATCACGTCATTCCAGCTGTTCGAGCACTGAATATTAATTTTGAGGAAATTTGGTTTCAGCAGGATGGTTGCCCTGCTCATAATGCGAGAGACGTGCAACAGTTTTTGCAAACTATATTTCCTGAGCGCCTCATAAGCACAAAAGAAACCATTCAAATGCCACCCAGGTCTCCCGATTTGGCCCCAAACGATTTTTTCCTTTCGGGTCATGTTTCCCAAAAAATTTATTAACACATATATGAGGGTGCTATGAATTTGGATGAATTGAGACAAAAAATTAATGAAGTTCTTATAAATATAACATCTAAAGTTTAGACAAATACGCGAACCGGATTTTACAATAGATTGGGTTATTGTCTCGCTCAAAGTGGAGGCTTGTTTGAACACTAGAACTTAATTATTTGTTTATTTATTTATAACTACTGAATATATTACTTTTATTTTTTACCCAAATCAAAGTTTATTTTTGAGAATGATTTTTTTAATGTAGTTTATTAACTTATTTACTTAGAAATTTACGTTATTTTTATTAGAATTAATGTTTATTTTGTAACAGAAATACCAGTTTTCTTTACGCCCAACGGTCAGCAAAAAATATTTTTTTTGTATTTCGACTATTTGATGCATTTAAAACAATAAATGTATCAAATAATCATTAAATATTCCAAATTCCGTCAATTACGTTTTACATTTAGACGAAAAGCATAACAGCCTCTCATTCGTTTCCAACTACTGTTCGTCCAGGAACAAGAATGGTTAGCGGTTCGTTTTTCGTGTCGCACGGAAGTTAGAGGGGGTTATATGTCATGTAGGCTTAATGCCAATGAAGGTGCTGCTCGTCTATTTGACATTGGATTGTCAAAAGACAAGTATGGTGTGTAAAGTACAAAAAAAAAACATGTTATTCAATGACGGTAATCGAACCTATACTAAATCAAAAGTCGAGGATAAATTCCAAGGCTTACTGGATCACACAGTAGATCGAATTATATTGCTTCAATTAGACGCCATTGAAAATTAATAAATTGACAAATTGATAAATTAAATTCCTAAATTTTTTTCATTTGCCAATGGGGCTTCGATGGAACGTCAGATCAGAGCCAGTATAAAATGAAATTTACTTATCCGAATATTTCTGATACAAACTTATTCCTCAGCTCTCTTGTTCCACTTCAATTAGCAGGTGTTAACACGGAAACTCAACAAGAACAGATTCTGCTGTTCAATTCCAAACCCTCCTTTACTTTGAAATGCGGGCCTATGAAATTTGAAATTATTAAGGAAACCGAACAAAAGTCTTTAAAGAAAAAATAAAATTATGAACTCTAACCTGAAACAAGTTGCACCATATAAAATAGTTCGCTTTGTCACCCCACCTTCAGTACAGTACAACTTATTTTTGACGATGATAGACGGCTAGGTGAATGCTGTGGCTGGAACGAAATCGTTCCAACGTTGTTACCTCTGCCAAACAACATCTCAGTTCAACAACATTGATACTATGTCCCAGTAAATACAGAGTATTTCAAGCTACGACTGTTAACTTTAAACACATGTATTCGATTCTTCGAGTGCTGCTTGTATTTGTCGTATCAACGTGCCACACAGAAGTGGCAAGCCCGTAAGTGGAAAAACAAAGCGGTGAAAGCACAGACAAAGGCTACCATCCAACAGGTCTTTATGGAGAGAGATTAGGACTTCTTGTTAACATGCCAAAGAAAGGGTTAGGAAGCACTAAAGATGACAACACAGCTCGACGTGTCTTCGAGAACAGTGATGAGTCAGCTATTATAACAAGAGTAAAGCGAAAACTGATCCTCCGGTTTCCCGTCATTTTGTAAACTATTGGAAGCGGACATTAAACTGCAATACAGAAGATTTGGGAATACACACTTCAAACAGCAAGATTGTTCTTCAAAGAATATTCTTGGTACAACATGCCACCAGGAATCTACAAATTACTTACTTCATTGACCAGGTATCATAGCATTTGTAATATTACCGACAGCTAAACGATCGAAAGATGTACAAAAATCAACTAACAAGTTGATAATCACCTAGTTTTTTCCCGAAAATCTTCTCGAGAAAAAAATATGGAGGATCTGTTCCTAAACTTTTGGCGTCGACCGATCCTTGCACTGTTTGTTGACGTCGTAAGGATTCGGATAATAATTCGGACGTATTGAAAAATAAGAAAAGAGTTGTTAACAAAGAAGGCTATGATTAATATGTTTTTTTTATTATTTTTATTACAGTCGTATTATTTATTCATTTGTGTTAATCAATAAATATTATATTACTTACAAATTATTTGCATTGGTATTTGTTAAGAAGTCTTAAGCATACAGGAAAAAGTGCTTTCGCATTTTTAATGATTATCGATATCCATGTATTTATTATTATAGTATATTTTTAAAATTCACCTTGAACTTAAGCACAATATTTTATTCATTGAAATACAATTATTCTTTTTATTTTGTTTTTAAATTGCATATTTAACTGCTATTAAACCACATTAGACGTTTTTCGAATTTATTTTCATGATTTTAAAGATTCAGTCTGCTATGTTGGATCCAAAAATAAATATTTTTTAGTTTTAATATCAAATTCGTGCTTTCGACCCACTGTGTTTTGACGACCCGAAACCAACGAAAAGTCCTTGCCCGAAAGCATCTTTGTTGGAAACCCAAAAGCAAGCTACGATAAAACCGTATGCTTTATTTCGCTTCTTCAACAGAGCTAAACGGGTTGTCCGTCTCTTTCTGTTACGTTCCAATTGTTTGCCAGATAACGAATGTGTGATCTACGTAACGCAGCCATAGTCGTGGTTTGTGTGAAGAGGTCTTCAAAGCTTTTGATTCAACGTCTTCCATAAATAAGTTAGCGAGTGCAGAAAATAGCGGCGATCCCGTCGGGGCTCCCTTGATCTGATATCGTACTCACACCAACAGATACCTCAACGCCGATTCACATCACCACCCCGCCCAATTATTTGCAGTAGTGAAGTGATTTGCGTTTCGATCGCAGTACCTTATAGTTCAAGAAAATTACCACAAAGAGATGAACATGCTGCAAGATGCCCTAACAAAAAACGGTTATAAAAAAGAACATATAGACAAGGCTCTAAAAAAACAAACACTGGGCCCCAAAAAAAACACGAAAACCAAAAGAATAGCTCCAAAGCTTTTGTTTCTTATGTAAGAGGCACCACAGATAAGATGGCAAAAAAGTCTCAGGAGACACAGCATTGAAACCATTTTCACCACAGACCGTAAAGTAAAAGATCTCTTGCCAACACCTAAAGAAAGAATCCCTCTAGAAAACCAGGGAGTGTACGAAATTTCATGCGGAGAATGCAACTTATCTTACGTAGGCCAAACCAACCGTAAAATAAGCGCTAGGGACGAACATATAAACGCTGTCAAGCAAAAAAAACAACTTCTTCTGCTCTGGTCCAACACTGGTTAAACACAAGACATAAGATACATTTCTCAGGAACAAAAATGCTATCGATATGTGAAAACCTGTCCACAAGAGTTATAAGGGAAGCCATTGAAATTGCAAAGATGCCCAACAACTTAAATAGCAAAGATGATAACCAGCGAGTGCCTAATACTTGGGAAAATCTGCTTACAAAATATCAACCAGTACCACTTAGTAACGAAGCAGATTACAACTCGGCAACGCAACCCCAAACACTGGCAACAGAGCCGAAGACGCGCCGCAGGTCTCGCATTCTGATTGGCCAAAACCATTCGGCAAACGAACGCGTCCGACGTGCACACGGGACCAATAGCGCCCGAGTCGCAGGCGTCAGTTCGCCCGTAGACGCCATACAGTGAGCTTTGAAAATGGTGAATGAGATTTCACCGAAACGTCAGCTGCCTTACAGTCCTGAGAGGGACTCAGCATATACACGGGATGCCCGAAAACCTTCGATTACGTATATATATATATATATATATATATATATATATATATATATATATATATTAAAGTTACGTTACTTGAAAAGATCTACCTTATTTTATCGAAATAATTTTAAGATAAATGTTAGAAGTACACGTGTATATTTTAAAAAATTTGAAAAAAGTATTTAAAAAGAGAACATTAATTAAGCAAATAAACAAAATGGCCACCATTTTGCTGAATACACTTATTAATACTTTTAAAAAATGAAATTGGACTTTATCTTATATCTTAGAATCATTACAAAGGTCACCAGCTTTTAAAATGGGCATCAATAATTCTTCGCTGGTGTTCACCGGAGTCTTGTATACTTCTTTTTTAAGACCGCTGCACAAAAAGAAGTCACACATATTTAACTCTGGAAAATATAGTAGCAAGCTTACTATCCTGTCTGGAACAGGACTAATAAGATAACAATCAATAGAACCTGCCCAAACATTTATTTTAAAGTTATACTTGCCAACTTAAATGACATATGGATTTTTATCTGCATAAACATGTTCATTGTGCATGTTGGTGATCTTGTGAAGCACACATTGTCCGTAAACAAAATTTTTCTACCAAAACTTGGATCCCAAATTCTTGTCTTTCAAATTAATTTATAGAATGTAGGACACATGGAGCTGAATTTTGGGACGTAATATGGATGTAAATAACTATTATTTTAAAATATCATTTACAATATTATTACGAACTCATGATCTAAGTGGCACTTGATTTTTCTTCAACTCCAAAAGTTCCAAAATTTCTTAATTATTTTTGATTATTCGGGTTGTTCGAATACGAAAGCCATTTTCAAATTTTTTCTCAAAGCTGCCTGTTTTTCGGAGATGAACTCACTATTGCCAAATGTTTGATGGTTTGGTATTGGGCAGTCAGAAAATCTCCACATACCAGAAGCATGTCAACCTTCACGGAGTGTGTGTAATTGTCCATGTTTAATAGTAAAATAGGCTTAGAAATTTAGAATACTTTAGTAGACTTCTTAGACAGTGGTGGCATTTTACCAATAGTCATATTATTAAATTTCATAGCAATAAAATCTTCCCACCAATTATGACGTTATAATGAAGAAAGCTTACGCAACAACGCAAAAAAACGACATGATCCTTTAATTTATTCTTTTTTCATTAAAATATAGTATCGTACTACACCACTGTACACTGTTTTTTTATTTTAGAATTTTCTTTTCCTAAATAAATTACTTAGGTTAGATATGATTTTGTATTTCGAACTTCTGATGCGAAAAATTGATATCAGGTCAACTGTCGGTCTCAATTTTCGTCTCCCTTCTTTTGTTAACAAAAATGCGAGACCTAGTTTGATACAATGGATTATTTATTTTCAACTTTGAAAGGAGCCTTAAAATCTAATGTAAGCTTTTGTATTGTTTCCCTCAGAGAAAAAAATATATGTTATTATGTGTTATTATATACATTTTACAAAAATAAGCAATTTGTTTAATTTTATGAATTTCTTCTCGAGCTTCTTGGAGAAATATGATAAATAATTACTAGGATAATTATTAATAATAGTTTTACTATAATCTCTGTTAATAGACCAGCCAAAATAAGGTTTAAAAAAAATTATTACAGTAAAATCGATAGTGGAATATCGTACGTAATATCATAACTAATAAAGAAAAAGTAACCCGAATCACCAGCGACCAACTGGAGTAAAATGGGGTAAATTTTAGGGGTGAAAAACAGTTTTTTGCGATTTCGACTAAACTACGCATCCTATAAAAAAAAGTTACATATATAAGAGTTGTAGGTAATAAAAATATCTACAACCATTTTTACCCTAACCTCGAAATTTTTAGAAAAAAAAAACTCAAAAACCGTTTTTTTTGTTTTTTAAATTTTTTTTCTCTCACAAAAATGATTCGATTAAGCTTAATATTGAAAAGAGTGTATCTTTTGATGCCCAAAATAAGCTGTGTGGTTTTATGCAAAAATATTCAACTGTTGCGGTTTTATATAACTTTAAACATGGTGAAATTTTCAAACTCATATCTTCTTAAAAATAATTGTCCCACAGAGTTCGGACTGGGCTTATTTTTTTCGCTTTTACTTCTACTTTCTATAAATGAAATATATATATATATATATATATATATATATATATATATATATATATATATATATATATATATATATATATATATATATATATATAGTACAATGGAAAAAATTTCTAAAAGCCCGAGAAAATGGCTTTTTTCGATATGCGTTTAACGATTATTGTCAATAATTTTTTATTTATTAAAATTATCGTAATTTTATTATGTCAATGTTTACTATAAACAGTGAATTAAAAAAAATACAAATTAATTACATCGCTCAACTACTTTTAAATTATTAAATAAACAAAAATTATGTTTTTAACCTCTATGCCTTCTACCATAACAATATAGGTGCGGCATATAAATGACTCCATTTTAGTTTATTTGATAATCTTAATATATTTATTTTCAATTTTAATCGTTAATAACTGTTAAACTGTTTATTTGGAAAAAGGAATTGCTAATTGTCAATTATTAAACAAAGCTAAAAAAATTTCAGCAAAAATTAAAAAAAAAATACTTTTAGCATATATTAATTTACTTAATTTAAATTGCTTAATATTGAATAATGTTCAGTTTGCAATTCATATTTTTTATGAAAAAATAGTTGGAGATGCGAAAGAAGTATTGGAGCGGATATAAGATTGAACAGAGGGGTGCAGAATGACAAGACCATAATTGTATGTCGCAATAAACGTGGTTATTAATTCCAGTCTTTTTCTTACAAAACATGCACTAAAAAAACTAAATAACTTAATAACTAATAAATATTATCAGTGATAAAGTCATTTTACATTTTAAAAATGATAAGAAAATTAATAATCTTGATATCATACTAATTATTTACATTTAATTAACATACGATTGTCACAGACTATGCAAAAGGTTTTTTATATATATCACCACCTTCAAGTTTATCATCATCATGTCTTGTTCTCTTTGTGAAAAGTAGTGGTCGTTTTTCATCTAAATCCAAACAACTAACAGATTCTTCAAGAAATTCGGAAATTTCATCAAGTTGTTCAACATTACTGGGCTCCATTTCTTCGAGCCGTTTTACACACACAAGGATTATTCCGAAAATTATAACAAAAATTTTCAGCAAATTTTTGCCGAAAATTCTTTGGAGATAATTTTTACAATAAAATACCACTCTGTTTGATACGCACAAGAAATCTGAATATAATTTTGGTGGTAATTTTGTCGGTGCTCATGCGCATTTTCATAACATGTGACGTTCAAGTAGTTAAATAATCTGGGAATAACCTTAAAATGTCATAAAAATTAAAGTTTCCAAATATATATAATCAAAAAAACCACAAAATAAGGGATATTTTGTGCAAGAAACAATGAGTAAACATTGAGATTAGGTTGATTATCAAACGCGGGTTGTCAATTTACATATTTTATTCTGCGTCGATTTTCGCGCACTTTCTGCATTTTAGTCGTAAACATATAGAACACGTTCTATATTTTTATGCCGAAAATTTTCACCAAAATTTTGATAATAATTCTTTGATGTGTAAAACAGCAAATTGGTTTTATGAAAATTTTCAACATAATTATCAGATAAATTGTGGCTATAATTCTCGTGTGTGTAAAACGGCTCTTCTGAGTCACTGTGGTCAATTCAAATTCTTTGAACTTCTGCATTTGTACAATTTTCCAAATTGTAAAAACTTGAACATTAATTGGTTCATTTTTCGACCATTTTTCCAACAGTTACATCTTACAGAAGCACAAGCATTTTCGCTATTTTAACAAATTGTTTAAAGGAGACTATCGGGTATCAACTGATCTTCAGTGATATTTGGCTGCATAATTCCTTCCACTGTTTTTTTTTTCAGCACCAATCCTTAGCGATAATTTCATTTCCAAGCCATGTTTGAAGTTTATAATATACTCTAAAACAATGTGGTTTTGCTGCTCCTAATATTGGTGATAATTTGTTCAATTTGAAGTTTGATTTTATCATGTTAGTAACAAATTATTTACAGTAATAGTAAAAAGCCATTTATTTGTTTTTTTTTTCGATTTTCCGGCAATTTTTTCCATTGCACTATATATATATATATATATATATATATATAAATATATATATATATATATATATATATATATATATATATACATTTGTATATTTCCGTTTATTGAAAATAGATATAAAAATGAAAAAATCCAGCCTAGTCCGAACTCTGTCTGACAATTATTTTTTTAAAGTTAAACAAAACCGCGACGATTGAAGATTTTTGCACAAAAATATACCTTATTTGGGGCGTCAAAAGGTACATACACTCTCTCGAAGACTGAGCTTAATCGAATCATTTTTGTTGAAGAAAAAAATGAAAAACCAAAAATACGGTTTTTTGCATTTTTCTCGGAAAATTTTGAGGTTAGGATATAGATCACTTCCATTAAAGTTCAGAAGATCTTGTTATTACCTACAACTTATGTATCCAGCTTTTTTAGATAGGATGCGTAGTTTAGCCGAAAATTGTAAAAAACTGTTTTTTACCCTTAAAAATCACCCTTATTTCACCCCAGTAGGTTGCCAATGGTTCGAATTATTTTTCCTTCATTAGTTATGATATTACCTACAATATTCTGCTATCAGTTTTCTGTAACGAATTTTTTTTTCATTTTCCAAGACAAATTATTTAAAAAAAATTGCGAATAATTTTCTAAATATTTCCACAAAAATCTGGAGAACTTCTAACTACCCACAATAACTATTTTATTTGTATGACGCATTTTATACTATTATGAAACATATAGTTTTAGACAACAGGTTATTTGGTATATTTTCTATCAAAGATCAACTAAATAATTTTGGAAACACCTTGAGATAACTAAAGCAGATGGTGACTTTCTGATCTAATTTGATTACTGTTTTCTGGTGTTTCTGTGTTGTTCTCTGTTTACCTAAGATAAAGTCCAATCTTCAGTCTACAGTAAATTATTATAATTACTTACTAATATCAGTTTGGTCACATAACCGCCTGGTTTAACAAATTTATTTTATGTTAAGTTGTAGCCAATAAAAAATGCGAATGAAATACGCTGTAGCTTTTCAAAACTTAACACTTCACTATCCTGTTTAAAGCAGAAAATATAAGTTTATTTAGATAGCACTTTAAAAGTTACACATATACTATCAGTTTATTTGACCTTTGCTGGTATTGATCGGTAAAGTCAATGTCAAAATTGAGGAATTTCCATATACATAGAACGTCCTACTATATTTGGCTAAGAACATAAGGGAATGATAATATAAGAATATATGTGGTAAAATATTGGGACTACCAAAAAGCCAGTTGTCGTTTATTCTAAAAGGCTCAGCTTGAAATTTACCATACTTTTAAAAAACATCTCGTAAAGAACAGTAATTCTGTTTTACCCACTTTTATACATATTTAATTATTTACCCTAAGAACAGATAAATTGTTGAGAATGTAACCTTGACCAGGCTAAATTCCTAAAATTCGAATAGAAATTTATTTCCATTGGCATTTCTCTGCCTTGTCATGCGAAAAATTGATTTTAGACAACTCTCCGTTCTTATACCCATTTTCCTTTCTGCTGATAAAAAAGCCTTTATCCTTTAAGCAAAATGGCTAATAAGTTTAAGCTCAAAGATTTTTTTTGGCTTTCAAATTTTAACAAAAATTTTAAATAAAGAAGAATTTTGCCAAAATTCTGATTTAAAATTAATTAACTTACTATTAATTATAAAGGAGGATAATGTAACTGATCAAAAAATTCAATTAATATACACTGAACCTTACTGTTTCAAACAAGGTGTTGAAAGCTGTATTTTGTTTGAGTATGATTTATACTAAATGGTATCTTCAGATTTTGGCATCTTCGTCAATAAACAAAAAAACTGCTCGTTACACTGTAAACTTTTGGAGAACAGTTTACTATTTACTACTATCGTCCCGGTGACATAAACTAGAGAAATATAGCCTGTGTCGCATGCTGCATTATATAAGCTCTGCAACGTCTAAACCTAGACTGCATACTAAACTGACGAAATACTAACGTCGATTAGCTAATTCGTCGTACAGTAAGTAGCTACACCTCTTACTCTTGCGCCCTCGGTGGCCGGCAATTCTCAAAGCCAAACGAGATATTTAAATCGTCTAGGCGGTAATAGCCTAAAAACAAATAAACATATTTTATTATTTGTCCAGAGAGATATTTATAAGTATTTATAAATTTTAATAGTTCAGCAGTGGGTATAACATATTTACAGTTGAGTTTATAAATACATTTCGCTTTGAGTTAGTTCTCAACCAATTGGAAAAACCTTACAAAGTTAGCATAGTTGTACTCTGATTTAGAAGAGATAGGGATAAAGCACTATCTGAGAATGCAAGAAAATACCAGGAAAAGGTGGAGGCCTTTCCCATGGCAGTGCATCGCCACCTACAGATCGATTTCGAACCCATTAATTCTCGTCAGTACAGGGTAGGCAAGTGCAGCTAAACATAAGGAAAGCGAACCTTTTAAGGAACTTAAATCAGACAAAGTATGATTTCCGATATAAATAGTGCGATTTTCCAGCATTCCACGCAATCTGATTATTTATTCTTCTCGAGATCTCTATATCAATAATGGGTATAAAATATTTGCCGTTAGATATTTAAATACATTCTTCTTAAGAGAAACTACTTTAGTTCTTAACCAACTGAAAAACCCTTAAACTATAAGGACAGACGTACGCTATTCTAACTCAGTTAGAGAGAAAGCACCATCTCAGATTGTAAGGAAATACAAGAAAAGGGTGAAGGCATCTCCTATGGCAGTGCACTACTACCTGCAGACCGATTTCAAACTCTTTGATTCTCGTTAGGCAAGCGCAACTTAACACTGACGGGAACCAATATATTTGCCATAGGAGAGGCCTCCACCCTTTCCTGGTATTTCCTTGGAATCTGAAATAATGCTTTGTCCCTAAGTGTATAAGATTTTTCCGGTAGGTTGAGAACTAAAACAGTTTCTTTAATAGGAATGTATTTATATACTCATCTTCAACCCACTGTGAGTCTATAAATGATATGCGTGGAATACTGAGAAATAGCGTTACTTGTACTAGGATTCATATTTTGTCTGATATAAGTTACTTAAAGGATTCGCTTTTCCTTGTATTGACGAAAACCAACAACTTCGAAAACGGTCTGTATGTGGCGGTGCACTGCTATAGAAGGAATTTCCATCATTTACTGACATTTTTTTGCAATTTGTGATAGTGTTATGTCTCTAACTATGTGAGAACAAAGTACGCCTGTCCTTATTATATGTCTTTTCAGTTAGTTTAGAAGTAAAATAGTATTTATAATAAGAATTTTAATGGTTTAAAATAAGTTGCGGTTTCACAACAGTAATTAAAAACAAAAAGTGCGAGTGATTCTTGCCCCGAATGCTCTATACTATCTCTTCACCATTGTGGACTATACAATAACCTCACTTCAGTTCAACCTCCAATAGCTACTGTCATGTACTAGTAATGGGTGACTATAACTTCCCTAAAATTGTATAGTCTCCAAACGATCAACATTAAGAACTTTTACCTGGTAATGTGAAATCAGCTAAAGTAATATCACTTCGTGACAGAGGGGACTTTCCGGGCTTTCAACAATTTAATGGCGTGGTAGTAAATGGTTACCCCATTGTTTTGGATCTTAGTTTTACCCATTATTAGCTAAAATCAATTTCAAAAACTGATGGTTATTCTACTGTCTTGTAAGCGTGGTCCTTTTCATTTACCATTACATTACATTACAAATTTCGATTAGATAAATAATCATTTCTTCTTTGTAATTGCTTGGATATGTGTTGTTTTTAAAGCAAATTCACTCAACATAAACATTTTAACACTCATTTTCACAAAAGCTTAAAAGACTTTTATGTCAAAAATATTATCCATAAAAAGTACAAACAATCAAAGGATTAGGACCACTTTAATGTTCTTTGTTCACTAGGAAAATAGTGAAGATGTATGACTAGTGAAAGTTATCAGAACTACAGTAATAATGACGAATATTTTTGTTCAATTAGTTTTTAACCTAAAAATCATTTAGGTTAGTCATTCTCCCTTTATGATATCTATACCGCTATCTCCAAGATATCTATCAGTGCTAGTACTGCCCAGAAAGCCTTGGTCTACCATAATATTAATAGACGACCTGGTCCAAAAGGTGTGTCAAATAGAGGCTTGAAATTCTGCCCCCCCCCCCCTTTCTTGTATTTACCTCCTTTTTTATTTTTCGCCAGATACATCAGGTGGCTGGAAGTATATCAGGAATTATAAATCAATTAATATATTCTCAGCAATGCCAGAGTTACATTGAATTATCTTAACTAATACAATTAAGAACATAATAGTTAGTCATCGGATGGATTCATTTCAGCTCATTCCGTAGACACTAGTCTCTATACTTATATTAACGATATCAGTAAATCTGTTAATGTAGGTGCAGAAAACCTCACCATCGATACAGATTTCACCAAAGCCTTTAATAAGGTGAATCATAACATTTTACTTTCCATGTTTTCAGACATTGAAATTGCTAGAACGTTTCTATCGTGGCCAGAGTCCGACTTTTTAGATAGATAATAATGAAAAGTTGATGGTTGTTTATCTGGTTCATTTCATGTCAGATCAGGAGTTCTATAGAGGACATCTTCTATTCAGTTTTTACATAAATGACCTGGATAGTTAGTTGTCATCAAATTATATGCTTTTTGCCAATGACAAATAATTATTCACACTTGTAATATCTCGTTATGATATATTTTCTTTTAGAAAAGAAAATAACCTAGTGTTTATCATATATATTGAAAACGATGATATATGAGATTCGATCGTTTCAAAAGCTATCTTGCTCATCAATATTCCATAAATAATGTTGTGCTTCAGGAGGTGATTAAGGTGTATACCTAGGTACTTAATTGGTCTGAACATCTTAAGAAAACAACTTGTAAATCTAATGAAATACCAGGTTTTGTCAATCTATAATGTAAAAATTTTAAGTATGTCAATGTTATAATAACTTTGCATATTTCATTAATTAGATCTGTGTTGAAATGTTCTTAAATAATCTGGTCACCTTATTAGCAAATATCTTTAGATAGTCCTGAAAATATTCTGAATAATTTTATTCATATCGTAAGCTCTCTCAAAAACTGGATTTATTCAATAAATAATCAAACTCTGTCTTATTTGAACCTATCATCACTTGAATCTAGAAGGATGTACTAAGACATCTACTTTGTTCACAAAAAAAAAATTAAAAGGTTTAGAATGCTTAAAATAATTCCTTGTTTATCTTCATTTACGTGAGACTCGTAACATTTCAAGCAAGAAGGCTATAAAATAAAACTAAATGTTACACACCACAATGTAACATAACATTATGCAGTGCAAACTAACGCAATGCCATGTAATTCAACGCAATCAGGCGCAATGCGACCCAATTGGTAGCAATGCGAAGCAGTGTGTAGCAATACGAAGCAATACGACTCAATGCGATGCAATGCGATACAATGTGATGCAATGGGACGCATTGCGACGCAGTGTAACGCGACGCAACACAACGCAACTCAACGTAACCCAATGCAACGCAATGCAACGCAACGCAACGCAACGCAATGCAATGCCACGCAATGCAATGCAACGCAACTCAATGCAATGCAAGGCAATGCAACGCAATGCAACATAATGCAACTCAATACATCCCAATGAAATGTAAAGCAAAGTAATGCAACGCAGTGCAATGAAACACAATGCTACTCTAAATCTCAGCAGCAGCAAGACTATTATAATTTTCTTAAATATAAACATAAAGCATACCTTTCAATTTACCCTTAGCATATTAACCACGGCATATTTGAATAAAAATAAAATTAATATCGTAAAATAACAACACTTTATAAACTGATACTAACATACGTGTGGCATGACATTGTTTCCATTGCAAGCTAAAGATCACATTCAATTATTTGTATTGGTGTTGTAGTTCACAACTAATATTGTTACGTTTTTCCAACGTTAATTTAATAAGTTTAATTATTCTACATATATTATGATGTTTGATCACAAATATTAGGCAGATAAGGAAATTTTTGAAAAAAAAAATCAATTTAGTCATTTAGTATCATGGGAGATGATAAGTGTATTCAGGCATTAGCTTTAAGACAACCATTTATTAAGAATTGGATATATTTTTACAAACCAAATATATAATTTCTCAGAAAAAAATGCGTTTTATAAATAAAAAAAAAACGACCAAGGTTTCATGCTAACCTGAACTAATGGTTCATAAATTTTAATTTCTCATCCATAAGAATATAATAATGCTGATTTTTAATATTATACATTGAAACGTTTAGATATAGCTTATTTTCCAAAATCAATATTTACTTTGAACATCAGGTATCTTTTTCATGGCAACCCTTCGAAAAAACATATGACTTAATCGGTCTATTTTGACGTCTAATAAATTCAGTTGCTCTATGACTCATTATACAAGTATACCAACTTTTGTTGGATTTTTTTACTCAGATAATTTACAGGACGCTTCATTTCAAAAATTTACGATTCCTAAATATCTTTAACATACGATTTTTTATTGCAGATTCGTATTCAGAGGAAAAAATATACAAGATTGATAATTTGGTGAGTAATTTAGCAATAGTGCCAATTAATTTGAAACATCAATTTCATATCAATTTACCCCTAATTTTTGAGAAACACAGTCATAATATTTTTTCTATGTAGGTGTTTTTTCGATATGTTTGAGACGGCTTTATGTGTTTTGTATTAAATTTTGGTAGGTATTAATTGTGCAGAGAAACACATTTCATTGGGCCACCAGCGGCGCTCATGGTTTTATTACCATTAATATTTTTAACAAGCAAATGCGACATTGCTGGTCGTTTAACAAATAAATATTGTTTTCATATTTACACGTTATTTTTTAGTTAAAATGTCTTAACTTACTTTTATGATTACTTCCATACAAAGTCTTTGCATCCAGTGTACTTTAAATTAAGTATTGCAAATATTATTGCTATTCCACCAACTTTTACCCTAAACTGGTGTACCTCATAGACTCAAAAAAAAGTATTTATATTTTATAGCCTTATGCTATTGCTGTTAACTTATTTGCTCAATATAGAACAAAAAATTTATCGTAGAATAACTAACATAATTATTATGTGTTTAAATGGTCAGCACATCTCAGATCAATTGAAGGTGGCAAACAAATCTTCTATACATAAAACAGGCTCTAAAAGAGATCCCTATAATTATCGGGGAATTTAGATAATCAATCGCCGATTGGTAAAATCGTAAGATATTTAATAAAATGGGAGTACAGCAATTACGAGAAAAAAACAAAAGAACTTATAGGTCTGTATGGCAGATCTGAAAGGAAAACAAAAATAGGTGACAACCTGGCAACCTTTTGAAAATCTACATAGTGAAAGTTATGCATATCGGGAACAATAAATATCATAGCATGAACATACACTTAAACATCAGAAATAGGCGCTCTTAGTACAAACTGGAAAAAATCAAATATAACTAGTAAATAATTCAAAGGTTTCGGAGCATTATTTTATGAAGAACAAACAAATTAAAAAGAGATTAACGTCGGGATAATACAAGCTAGAAAATAATATCATACCTTAGTGGTATTCCCTAAAATGAGGATATTATAGAGAAAAAAATTTTATGATAGATCAGACAGCTCATTGATATCGAAGGCATAATAATAGACGACATACAACGAAAACGAGTTTTATGGAATGGAATACCACCGACTAACAAAACAAGTATTAGAGCGAAAAACTTCAGAGAGGCGAAAGAGATGAAAGATCGTGAATCGGAAGGACAATCGAAGAGCCAACAAGGATGGAAATTGGATGCCGGATAATATCGAAACATATTCTAAGCCGATTTGTATACTTGCAGACGTTTCACTAAAATTTTATCTGGACTATTCGAGGCTTGCCAGTTAAAGATCAACTCAGGCTGATCAACAAGAAGCTAAAGTAATGACCGAGTGTATTCCAGGATTGATACAGAAACACATTTTCCCATCAGTGAAACACTAACGTTACAATAGTTGTCTACATGTTATTCTCTTTTCGACAAAGAAAAAGGAAAGAATATATAGAAATAGTTTATTTACTGCAAATACAACCCTGATTCTTTCTCCTGTATTTCCAGAAAATAAATTGTTTCTAAACATTATTTCCTTTCGCTCTGCCTGAAAGGGGAATAACATTTAGGTAACTATTTAAACACGGCAGATGTATTTCATTTATTTATTACTGAAATTTTAATTTTTAAAATTTCGCATTACTCCAATGAACGCATAGATGGAGGTCGTCAGGTTTATAATATCTGGCCGACACGACTCGGAATTTATATTTTATATAGCTGTTGTTTCCTGCGAATGTTGCTCTCGGTTCAATACAGCTCCACTGACAAAACTATGAAGTGGTCGAAATGTGAATGAAAAGAGGACCAGAGTTGTATTTGCAGAAAATGAACTATTTCTATATATATATGTATATATATATATATATATATATATATATATATATATATATATATATATATATATATATATATATATATGTATATATATATATATATATATATATATATATATATATATATATATATATATATATGTATATATGTATATATATATATATATATATATATATATATATATATATATGTTATCTTGATTAATTCACTTAAAACTTTTTAAAAAGTTTTATTTTACTTTTACATTTATTTCTCTCAAAATACAATTTTTGTTTCCAACTAACATTACGACGACTTACAACTCGAATTATAAGTGTCGTTCTACCAAAAATAATATCTATTTATACTTAAAAATAAAGCAGCGTCTGCATGTTACATCATGTTGCGTCATGTTGCATCATCCTAGTCACGTAAACCGTGCTACAATGTTGCTTTTGCTGATTCTGCTTTAGTTGGCGGATTTGTTAATGCGACACGAGATATCTAATTCAAGGAATAAATTATTAATAATTATTAATTATAATATTATTGTAGAATCGCATATAACAACTCCCCCTTTTAGAAAAAAGTTAATGCCATGCATTAATTTTTTAAGAGCTCTCCCTGAGCTCGAAGATTTAATTTTCTGGGACTTCTTGGGGACGAATAGAGGGTCTTCTTCTTCTTAGCGTGCTAAGGATTCATAGCCTAGGTTTCCGTGGTGCTGGTCCAGGTGGGTAGGATTGGTCTTCATTTGCTGTAAGCCTGGGTAATCTCTTCTTACGACATTTGCAGAAAATATAAATGAGTAATAGGGCAGATACTAACACAATGGTGAAGATTGTAAACCACGACAAATGTTTGTGTATGAATGGCTGGTTCATTAATTGGTCGAGTTCTTCGGAGTATTGGTTCAATCTTTATTGGGCCACATTAAGATCTTCCATATCGATCTTATTGAGCTTGAGAGGCTTGAGGTCAGGAATATGATCTCTTGACGAAATTTTTTCGCAGCAAACGAATGGAATTTTTATTTGATGATTTTTGTAGGTGATGTTTTGATATCTTTCTACAATATATTTTGACTGGACTCTAGTGCTTCCTATAAAGGCGTTACATCCTGGCTGGAGTTTTAGCAGTGAGTTTTTGTTTATTAGTTTGGTTTTCATTTCTTTGCCTTCACATTTCACTGTTACTGGTAACGGGTCAGAAACTGTGATTAACCAAAAGTTTTGGTCGATTTCCTTGACACTGTATTCTTTAGCAGAGAGGATTATGACTTGGCAGGTCTTCGGAAGATAGGTTTTGGGTTTCAGAAGTTGGGCTTCACACATGGCTTCACTGTCAATGGGATATGGTAAGATTTCGGAGCATATCTTCTTGTTTTGTTTCAGAGACTTGCATTTCTCCAAGTTTTGAAAAGATACATATAGCATTGAATCGTCATCTCTCGCGATATATTTATGAGAAACAGGAATAATATGATACAGACCTGTTCGATTATCGAGTACTGGTATAGGGTACAAGTGATAAAGAGTATAAGATTCGGGTTCGACTAATGGTATTTTAAGAACAAAAACTACCTTCGAATCAGATTGATATGCATCTAATTCAATTATATTAATGTATTCTGCTAGACTGGAAGAAAAAACAGGCAAGGGAAGATTGTTTTTCTTTAATGATTGAGAAATTTGTTGTAGGGATGAGACCAAATCTATCGGGGTAATTATTGAGCTGTGCAAAATGTTAAGTCGTGCAAAAGAAATAGCATTTAGAGCGTCATTGCGAAAGTTCTCAATGAATGTATAGCTTTCCATTAGTGATTCACAGTATTCTAAAGTTCTTACTTGGGCGTGGTAGAAAGCTAGGTCATCTGATAGATTTAGGATAGATTGATTAATTTCGTTTAGATCTCTATTAAAGGTTTCCTCGTCTATCTGTAACTTTTGTATCGTAGTATTAAAATTTCTATTTACCGATGTTGTTACCGAAATTTGACTTTTCAAAAGACTTTCTATCTGTCGCTCATCTTGTGATACCCTGTTGATGCATTCGTTAAAATATTCTCCGGCTGAAGCATCAAGATTTTCCGTGATTGATTTCCAAACGGTACCTATTCCGTTAAAAACTCCTCGTTTCTCCCTATAAATATAATTTTGAGTATCTGCAAATATTTCCTTATATTTTAGATTTACGGATTGAGAAATCTGATTAAGGAGGCTGATATGAGTTTGTACGTCCTTTTTGAAAGCTATTATTCGGGGTGTTTCCGCGTGTATGAAGGCATCTAAAAGTTGGTCTAAAATTTTATCGTTACTAACAATACTTTGTTTAATATGTGCGAGGTCTTTGTATACGAGAAGTGTCCATTTATCATTTGATATTTTCAAGTTTCCAGCTTCATGGAAGAAGATTCCTACGGTGTTTTCAATAGGTGTGAGAGTGAATTGGGCGAGGGCAACCGAGGATAGCCCGCAATATCTGTAAATAAGAAAAGAACGCTAGTCATAATAGGGCTTTAACCTATCGAAATTGACTTTTGTATTTTGTTTGGTTCGGGGGTTAAAGAGAAGGGCTGAATTTTGGAAAATTTCTTTTATTTCAAAGGGTCCATTAAATTTATTTTTATTTTTGTTTTGATTTGAGATTCTTTAAGATAAACTTTGTCGCCAATTTTATAGTTGTGAATATGAGGGGTTGTCTTTTGGTCAAATCTAGCTTTGGCTTTTTCTTTTTGGGTCTGCGTTCTTTCTCTGGCGAGTTTGTAATAATGTTCCATACGGTTCTTTAAGTCTCTCACGTATTTTGAAATCAGTTTTTATTGGTTGTATAAAGTCTCCGGGGGTCTACTAGACGTGTGTCCGAAAAGAAGTTCATAGGGTGTAAATTCATGGGTCTTATTTTGTGTATTATTATAACATATAGTAGCATAGGGTAATACATTGAAGGGGTGTTCATGAGGGTTTTCTGTCATGTTAGCTCTGATCATTTCAGAAAGGGTTGCGTGAAATCGTTCAACTGAGCCGTTTGACTGTGGATGGCCTACGCTTGAAAATGTTATTTTGATATCAAAAAGTTCGCATAGGTCTTTCATGAGGGTGTTATCGAACTCGCGACCATAGTCACAATGAATCCTTTGTGGAGTTCCATAGTGTTGAAAGAATACTAATAGGGTATTTACAATAGTATTTGCTTTTTTGTCTTTTAAGGGATAGGCCTGGGTGAATTTTGTAAGTTCGTCTCGTATAGTAAGGGCATAATTCCTTTCGGGGTATTCGTAAATGTCGATGTTAATTCTTTCAAAAGGGGTCTTTGGTGTTTCTGTTATGACAAGAGGAGTACTTAGATTTTTCCTACAAACTTTTACTTTTTGGCATATTTCGCACTTTTTTATAAATTTTTCAACATCTTTGGCTAAGTTTGGCCAGTTGTACTTTTCTTTTATTCGCCTAACGGTTTCATTTATACCACGGTGTAAATTATTTTTACCTGAATGGTAATGGTCTAAAATTTGAGGTATTTCATCATCTTCCGGGGTTTTGACAATATTTTGGCAAATTTTTAATTTTATGTCTTTATCTGCCAAAATAAATGAAAAAATCTCGAGGATGGGTAACTCTACGTTATTTTCCACACAATAAATTTTTTCAGGTTGGAATTCATTTTGGTTCTTGAATAGGATATAAAATAAGTGTTCTATTACAGATTCAGGGTAGAAGGGTAGAGGGATAATGAAATATGTACGATCTTTAACTGTTTTACTGGAAGTTATATTGACTTTATTATGGTCGAGTTTGAGGTTCTCCTCGAAAATGTCATCAATTATTTTATGGTGAATATCTCCCAATTTGTTTTGCCAAAAGAAAGTTACTATGTTTTTGTTAGATTTGTCTAGAAGTTGGGAATTTATTATTTCGATTTTAGAATAGTCTATTAGAGAGTTAGTATTATATAGTTCGACAAATCTATTATATTCCGTAGTAAGGGTTTCGTCGTCTATTTCAGGATTTTCTATATCTTCGTTCTCGGAACCATCTTCTTCGTTCGCGGCATAAACTGACATTTTTGATTGGAATTTTGCGCATTCTTGAAAATGGTTAATGCGTATTCTAGACAAAGCGTCCGCGTTTTTGTTTATTTTTCCCGCTTTATATTCGATTTTGTAATCGTATTCCTCAAGTTTGAGGCGCCACCGAGCCAATCTGCTATCGGGGTCTTTAATAGAAAAGAGCCAGGTAAGGGGCCTGTGATCAGTTATGAGGGTGAATTTTCTTCCAAATAAATAGGGGCGGAAGTGTTTTACTGCCCAGACAATGGCAAGTAGCTCTCTTTCAATGGTGGAATATTTAGTTTCTGCGCTACAGAGGGTTCTGGACGCGAAAGCTATCGGGAGGTCTCTACCAATGGGACCTTCTGTGGTTAGAAGAAAGGGTTCATCGAAATTAGGGTAGGTAAGAACGGGATCTGAGATAAGGACATTTTTTAGTTCTTCAAATGCAGACTTGCATTCAGTGTCGAAGAAAAATTGGACGTCTTTCTTTAAAAGCTTAGGTAGTGGTTTCGATGTTTTGGCGAAGTTGGGAATAAATCGCCTGTAGTAACCTACCAAACCTAAGAAGGATTTGATTTCTTTAGGACTTTTTGGCTCAGGAAAGTTTTTGATACAGTCAACCTTAGAAGGATTAGGTTTGACTCCATCTTTGGTTACTATGTGACCAAGATAGGCGACTTCTTTTCTAAGAAACTCGCACTTATCAGGCTGGATTTTTAAGTTGGCTTTTCGGAGACGTGCGAACACTTCTTTAAGTCGTTGCATGTGTTCGTGTATTGTAGCAGAATAGACGATAATGTCGTCCATGTAGACAAGACATCTTTCATTCTGAAGGCCAAGGAGTATATTGTCCATGACTCTTTGGAAGGTGGACGGTGCGTTTTTCAGGCCAAATGGCATACGAACGAATTCGCAATGACCATTTTCGATTGAGAAGGCTGTCTTAGGGATGTCATCGGGATTGATCTCTATTTGATGAAATCCTGACGCGAGATCAAGCGTAGTAAAATATTGGCATTTACCAAGCTGATCGAGCAAATCGGAGATATTTGGAAGGGGATAGCGGTCATCAATACTGACCTCGTTTAATTTTCGGTAATCTATTACAATGCGCCATTTTTGCTTGCCAGAAGCATCCAATTTCTTGGGTACTACCCAAACAGGGGAAGACCAGGGTGAAATAGATGGTCGAATAATTCCTTGTTCGAGCATTTTGGCAGTTTGGGTTTTTACTTCCTCTTTATGTACCTGAGAATACCTATATGACTTTGTAAAAATAGGACGTGCATTATTTGTTTCTATAGAATGCTTGATTTCATTAGTAAAAGTTAAAACATCGCCTTCAAGGTAAAATATGTAAGGGTATTCTAAACAAAGATCAGTAATTAATTCTTTTTCTTCTGAGTTCAAGTGTTCGGTTCTTAATTGATCTCTAATAGTTTGATTTCTGTCAGTTTGAATAGGATTAAGTTCATTTCCGAAATTAAAATTTAGTAATGTTTCGCTAGGAGTAAACGGTTCGATAGAAATATCCGAGAAATCAATATTTTTGGGAATTACATTAGCATTTATGATAGTTGTTAAGAATTCACCGTTTTCATTAACATGTACAAGGGCGTTTGGTAACCTAACCTTTTCTTTTTCTTGAGAATGAAGGACTGCGTTCGTATTTTTTAAATTGCATGTTAATTTAAAAATTTTCTCAGTGCGACCTTCTATAGAGATATTATTTTTATTTTGTTGTGACTTAGAGGGGGTCGTATTTGAAGTATGCACCTTATGTAGGGGTACGGTTTTAAAATTTGTAATAAGATTTTTTGATTTTAAATCTATAATACATTCATAGTGCTCTAAGAAATCGAGACCAAGGATGCCATCGAAATCAATGTCTAAGTTGTAAATAAACACCTTGTGGGGATCGCCAATGTTGAAGGGTATAAGGGTGGATTGTGAGACGTGAAGTTTTTGATTTGTTATCCCTTGTATTGTTAAATTTTCAGGACAACGATTAGGGAAATTTTTCGCTGTATTTTCTTTAAAGATAGAAATTCCAGCACCGGTATCAATAAGTAATTTGAAAGTATTAGTAGAGTCGTAAATGTAGTACAGATTTTTCGGATTTACTGTAAGTAAGGGATTTAAATTAAGGTTTGTTCCGGGAAGTTCAGGTTTGGGTTCATATCGTCCAAATTCAGGGTTTGAATTTGTTCTTGAAGTGTTGTGACATGATCTGTCTGTCTGTCGGGCGGTTCGTCTGGTTGCGGAAGTAAAAGAAAATTTTGGTAATCATAAGAGTCGATTACCGGGTCACAATTTTCATCAACATTTTGAAAATTTGGGTCATAATCGGGGTAATCATAACTGTCTTCTGCGTAATATCCGCAGTAGTCAAAACTTTCGTCGTAGTTTGGTTAGTCCAAATTAACATGGTGTGTCCTTTGTTGATTAGAGGGGTGGTATGGGTTTCTTTGAATTATGCTAGGACGAGCTTGGGTATTAGTTGGTTGTATTACAGAGGGCCTGTTTTGATTTGAAATCATACTGGGTCTCTGCTGTTGTTGAGGGGGTTGGTTTTGCGTGGGGGCTTGCCTTTGAAAATTTGTATTATAATTTTGGAAATTATTAGGACGTGATTGCATTTGGGAACAGCAATCAGCGGCTAAATGTCCCATACGTCCACAATTAAAACAACGGCTAATTTGCACCGGGGTTTCCTTATAGATTGAGGTGGTTTTTGAACTATGGGTTTAGAAGACTTTTGGTTTTCAAAATAGGATAGCTGCAGTTCTCGTCTAATGCGAGATTGAGCTTCAAGGAGATCCTTAGGATTTCCTGCACGAATTATTTGTCCTAGTCTTGGTTCAAATCCTGTCAGGAGGGTATTTAGAGACATCGTATCAATTAAGGTAGATTGAGCTGCCTTTTGTTCGTTTGTTAGGGTTGACTTTTGCACATTCGCCAACATTTTGGCGTTCAGGGTTTGTAACCGGTTCACGAAAGTTAATGGTGACTCATTGGAAAGTTGCCTTAATCTTTGCAGATCTTGAATAAGGGACGAAAGATCTCTAGAATCACCGAAGTGGAGATTTAAAAGTTGTTTTATTTCACTGTAGTTAGACGGGTTTCGCGAGTTTATCAGCTGTGCTGCGCGGCCTTTTAATTTATTCTTAATATGAATCACTAACAGAATTTTCTGGTCTTCTGTTGCCATTTTGTATCCGCAATCACATGCATTTAAAAACGTACCGAGAGAGATTTGGTCTCCCTCGAATTCTGGAATAATTGAGAAAATTTCGGAAAGCTTATAAGGCTCAATATCAGTATTTGTTCTTTGGGATCTTGTTTCCGGCATGATTTTGTTTTTTAATAATTATTATTACTTAAATTTATTTGACTTATTTAAAATGACTAGTTTTTTCGTTTAAGAAAAAGTATAAAGTACCTTTTTCGAAAATCGAACAGTAATGTAAATTTATTAAAATCGTGACAAATTTTCAAAAATCGTGACGATCAATGTTACTTACATTACTAGAAGAAGCTGCATCGGCACTTGTTCTCTCCGTCTGTTGTCAGGGGCTTCACCAGGTGTTCCTAATCCACAACTTCCGGGAGTGAGGACGCCGTTGAGGTTCTTTTCTCTGTTGAAGGATTAGAATCCGCCGCCAACAATTAGAATTCTCGTGTTTTGCTGACGTTGACAGATCCTACCACGACTGCGCCAATTTGTTATCTTGATAAATTCACTTAAAACTTTTTAAAAACTTTTATTTTACTTTTACATTTATTTCTCTCAAAATACAATTTTTGTTTCCAACTAACATTACGACGACTTACAACTCGAATTATAAGTGTCATTCTACCAAAAATAATATCTATTTATACTTAAAAATAAAGCAGCGTCTGCATGTTGCATCATGTTGCGTCATGTTGCATCATCCTAGTCACGTAAACCGTGCTACAATGTTGCTTTTGCTGATTCTGCTTTAGTTGGCGGATTTGTTAATGCGACACGAGATATCTAATTCAAGGAATAAATTATTAATAATTATTAATTATAATATTATTGTAGAATCGCATATAACATATATATATATATATATATATATATATATATATATATATATATATATACATATATATATATATATATATATATATATATATATATATATATATATATATATATATATATATATATATATATATATATATACTTCGACAAGAAACTGAATGAATGAAGGGGTGTACTCCTGTGTTAATATTAAATTACAAATATTCATCTGTAAAAAACTGCATTATTAATATATTAACCAATGTGTACACAGTGAGCAGTGTTGTTCGTGAATTTTTGTTTAAAGTAAATATACAATATGTTCTAAATAATTTTACTTATATCAAAAAATGCTCTATATTTTTAGCACACCGAAACGTTATATAAAAAATGTAAAATATATAAAGTACACCAACACTATTATGTATTGATTTAATTTTTAATTTACCATAAAATTTTAACAAAGGATATTAGTCAAGTAAATGAAATATTGAATTTTGTTTATTTCGATACCATTTTTGGCAATCTGGTCGTCAATGTTGCAGGCATATAGGTTTCCTACATTTAAAGTACGTATATGCAGTCTTACTTCAAATCATATATAACATTATTTTCTAATTTCCTTTTTTTTTGACCCTCAGAGTTGATGATATCAAGTATACAACGAATTACATTTTTTAGTTTCCTTTGTAAATACGGTATTTTTAATCCTTCACGTAATTAAGAGTCAACTAATTCATCCCCAGTTTGGTCTATAAATAAAAATGTAATGCTATTATTTTACGTATGGAGGTAGGCATAATAAATAGGTTAGCGCCACTGATAATTACAACTTTGTAGAAAATGGCTAGGGGTAATCGACGATTTCTACGGCGGCAAGAATATTTAGCACATTTTTCAACTAACCAATTCCCTCCTCATTGTCTCATTTTTTTCAGTTATTCGGGTTAAAAATTTTACATTTTTGGTAAACACATATCAAGCCTCTACTTTTCTACTATATTTTTTCTTTTTTAAAGGACGAACCTAGGTCGCCCTATTTTTTCTTGGTTCTTATCGATCTGAACTAATTGTCAGCTTTTGTCTTTTGATTTGCACTGGACAAATCTTTAATCAAGTTGATAATTTTTTGGGTTGGCTTGCACATTTTTTTTAAACAAAAATTTCTACCAAGTCATTTGTTCCTTTGCCACCAATTATATGGCATTATGTTCGGGGGCCTGTAGTACATAAAATTTTTATCCCATTTTTGTAGTTTTCTAGAAATGTACAGGGTATCCCAAATTTAGTACTTCTATGGAGTTTCTCGTTAACTGTTAAAGTTAGCAAAAAATTAATATAACATTCAAGAGCTGTTTTTTTGGAAAATTAAAAATACCGCAAACAGAATTCAAAAATTTGCTTTAGTTTTGAAGAAACGATAAAATTCGAAAGTTGACAATTTTTATAATGCCCTGTAACGTTTTTATTTGAAAATATATTACAACATTTTAAACGACTCATTTTTATAATATTTTAAGCATAATCTAATGATGTAATAGCAACTTTAATACGAGGCGTGATTAAAAAATTATTCATCCCAATTTAGTTATTTCAAATGGAATACCCCATATATTTTTAGACAGTAAGGTAGAATTTATAATTGTATTTATAACAATATACCACATTCTATGTCAAAATGAAAAAGTTAGCTGGATTTTGCGATTATTTCATTTAAAATCGTAGTAAGACATGAATAAAAAACAAAAAAAAAGTATTATGATACTTATATTTAAGCTTAAGGATATATTTTTAAATAGTTTGAGTTTGAAATAAAAAACAAAAAAAAAACAATTGTTTTATGATAGGATATTTAAGTTAATGACGATGCTTGTTTTCGTGAAGTTCTGCTCTCATTATAATTATTACAAATGAGTTAGGATAATTATGAGAATTATGGTATGATACGTGTGTATATAGAAAGCGAGAAAAACCATCTATTTTCAACGTTTTTCATTTTTTAATTTTAATAAACCGGGAGAAAATAAAGAATATAAATAGAGAATATTTTATATTATAAGAATTAAAAACGTATTTTTAGCAAGGAAAACCAACGTCTATAACTAAAACAACAAAGGAAGTAAGAGTTTCAAGAGCAAAGTTTCAAAAAATTTTTCTTACAAAGTAAATATGATGCAACGTCTATACCCCGGAGACCGTGAAAGAAGAGTGCAGTTTTGGCACTGGTTTTTTAAATAAATGTAACGAAATATTTACTTTTCATAATAATGTTTTATGGTCTGATAAAGAAAGAATTATACAAGTAACAGTATTTTAAACCGACATAATGAAATATATTGGAACAATACTAATCCTTATATAGTGCGAGAAGTTCATCAACAGGGCAAATTTTCTCATAAGTTGTTTTTAAAAGCTCATAAACTTATTTATCACATTTTCGAAGAAAATCTTAATACAGAGGTTTTTTTCAATGGGGATTTCTAGAAAATGAATATATAACAAAGCCACTAATACTCAGGAACAACTTCTTAAACCAATTCTGAACGCGTATAGAAAAGTAAGAAGTGTTCATATTTTTAACACAATAAGATCTGCAAAAAAGCGTCGTCAATAGTATTAACAATATTTGGGACCCTTGTGTTGTTGAAGTTCTTGTTTTTAAATTCTATTTTGTCATTGTCTTGTATTGCCTTTAAACAAATAGTAAGTTTTTACCCATTATCTTCAAAACAAAATAAAATCCCTAAGTTTTTTTTCCGGTATTTTTATCTTCCCTAAAAAACAGCTCGTGTATGCTACATTAGTTTTTTGTTAATTTTAATAGTTAGCAAGAAACCGCATACAAGTATCGAATTTGTACATTTTAAATTGGCATCGACCTTGAAATTTGATTAATATATCATCAACATATACATTAACACCAACTTTAACTGAATTTCGTATAAATAAGACAAATATATCTTAAATAGGTGCTGACGTACTAATTTTAACTCGTTCTTCCTTATCAATGGCATCATCAAATTCAAGGTGTTATTGTAGCTTAAAATGTTTTCGTGACAACTGCTTTTTTTTCCGATTTTTGGTGGAAATATGGAAGTGTATAAAATGAATCCCAAAAATTTTTTCATTTCAGCTTTTTCGCTGTATTCGTTGGTTCTTTCTATAATTATGCCATACATGTCCGTTTAGAATAATGCATTAAACTAATGTAAAGGGCTTTGTTTTTCAAGCTTTTTCAAATCAACATCTAATGAATATTTATTCTTTCCAGTATAAATTTTAAATAAAAGTCAGTAACAATACTCTCTCTTTGATACCTGAAAGAAAAGTAAAAGTAAAGATGCTGAAAGTAACGGTCGATTGTCAGTACCCTTATGAAAGAAATGAAGGCACAAAATCGGTCATAAAGAGTTGCTTAGACTCCGAATTGCTCGAGAAGGGATAGTATGAAAAATGCTCCTCTTGTTTTGCAGTTTGCTTTCGTGACAAAAGAATTGAAATCTAAATGGGTGCTAAGTTCCAAAGTTCCAAAAAAAAATATGCCTTTTAAACCTGCGCGATTTAAACAAGACAAGGCAAAACAAGACGCTGCCTCTAAAAAAATGAAGAATCGTTTTCGAATATCGTAAATTAAACAATATTACTGTAGGAGATTTATTTCCTCTCGCAAAGATGTCCAATGTCTAGGGATAGCTGGGCCATTCAAAATATTTTTCTACCGTTCTTTGGGATTAAAAACCCCCTGAAATCTTTTACAGGTCCATGAATAAAGTCCCTACAGGTATGTAAAGTTATAAGTCTTTCTTTTATGACATTTTCGAGCATGTTGATATATTAGGCAATCGAAGTAAAAGGTTTACATTAATAATATCCTAATATAATCCTAACAAATACAAATAAAAAATCTGTCTGTTCAAAAAGTCAAATTTAAAACAAACAAAATCCGAAAAGTTTTAGTTTTAAATAAGGTATCTAAAACTTGACTCTTTTGTAATATATGGAAGTTTTATATAATAATTTTGAAACTAGAATTAAACATCTTTTAGAGGTTAATCGGTTCGTTAAAGTCTACGTCACTGAATTCATCAAAAATTGATTATTTCGCTGCATGCTCGACCGACGCAAACTCCTAAACCTTGATTCACATTTATCTTTATTACTATTTCCGTGCGTTGCGATGCGAAAAATTGATGTTCAATCACCATTTCCTCATTTTTGTTAGGAAAAAAAACTGACCTATTTTTCTTTTAACAAGACAAGAAATATTTCGTTAAGGATTTAGCAGATTTCTATCTTTCAAGCTAATACGGATCTAGATAATTTTTGGTATTCTATTTTACACTTTACTTAAAAATTAATTAGATTTTGATATAGCTTAAGATGGTTACTAAAGGTTGTTAAATTAATTTAAATTCTGTTTTTCTTTAATTGCAAACTTGCAAATACAAGATGTTTCATCAAAATAAAATTCCTGGCATAATGTTTATAAATAATATAGACAACATAGTTACGCAAGGTATTCCTCAAGAACTTGCGAATTTAAGTTGAAATCATTTATTTTTCTGAGGTTACTTTTCGCTGCTCTTTGCTCGACATACTTCATTTTGATATGATGCACTATGCTCAAAAATTTAAAGGTATGACTTGTAGAGCGGAGAAGTTGTTGAGATTTGAAATTTTGCATATATAGATTACAAAGATTTGATGTATGTGTGTGTATGCAATTAGCAAATTCAAAACACAATCTGACGACGGAAATAAAATCTTAGTTTAAGTTATCAATTTTAATGCTTTAAAGTTATGAAAAACTTTAACGAGTCTATGTTTTGTAAATTATAATAATATGATAAAAAAAATCTTTCTTTATTAATGGATTAAAAGAACTTCTAAACCCTATATAATTTTTCTATATATATATATCTAACAGTAATTAGTTGACAGTCAATTACATGTTATTAGTGAGACAGCTTTAAATATAAATCGTTAAAAATTTCCTGATTACAAGACTTTTTTATTCGCAAAAAGGGACAAAAAATAATTCTAGGACGCAATTCAAAAAATAAGTTAAAAAAAGCATCTGAAAATTTTAATTTTGAACTTTTAACTCTATCTGTATTACTCTTAAAATGAGCCACAGTTTGTTAACTTTAGTTAAAGCAAACCGACGTTGAAAAAGTTTAAATTATTACCTTTCTGCATGCTGTTACTATGGCAACTATGTCAAAATAATTATAACAAAATTTTTAGGGCAAAGAAAAAACATTTTAAAAAATGATTCTGAGAAAATATTTTGTCAAGTCCAATTGATAAAAATTTATCCAATGTATTTCAGGCATTTTTGAGTAAGGGGAAACTATTGTAGGTTAAAATGGGGGCAATGACAGTTGGCAATGTTTGCTTATGTTTAATAATTGACTACGCGTTTAAGGGCGTCGTCGGAAGACGGGTTTAAATTTTAAAAGCTCAGCTAGTGATTGTAGACAAAAAAGTTTAAATAGCGAGTTGTAGGTTATGAGAAAACCTTCAATTTCAGCTAGAACGCGATTAATTTTGTTAATTAATTACTGCAAAAAAGGGACAAAATAAAAAAGAAATAATTTTCAACTGGGGGTTGATGTCAATTTTTGATGATACGATACAATCTGTGTACTAAAGAATATTATATATACGTACTCTAAAAACTTTAGCTGCCTTTTAGTAAACTAATACAGCCTATCCTATGGAACCGTATAGAAACTCTGCTATTGGCAAACGAAAACATCAAAAACCACAAAAATAAAAAGACGTTTGAAGAATTTTGGAAACATTAATTGACAGTAAAACAGTTTATAATATGCCCACCATCAACTATCTGAAACCAAAAAAACAGTCCAATGTAAAGGTTTTAATTACTCAATAACTCAAAAAAAGATTCCTACAGAGGAAGTAATTACAGAGATCGTATCGACTCTTTCTTCATTAGATATCCATAAAGCTAAGCTAATATGGCAAGATATGTCAGAATGCTTAGAACATCGAATCATCTGAAACAGAGCCAAGATTACAGCTTTAAAAGACCTGAACAGAATTGATAATATTACCAGCCAATAAACGCAATATAACCGTTTTCTAAAAAGACTGCTTACAAATTTATGCCAAGGGATTCCACCATATATCTTGGAAAAACGAACTCTTCGACATAAAATCCCTGTGTTCGAGCAAACCGGTACATAAAGCACTGGATCAGATTGACCAATGAGAGGACTTCCCAGCTCATATTATGGATCTAACTAGACATTGCCTTAAAAATAGATATTTCTTGTTTGATGGCCAGATATACCGACAGCTAGATAGCGCTGCAAAGAGCTTATCACTACTTCCAACTGTTACAAATTTATGCATGGCCTATTTGGAAATCACAGCTCTTGAAGAATTCCACCCCATACTCAAACTCTGGTCTCGCTACGTGGATGACGTATTTGTGATATGGCCCCATGGCAAATAACAGTTTAACTGCTTTCATGATTTTCTTAATTCTCTCCACTAGAAGATGGAGTTCACTTTGGAGTTTAAGAAAAACTATCAGCTCTTGTGTCTAAATGTTCTTGTGGCCAATAAAATGGTTGGACACATGCAGCAGACATTATATCCAAAACCAGCACACACGGACAAATAACTCAATGTTAATTCTTACAATAACCTTCACAATTACAGAGTGTAAGTAATACCCTAATATCAAGATCCTCTCGTCTGACCCATAATCTAGGAAAACAAAACGAGCTATGACATATAAAAAGGACCCTCAAACAAAATGGCTAAAATAACCGAAAATAGACAAATCACCATGCTTCCATACATAAAAGGTATAACAGATAGAATCCGCAGATTACTTCGGAAACGTAACAGCCTACAAACCATACAAAACAATAGGCTCATTTCTAAGAAACCGATAGAATAAAATCGGTCTGGAAAATCATGGAGTATATAAGATTGCATGTAGCATCTGCAGTAAAAAATACATAGACCAAACCAACCGCAAAATATCGGCAAGGCTAGAAGAACACAAACTCAGCAAAGGAAACGAACAGACCAAATCAGCCCCTTCCCAATATCAGATCGAGACAGGACACAAAATTGACTTTGACAACTGCCAATAAATCAGCAATCGAGAAAACTACGCGACAAGATTAATTCCCAAATACATAAAAATTGAAAATAACAGCACTTTGAATAAAAAAGACGATGCACTCAGTTTTTTTTCTACTTGGAAAAATTTCCTCAAGCGAGATCATTGTATAGCCATAAGTTTGTATATTGATTGTTATATTAAAAATCCTTCAAAACCCAGAATGCGTTAGTTACAACCTTTAAAATGTTGTACCGACATAGAAGTAAGTTATATTGTCCAGCGTTATTTTAATTTCTGTAGCTCAAAAACATACCAGAAAATTGAAAGCAACTTGAAAATATTCTATTTTTGTAGATCATATTGAATGTGTTAAAAAAAAAGGATACAAAAGACTGATGGTAAAAAGGGCATTCTAAATTTTCATGAATTCTATATCAGACTGCCGTCTTTTATCGAGGAAGAAACGATTAAACACCGGACCGTAATTAATTTGTGGAATAAAAAGTATGTATAGCAAACATTCTTGGAAATTTAAGGATTTCTTTTCGATGTTTCGTATGCTACTGGCACGCAAGGGTCGTTAATGAACCTGAACTAAGGGTAAATAATTGTGGAAAAGGGCTACCGCTCCCACGCATAAAGTTGCGGTTAAATACGGAATTAAAGGTGGCCAGAATTTTGTTTAAAATATTTATTCCTAGACGTCGACTATTCAAATCCAATTTTGTTTTAGATCAAATTACATATATAAAATATTTCATCAACACTTTTTATTTTATTTTATTTTAATTAGTTTTTTCCCGAATTTTTTCATATATGAATTAAATAAATTGAAGTTACGACGTCTTATTTGATGTCGTTACCAAAAGTGAAAATTATGTAAAAATACAAATAAGAATTATTCAAATATTCTATATTAGGGTATTTTTGAACGATCATTTAATGATGGCTGTAACTCATACAGATGAAAGTGTGAAACATGAGTCGAAGATAATTACTTAAATTTTAAAACTATCGAATATATATTCGAATTTAGAGATCGAGAGGCAACACTACGTCGACAAATTTACAACTATTATATCATATACTTAGCCGAACAGCTTTTGCACTCCCTTCTGGAAACATACGCTTATCCCAGATATGCTCAGATAACATAAGGATGGAGATCTGTGGAGGGCCCTATGCATGTTTTTGGGCTCCAGGTGATGTTATGGTCCTCTGCATTTTCACAAACTTCCGGATAGTTTGAGCAGTAGCCAGATGCACTTCCTTTTGCATACCCATATACGGGTGTTTGCTAAGGTCTAGTCCCTTGATATTAAGCATTAGACTCTTTGTCATAATACTGGTGGTTCATAGAATTAAGGGGAACGTCCGGACGCTATTTACTCCCCACCATCTGCATATGTACCTACAGATTTGTGTTTTTGGGAATCTTCTAATTATTTTTGTCCCTTATTATTAGGGATGACGACTTCTATTAGTGTTGCTCGCTTGGATATTTTATATACTAAAATGAGATTTGGTATATTATGTGAGGCTTTATGATTCGTGAGAAGAGTTCGATCCCAGTACAGCTTGAGCTCGTTGTTCTCGAGCATAAGTTATGGGTTATATTCATTCTCTTGATGGATGATCTTAGCGACTGAATCGTGTCTCTCCTTGTGCTCCGATGCGGCAAATGCTTGTTATCCTCCTGTTATCCCTGATGTTCGACATCCATACCTGCATTCATTGTTCTGGATCGAGAGGTTTCTGACTATGTTTCTCGTTGGGTTGACCTGATCTTGGATAGATAACAGAAAGCCTTCGGTTTCAGGAAACCAGTGCCCTAACGTCAACCGGTAGTTCCACATTAATTTGTCGATATTTTGCTGGTTGACTTTAAAGGTTTTGGTGATCTGATTGGTAGCGAGAAGTCTTTCAATCGCAGCAGTTTTGGATCGCCAGCCTCGCATATTGCCTGGTGCAGTACAGAAGACTCTGCAGCCTATGAAAATATATGCATAGGTTTATTAGTTGTTGATCTAATTGCTTATCAATGTCCATAAATCTTTTTCTTCCATGGTATCTTGGTATCATTTTCCTTTCAGTAACACTACGAGGATAATATTTGTATGTCTTTGTCAAGAGTGCTCTGACCTTCCTGTGCAAACTTTCTATGTCCATTCTGCTTCATTTCACAATTCCAGAAGAGTAGCTATGTGTAGAATAATTATGTTGAGTGCCTTAAATAAATTTTTACTATTTAGATTGGTTCGCATCACATACCTCTCCATCTTATGAACTCGTTGGCTAATTTGTTTTTCATAGTCAATTCTTTGTGTCTGTTTTAGGCACACGCATTTATTGGACTGTTCTGTCTCTCTCGTCTCAATAGTTTAACTGTTTTACCTCTCAAATGCCCCCGGTTATATCTTTCCACTAGTTGTGTTTAAAAGACAGCATTGATCGAGGCTTAACATCATTCCTATATCCCCAAAGAAGTCGTCCGCAATTGCTGATTTCTTATGGCAACCATATATTGAAGCATCTCCTAGAATTTAAACTGCGTAAGAGTGGGTTCATGGCAAGGCAGAACCATATTGGGTTCAATGAATCTGGATGAAATATTCCCCTTCGTAATGGAATTGTATCTGTCTCGATGTTGTCGCTAGAAGATATTTGCATTCAGATCCTAGTTCTCCAAGTTGACATGAGATGTTCCAAAAAGAAGACAATATGTGTATCGACATTATATGTTCTCAGAATCGCTGCCAGCCCATCATGTGGTACAGAGTCCAAAGCTTTTTGGTAGTCCACGAAGGTGGACGCCTGGTATAGGCCTGATTACATATGACCGAATCGACAATAAGTTTTTGCTGAATCGCTGATGATGATGGTGATATCCTATTTGTTTCTTATTGTTATACCAGATTTACAAGACAAACGGCTTCGCACTCCCTCCACGGATTTTTGACTTATATCAGGTACACAAAGACACCAAAAGTATGAAGCTCTGTGGAAACCCTTTCCATGTTATCGGGTCCTAGGTGACGTGGTCTTCTGTACTTCCTACAAACTTTCAGACAGTCCGCGCGGTTGCAAAGAGAACTGCTTTCTGAATCGGTTTATACAGATGCTCACTAAGGCCCAGTTCCTTGATGCTCTGCAGGAGATGCTTTGCTATCACACCTCCAGATTTCTGTATTTGGCGATTTGGTTGTTGTTATTAGGTATAGCCATATCAATCAGTGTAGTTTGCCTAGAAATTTTATCTGTTAGTACAATGTCTGGCATATTATGAGCAACGGTCTGATCCGTTAGAACCGTTCGGTCCCAATACAACTTGAACTCGTTCTTTTCAAGAATAGACTTTGGATTGTGTTTGTAGTAAGGCACTTTTCCCACCTGCAATAGTTTTAACTTATCTGCTAACTCTTGGTGGAGTATCTTAGCGGCTGAGTCGTGTCTTTCCTTATATTTGGTTGCGGCAAACGCTTGGCATCCTACAGTTATATGCTGGATTGTCTCTGATGTTCGATAGCCATATCTATATTGATCATTTTCTATTGAGGGGTCTCTGATGATGAATTTCCGATAGTTCTTCGTCGGAATAACCTGGTCTTGGTTAGCTAACAAGAATCCCTCCGTTTCCAGAAACATCCGTCCTAAAATCAACCAGCAGTTCGACGCTGAGTAGTCGACATTATTTTGGATGACCTCATTTGGATGCCGTCCTTATTATTATTATTATTATTATTTTGTTTTATGTCATGGCGAATACGGGAACGGCATCGCGTGTGTGTTGTAAGTAATTTTAATATTTGCGCGTTGCGAACTAGTCAGCAACCAATGTCTAATAAATTATTACTCATTACCTGTGAGAAATATATTTGATTGCTAAATCAACAGCAAGTGATATTTTAAGTATTATTTCAGTAAAATATACGATGAGAAAAGGGGTTGTTTATTGTTTATAAACAAAAAGGTATTAATGGAATAATCCTTGAACTAAGCACTAGTTTTTTATGCCTAAACTATAATGTATAATTAGAAAATATAGTAGTCACCGTTTTTGATAATGTAAAATTTGGTTAAATAGTGCTAATTAGGTCCACAAATTATTCCTAGTGTATTGGCTATAATTAATAATGCTTTTGTACCTTCATTGAAAACAGAAGCGATAATATATGCGACAATAATAGTGGAGTTGCTATTGGGCCTTTTGTCATTCCATTTGATTGCAGGTCTCATTGTTGTTCTGACCAAAACCAACGACACATCTTGAAAGTACATACGTTCAAAATAATGTTCCGGAAAGCCGGTCTTTATATACACCAAATTATTTTATAAGCTTTTATTTTCACATTTCTGACAATTTGTCAAACAGTTCAAGTTACATCACCCACTTCTTCAAATAGGCTCTCCACGAAAGCCGACCAGACCCTTTATACACCTCTTTTGCCGACACCAGAAGATTCCTAAATCTTCTAGAAGGATTTTCATACTACATTGTTAATGAAAACAAAAAAAAAAAAAGTAATAATCTGGCAATTTCCAGACTTTCTTTCTTAGACGTCTCATAAGAAAGTTAACAAAATGTGAGATGAATTAAATAAATTTTGAACTAGTAGAAAATAAACCTTAAATCTTACAAACTAGAAAGACAAACTAATACTATGAGGTCTATACTGCTATAAAGCCCGTTACATTGCTCCCTTCCAAGTTTTTATCGTCCCAATTAACCTTCTTGATCTTGATAATGGGATAATCTATCAAGATTCACGACTTTTATCTTCGCATGAAGGCTTTTCTGAATTCGGTACACCAGATCGTTCAGACCGGTCGCTACATTGAGTGACTTCTGAAGCTTTACTGAGTGCCTTTTGGTTCTTTTCGAATTGTACAGCCACACTTTTCACCAACCAGGTCTTCAATTTGTCCCTTTCTATTTGTAGTCATCGCTGTACCTTCTCGAAGATGACTTGTAGGACCTTTTTCTTCCATAGTCTCTTCGCGGTCGCGGTCCCTCTCGACATACCTTCTCGAGCATAATCTGTAGGACGTTCTTCTTTCATAGTTCTATTTGCGGTCGCGGTCTCTCTCGCCTTGTTCGCTGCGATTAATTCTTCGATTCCTTCAGTAGCGGTCCGTTCTTCTATGGCCTCCACTAGAAGTAATTTTGGAGCAACCTCGGTAAAAATTACCGTTGTATCCGTACTGGTAACAACCCAGATTATCCGAGTAATACCGGCTACCCTGACCCCTTGCTCTTGGTCTGGCATACGTCACTCTAATGCGATAATTGCATCCTTCAACTCCATCGCAGGCCTTGACGGCAACTGTAGCATCATTTTATCTCTGTGAATAGAGTATTATTGGGAAATAAACAAAAAGTAAAATTAATTATACATATTATGAACTTGTAGAAAATAAACTTAAAACCCTACAAACTAGAAACACAAACTAATGCTATGAAGTGTATAATATCCGTTACAATATTAGACTTTAAGAAAACGAGAAAAAGATATATATATATATATATATATATATATATATATATATATATATATATATATATATATATATATATATATATATTAATTTGACTATCCCACATTAATATTGTCAACAGGAAGACTTTAAAATATAATCATAAAGCATTGTCGACTAAAAAGTTTGATAATATATTTCAAATTTATTTTAAATACTTAGCTCCAATTTATTTTAAAAGTGATTTACGAACTTTAGAAAATTGTAAAAAACTGCCATTTAATAATTACTCTCTACTACAAATACAACTGTATACGATGTCTCGCTAGGAAAACACTTCATAATCTAGTAGTAAACCTAAACTTGGGTTAAACAATCTAGATCTTATTTATCGATTCGAATAAATTAATTTGTAACGGCGAGCCAAGCCTTTGATAACATGCATCACGCTTCATAGGAGACGATGAACTCTTCTTTTTAAAGTGCCGATCTCATTCTGAAAGATGGCAGTCTAGAAGGCAATTTCAACCTTTGATATAGCCCGTCCAAAGAGATATACTCTTAACAGATTACAATCTTCGGGAAATGTTTAAAAAGGAACTACTATGTTTTATACCACTAAATTTATTTAGAAAACAGTGGCTGCAGTTTCAACTCACAGAGTCATTTTCAAATTGAATTACAAAGGTAGACTAAGTATTCAATACAGAAACATGAGGAAATTTAACAATAAATATAAACTACCTGAGAAATTACATTATTACAAACGGGAGGTACTAAATTTTGGGAACTAATTATTATTTGGCAACAAAAATTTTTAAGCTGTCTAGTAGTGCCTTTAACCTAGGAACGAAATATAAATCCAATAGTTACTACTGAAATTTTGTCCTCTTTTGAACTTTGCCTATAACAAACATATTTCCAGTTTAATAACAAATTTTATTTACAAAATGGAGGCCTACCAATGGATTCTCCTCTTAGCCCTCTCCTAGCAGACGTTTTCATGTCAAACATAGAAAACAAAATTCTTAATTCCCCTTTAAGCTAAAACCATGTTCAATTTTGATACAAATATTGGGATGATGTTCTAGCATGTTTTAAAGGCACTACTAGACAGCTTCAAAAATTCTTACAATACATTAATAATTGCCATCCAAAAATTCAATTTACTCTGGAAACTGAAAATAACCATAAAATAAATTTTCTAGATCTCACCATATCTCACCTCAATAATCAATGTAGTTTTAAAATTTTTAGAAAACCAACGTTTACAGGTAATACTATATCTAATGACTCTTTTCACCTCTTACAACACAAAATAGCTGCATACAATTCAATGATATATACAGCATTTTCTTTGCCTCTCTCTGAAGAAGATCTTCAAGAGGAACTAAATATCATTGAAAGGATTGCAATATCAAACAATTTCTCCCAACAAACCATAAAGAAATTAATAACTAAAAAACAAAAACAACAAGCTTTTAATTCAATATATCCCAAAATAAAAAACGATAAAGATAGTTCATCTTATATATCGGTGGTACCCTGTCAGAAAACATAGCTAATACTCTTTCCAAACATAACATAAAAGTAGCCTTTAAATCTCAACACAATCTGTCCACTATCCTTTACAATGCTAAAGATAAAATTAATAAATTTGATAAATTTTTTTATTTATAAGTTAAAATGTTTAGAGTGTTATATTGGACAAAGTAGTTGAAGCTTTAAAACTCGCTTTTCAGAACACCACCGATCATATAGACTACAAAAAACAGACTCGAGCTTTGCCAACCATTGCTAAAAATACAACCACAGTTTTCCTAATTTAAGTAACACTGACATATTACATTATTCAACAAAGGGCCAAAAGTTAAATATTCTTGAATCTTTAGAAATATATAAACATAGTAAAAATAAAAATGTAAATTTGCTTAATAACCAGATAGAACTTGGGTTTTCCCCGTTATTTGTTGTTGCCAAATAATAATTAGTTCCCAAAATTTAGTACCTCCCCTTTGTAATAATGTAATTTATCAGGAAGTTTTTATTTATTGTTAAATTTCCTCATGTTTCTGTATTGAATACTTAGTCTACCTTTGAAAATGACTCTGTGAGCTGAAACTGCAGTCACTGTTTTCTAAATAAATTTAGTGGTATAAAACATAGTAGTTCCTTTTTAAACATTTCCCGAATTAATCAAGAAGATTGATGCTAAGCGCCGCCACCGCGCACTTAATGTCTGGGTTTCTCCGCAATTGAAAAATTGTAGTTTTAGCACTGTATGCCGTATTATTTTATTTAGGAAGTTTTGGGGAAATATTAAATCCGAAATTTAATATTTTGTCATAAAATAAGCATGTATTCACAAAAATTTTACGGTCTATGTATTTCGAAAAGTTATTAAATTCTCCTTACGACCGTTAAGAAACGGGCAGACAGTATATTCTCTGCGAATTCTACTCTGGTTCTCTCTCCATACTAGTTTCGACCACCTAATGGTCTCAGCAGTGGAGCTGTAACGAACCGAGGGCAAAATGCACAAAAAACAACTGTCTACTCTAAATTCCCATATCGTGAAATATCAGCAGGATATTACTCGCAGAACTTGATGCCGGACTGTTATCTTAAACAGTACAAACAAACATCTGAGTATACATCGGAGCGGTAATGAATTATTAAAAATAAGCAGAATAAAATAACTTTTCGAAATACATAGACCGTGAAACGGTTTATTTTTAATAATTCCCTACCGCTCCAGTGTATATTCAGATGTTCGTTTGTACTGTTTAAGATAACAGTCCAGTGTCAAGTTCTGCAGGTAATATTCTGCCGATACTTTACGATATGGAGATTTTAAGTAGAGTTGTTTTCTGTGCATTTTGCTCTCAGTTCGTTACAGTTCCACTGTTGAGACCATTAGGTGGTCGAAACGAGTATGGAGAGTGGAATTCGCAGAAAATATACTGTCTCCTTTCTTAATGGTCGTAAGGCGAATAAAATAGCTTTTCAATCTATATATATATATATATATATATATATATATATATATATATATATATAATATATGTTTATTCGGCTTTCACGGATTCCTCCGTGTGAGATACAATAGCAGTGGATATATCCACATTATGCCGTTGTAGTGCTGAAATCACATTCAGCAAACATACAACTATATGCAGCTGCGTGTTTGAATGAAGTGAAATGCGAACAGTAAATGCAAACTTCTCTTCACCATATCCCTTCTGTATTAGAGGTTGCACAGTTAGAATAAATTGTAATAAAACGCAATTTATCCTATTCCATCACCATTGAGATGATGGCCCACCTATACTAGGTGAATATATCCACTGCTATTGCATCTCACACGGAGGAATCCGTGAAAGCCGCATAAACATATATACGCCATCCGGCGGGAGGTCGGCGAGGCCGCGTTCAGTATTTGCATGCTTCCTTCCGATCTGTCCTTTGCACAGCCAGGTGCTTGTCGGTACCCTGATGAGTCTAGTAGAGACGAAACATGTACCTCTACTGTATCACTGTGGCGGGAGGGGTAGGTTTTGCCTTTCATCTCGGTATGGTGGTATAGGTGGGCCATCATCTCAATGGTGGTGGAATAGGATAAATTGCGTTTTGTTACAATTTATTCTAACTGTGCAACCTCTAACACAGAAGGGATATGGTGGAGAGAAGTTTGCATTTAATGTTCGCATTTCACTACATATATATATATATATATATATATATATATATATATATATATATATATATATATATATATGAGCTGCATTCTTGGTATTGGATTTCAAAATCGAAAACCTTCGATTGCACATCACACCCGTGAGAACATCCGACATTATATATATATATATATATATATATATATATATATATATATATATATATATATATATATATATATATATGATTCTTATTTTTCCCTTTTTACGCCAAGCACAAATATTTGAGTATAATTGATTTGTACAAATTGTAGAAAATTTAAAATATTAAAATAATACAGTTGGTGCAGTTTTATTGAATATTTAAAAATAATTTTATCTATTCCTAATTATAATTTTCAATATTATTTAATGTGCACTGTTTTTCTTTTGTTGGATTTAATATTATTAAATCTGGCAACATTGTATATAATGTTTGAATGGTTAAAATGACTAATGTCTTATTACAGGTAATTTTACTTTAAATAATATAAAAAAAATATGCTTGTGTGCCGTTAATATTAGGAGTGATATTATTCCAGTGAAAATTAAACAATTTATTTTAGTACTAACTACAAATATTCATTATAAGGTTAGTATCTATTTATTTTATCAAACTATTTTGAGGCAAGTCTAAAATTTCTACTTCTTACACGCTAGATAAATACTTTGTAATCTCCAGAATTTTTTATCCACGTTCTAGGTTACCTCCTCTTTTTTTAAAACTTAAAAATCCTTTCTCCTTTACCAACTATTATAACTTTTCTTCTTATTTATATTACTAATTTGTTAAATATTTTTCAGAGCTGCTTGTTTAGTGATATTATTTATTTATTAATTTAGTAAAGGTCTTTTCCTTTTTTAAAAATTGTTTTTTAATCTCCAGAAATTGTTTATCCACGTTCTATGTTTCTTCCTTTTTTAAAATTTCAATGAAGGAGACTAGCGATGTCTAATCTGCCACAGATCAATGTGTACTTTTTCTTGTTTTGTTTTTAAAAATAACAAATGAAAATTTTGAGGTTATGTTACTTTTTACGAATAAGATTAGCAATGTTGACTCTACAACTGATAAATTTTTGTTTTAATTTTCCTCTGATTGGTCGACCATCTGACGTGAACTGGCAACTAGATGGAATTTCAAGCTTTGAAAAACAAAACCAAAATTGATTCCTAATTGTCAATTTGTGATGAAATTTTGATATTTTATTGATATTTTGAACTAAATATTATATCTGATGAAAATAAATTATGAGTTATGTAAATTTTCTATTCTTATACTAGCCTTACAGATTTACAATATTTTAAACGAAGTTTTTATAAATATTGTTGTTAAAATGAGTTAAAACTGAAATATTATAAATATTTATTGCTCAATAGTGTCTATATTTCACTAAAGGATTATTATTTGACCTCTTTATTCTCACTAATATTATCTTTACCTGAACTATTTATAAAATGAGTGTTCAAGATTCTCTCTTATTTGTTGATTTCACTATACTGTGTTAAAATACCTTTTTTAGTCACTGTCTCTGGTCAATAACTCTTCACACATTATTAAAAATATCTATTGTTTATTAGTTCATTTTTAGGTCTTTTGGAGTGAAATATGTTTATTATTCTTGCTTTAAATGCAATAATGTCCAACCTTTCGCTCTAATGTTTATACATTTTATCATGTCATTACACAATTATAGGCAATCAATGTCCTTTTAAAAACATGATTTATTTCAAATTCTTACATATTATAGCTAATATCTAGTCTACAATCTACACTTAACACATAAATGCATTAATTAATTATTTATATCCTTTTTTGTTTCACATTTTCATATTTAAAACTTGTCACACCTAAGATAAGCTGACTACTTATATATATATATATATATATATATATATATATATATATATATATATATATATATATATATATATATATATATATATATATATATATATATATATATATATATATATATATATATATATATATATATATATATATATGTAAAGGGTGTTTTTATAGAGGTATAAAACTTTAAGTTGGCAACATTTTTTTAAGTGGCGGCCATTTTGCCAGCTGTCAAGTGATTTATGTTTAGTTTGGTTTGGCATTTCAACATGAATAGACTGACGCCTGAACAACGCTTCCAAATTGTGCAAATTTATTTTGAAAATCATGGTTGTGTTCGAAATACGTATCGCGCACTACGTCCATTTTACGGTCAACATAATCGTCCATCAGAGGAATTAATTCGATTACCTATGGAACGTTTTCGCACCACGTTTACTCTAAATGATATTACGCATCCACAGAGACGTCGTACAGTGCGTGCAGAAGAAGTCATTGCTGCTGTAGAGCGTAGCGTAGAGGAAGACCCGAATCAGTCTATCCGCCATCGTGCACAGGAATTGGATATGTGTCTATTCACTTTATGGAAGATTTTGCGGAAAGATCTTGGTTTGCGTGCTTACAAAATCCAACTCGTGCAAGAATTGAAGCCACACGATCACCTAGCAAGGCAGAGATTCGGTGAATGGGCCCAAAACAAGATTGCCGTTGATCCCGATTTTCAAAAGAGAATTTTGTTTAGCGATGAAGCTCACTTTTGTTTGAATGGATATGTCAATAAACAAAACTGCCGTATTTGGAGTGATGATAATCCTCAAGTAGTATGTTGAGACACCGTTACATCCAGAAAAACTGACTGTTTCGTGTTTATGGGCTGGTGGAATCATTGGTCCGTACTTCTTTAAAAACGATGCTGGTCAGAACGTTACAGTCAATGGTGACCGCTATAGAGCCATGATTACTGATTTTTTCGTTCATCAATTGAATAACCATGATGTGCAGGAGCTGTGGTTTCAACAAGACGGCGCAACATGTCACACAGCTCGTGCCACAATTGATTTATTGAAGGAAACGTTTGGTAACCGCATAGTTTCACGTTTCGGACCCGTGAATTGGCCTCCAAGATCGTGCGACTTAACGCCGCTAGAGAATTTTTTGTGGGGATATGTGAAGTCGCTAGTCTACGCCGATAAGCCCGAAACGATTGATCACTTGGCACAACATTCGCCGCGTTATTGCCGATATACGACCACAAATGTTGGAAAAAGTCATCGAAAATTGGACCTCCAGATTAGGCTACGTCCGAGCCAGCCGTGGCGGTCATATACCAGAAGTCATATTTAAATTATAATGCCAGAAGGTTATCTTTCGAATAAAGTAAATTTCATGTCAATTTAAAAAAATCATCTTTGTTTTATTCCATTTAAAAGTTCTATACCTCTATAAAAAAACCCTTTATATATATATATATATATATATATATATATATATATATATATATATATATATATATATATATATATATATATATATAAATATAATGAAATATTATCCCTCCTTTTTTTATGTTCAACATTATTTTTTATTTTATGGTAAATTTTTGTGTATTAATTGTTATATTGAATATCTTTAAAAACTCACCTTTTTTTATATAACATTTAAGCTATATTTAATCGAGGCATTTTAATTAAAAATTAAATTAAAAAAAATTGGGTCAGCGTATATCCGGATAGCCTCATATCTCTGTAGCCGAAAGCAGACGATAATTAATGAAGTGAAATCTTATATGGAACGAGCGATCTCGGACTGCCACGGGGATCTATACCAGGACTTTATCATTTTTACTAAAGCATTATAATTGCAACAGATGATTCGCTAATGCAAGTCTCGAGGTACTCTAGGCACAGCAAACAGGAGAATTGGTATTTAAATTTTAATTATTTAATTAATGGGAAATTTAATTTTAACAAGAGATTAGCAAATATGACGAATATCATAACATATGCCAAATATTTAATATTCATTTGAATACAAAAATATTAAAAATATATTGTAATATTTATGATATCAAAATCAATGGGTGGTATAGAAATATAAAAGACACGGAGATTGAACGAATATCATTATTACTATCATCGATTTACAACGTTTTCCTTGTCCTCTACTCCCAATCGCCAATCCCAGACCTTCCTATTCATACCCGCGCTACAACTTCTTCGAGGTCATCTTTGTATTTTACGTCCATCAGGCTTCCATTTCCAAAACTTCTTTGGAAGTCCCTTATCTGATATTCTTTAGAATGTCCAAATCAAACTAATTGTTTGGATCGTTTATCATCTATAATATCTTGCTTGCATTATTTCTCGTATTAATTAGTCCTTGGCCCTTCACAAGAAATCCATCTCCGTTGTTGTTAACGTTTTTTCCGTTATTTGTACTATTGCTTATACTTATGTCCATATGTTATAATGCTTTTTATTTCCTTTATTATGTTCTTGTCCCATATTGCGTGGTTTAACATAGAATGGACTCCCCTTCCTAAATATTTATTTCTGTGATTGCTTTATCTTAGTACAGTTTCATGTCATCCTTATACCCCGTATTGTAGAGTTAAATTATTTTCCTATTTGCTGAGTCTAAACTTAAATCAGGTTACAGTCCTTTTATACACATTTTGGGCCTTTTGAATGTTAACTTCCTAACCCCAAAATTCATTTAACGTCAGACTGATTTTTTTTCAACTTATGTTAAATAAGGTTCATAAGAAGATTACTTTATATAGAAGCTAACATATATTGGGTTATGGTAATTCGTAATTTGTTGTGAAATTATTAGCAGTTGTATGATATACAAGGTGTCTAATTTCCGACACTTTTGCAGGGTATTTCTGTTAATATTAAAGATGGATACTTGTGATTTTCGCGAACCTATGCTACTTTTTTGTTAAACATTAGATATCAATCAACAAAATATTCCCAGTCCTCTGTGTTTTTAAGATAGAAGGCGAAAATGAAAATTTTACATTTAAAAGCCCTTCTCCTATCTAAGTTAATATGTAAAGTAATGAAAAAGAAGAAATGATACGTAAAATCTACTAGCGCACTTAGTTTTTTCTAAAGGCATCAGATTTTGAGTTATAGACCAAACTTATGCTTTTAAAAATAACGCTCCATATATGATCCGATATTTAATTTCTTGAAGCTTCTAAAAATATAGGGTGTCCAATAAGTACCTTCTAGTTTCTCAGGAGCATACTGGTCAAAATATCTCTACTTTGTCATAGAAAAAAATCCTAACGTGCCCTTTAACGAGATACAAATTCCTAAAGGGGTACCCAGCATTAAACCTTATCGGCTCTAAGATCTTTTTGGAAAGTAATTTTTCTTAAGGATGGATTGGTATCAACGAACCTGTTAGGTCGCGCGCTAGATTGCCTACTCTATCTATTCAGGATTTATTCTTATGGAACTTTTTACCAAACATGATTTATCTTAAATTCGCCAGATGAACTTCGCAATATAACAAATTTAGCTTTTCAGTTTATACAAAACAAACCTTTTAATATTTCAAATGCCTTGAAAATGTGCCAATTCCCTATCAGATAAAACGGTGACTTTTTCCAACAGTTTTTTTTAAATAAAATGTTGCATCTAGTAGTCTCTTTCGTTCATTTATCTGTATTGTATAATTAGGTTAGACATTTTCAAGTATATAATAAGAATAGCCTTTAACTTCTAAACTATGTTATATTACAAATACCCTGAAAATTATTCCAAATAATAATTCAAGGCCTTGTACCAAAGGTATTATTATCAATAAGATTTATATTCAATACTCATACCCTACTGCGAATTTAAGTTTGAGTTTTGAAAAAAATTAAAATTTTAGAATTATTAGCGAAATAAAATATCAACTATTATACATTTTTAAAAGGCTTGAAAAAATCGACATGTTAAATAATACAGAGGGTGTTCTATTAAAAAAACATACGTTTGGTCTATAATTCAAGACTGATGTTTTTGGAAAAAAACCCCGTACGCCAGCCGATTTTACGTAAAAAACTCAACAATAGCCCATTTTCTACTTCTTTATTAACTTACATATTAACTAAGATACGAGTAAGGCTTGTAAATGGAAAATTTTCAATTTTTTCTGTATCTTAAAAACAGAGAGGGCTAGAAAAATTTGTTTACTGCAGGTTTAGTTTAAAAAAGTAACACAGGTTTAAGAAAATCATAAGTCTACCTTTAGTAATAATAGAAAGACCTTACAAAATTCTCAAAAATTTTGCAAGTACCAATAGTAAAAACTATTTTTCTTTCGTTTTAAAATGTTATGATGTAAAATTATTCTTTAAATGAACTTGTCAAGGACAAAGTGAAAATTTAATTTTTATACTTACTGAAACAAAAAAACGAAGGAACATAATTTCATTGCGATGTCTAAGTAAATAATAAATAAATAAATATTTATATTTATATATTGGGCATTCTCAGTTAACTTTTACCCCTCTTTGCTCAGAACAGTTTTGAATTTAATAACGTCTGTGATGGCTTAAATTACAGCTTTTGACATCTACTTTCGAAAGTCGTCTTTCTAATGGATTTTATTAAAAAAATATCTTTTCAAATTACTGGTAAATTTCATTTACAGACGTTCATTTTTATTGTAAAAATGGAAAGTAGGAACAATTCGCTTCTCAAGTAAATTAGTGAGAAATCAGTCTATACTGCGGAAAAAATCGTTAGACATAAGAGCTAGAGAAAATAAAACAGGGATATCATGGTGATCTTAAGGTTAGCCTTAAGAGGGACTCTTAAGACCATTCCTAGGTGAAGTTGCTTTCTTTAGTACGAACGCATATTTGCTATTATGATTATGAAATATGGGAGAAATTTCGCATTTGACGGTATAAAATAAATAACATAAGTTAAAATCTGGAGGTCAGCTTTTTGGTGAATTAGTAAATAACACAGGTCTACAAAAAAAATTGGATGCCTATTTGACCAGACCATTTTATTCTTGTGTCAAGTTCAAGGTCATTTCAAAGTCAAATGGAGTAAAATTCACTAAATAAATCTGAAGAAGTAGATACATACGTTTTTGAGATCAACGAATCCGAATTCGTGGTTTGTTTAATTCTTCAAGGTCGACTAGAGGTTATTTTAGGGTAATTACAAGGTCAAATTGAGAAAAATCCACTAAATTAATATGAAAAAGAAGATATGTAAGTTTTTGGGTCGCTAAACTCAAATTCGCAGTTTGTTTAATCCCCCAAAATGAGCCAGAGGTTATATCAACATCATTTCAAGGTCTAATTGAGAAAAATCTACTAAATAGATCTGTAAATAGAAGATAGGTAGACTGTTGAGGATGCTGAGCCTGATCTTGTGGTTTGTTTAATACCTCAAGGTTAACCAGGGGCCATTTCAGGACCATTTCAAGGCAAAATTGAAAAAATCTACTAAGTAATTCCGTAAAAGAAAATAATTCACACGCAGCCTAGATCATTATCCGTTACATAGCAGACAGATAAGCGGATCAAATTTTTGAGTCGAAACTCAAGTTCCCTAAACCTCGTACCCCACGCACAGGTAGATGCAAGCGAAGAGAGTTATTATGAAGTAGTAGTCCAAAATCTAAGCTCCTAAACTCACATAACCCACACACAGCTAGATTGATATCCATTACACGGCAGACAGGGGAGCGAATCGAGTTTTTAAGGCGAAACCCAAACTATCAAAACTACACACTCTACGTGCAGCAAGATTGATTGCCACTATACAGCAGACATATCACACGCGCAGCGAGATCAGTCCCCGTTAGGTAGCAAACAGTGCCGAAAAGCAAGGATTTATGAGTGTATGAAATAAAACCCAAGCTCTCCGAAAATCATATACCCCAGGCACAGCATGAGTATGAGAGTTTGGGGTTAGTGTTATACACATAAAAACTCGCTTCGCTAACCTAGCTGTTATGTAACGGATATCGATCTAGCTGCGCGAGGGGTATGTGGTTTTAGAAGCTTTGGTTTCATCTTGAAAACTTGCTCCGTTCACATGCGGTACATGGTTATGGGAGCTTGAGTTTCGGCACAAAAACTAGATCCGCTTTCCTGTTTGCTGTGTAACGGATATCGATCTAGCTGCACGTATGTTCTCTTATTTAAAAATTTTCTTCCTGGATTATTCAATTTTACCTTGAAATGACTTTGAAATGGCCTCTAGTCAACCTTGAGATGTTAAACAACCAGCGCTTCCAAAGCTCTCTCTCTCTCTCTCTATTTCTCTCTCTCTCTCTATATATATATATATATATATATATATATATATATATATATATATATATGTATATATATAGTTGTAGAAAGTAATATATATATATATATATATGTATACATATATATATATATATATATATATATATATATGTATACATATACATATATATATATATATATATATATATATATATATATATATATATATATATATATATATATATATATATATATATATGTATACATACATATATATATATATATATATATATATATATATATATATATATATATATGTATATGTATACATATACATATATATATATATATATATATATATGTATACATATATATATATATATATATATGTATACATTTATATATATATATATATATATATATATATATATATATATATATATATATATATATATATATAAATATGTAGATAAGTTTTTGTCCGTGCAATTTAAAATAAAATAGAATAAAATATTGGCGAAGCGGACGTGAAAATTTGTCAATCTACATGATTCTCGTATTAAAAAGTGCGGAGCACTCCAAAATATGGAAAAAACTCCGGGTCCGACAGATGGCGACAGCGCTGTTTCGTCCTAATATGGGACTCGTCAGGCCACCGCAGTCGGTAACAAACCATCATCTCGCCTTTGCATCGTATAAGCCATACTTATAATCAAAATACGGCAAATAAGACGACAAAGGCGACATCTCGATGGTCCACTTGATAATACAAGAACCATACAGATTAACAAAGTTTGTAAGAGAACCGTCATATGGTGGCGCGACGGTGAATTAAAACAGAAATATGTAAAATCGAGTACACGAAACGCGCTGCCCAAAAGATAGGGGTCGCATTTTTCGGTACTGGCAAGCAAGCATACCGCTATTTAAGCAGCCAAAGCCACGTGCCGCACCAAACGATCCCACCATGAGAGCATCGTTTAGCGTGTTTCAAAGCCAAACAAGTAAATAAATATGTAGATAAGTTTTTGTCCGTGTAATTTAAAATAAAATAGAATAAAATATTGGCGAAGCGGACGTGAAAATTTGTCAATCTACATGATTCTCGTATTAAAAAGTGCGGAGCACTCCAAAATATGGAAAAAACTCCGGGTCCGACAGATGGCGACAGCGCTGTTTCGTCCTAATATGGGACTCGTCAGGCCACCGCAGTCGGTACAAACCATCATCTCGCCTTTGCATCGTATAAGCCATACTTATAATCAAAATACGGCAAATAAGACGACAAAGGCGACATCTCGATGGTCCACTTGATAATACAAGAACCATACAGATTAACAAAGTTTGTAAGAGAACCGTCATATGGTGGCGCGACGGTGAATTAAAACAGAAATATGTAAAATCGAGTACACGAAACGCGCTGCCCAAAAGATAGGGGTCGCATTTTTCGGTACTGGCAAGCAAGCATACCGCTATTTAAACAGCTAAAGCCACGTGCCGCACCAAACGATCCCACCATGAGAGCATCGTTTAGCGTGTTTCAAAGCCAAACAAGTAAATAAATATGTAGATAAGTTTTTGTCCGTGTAATTTAAAATAAAATAGAATAAAATATTGGCGAAGCGGACGTGAAAATTTGTCAATCTACATGATTCTCGTATTAAAAAGTGCGGAGCACTCCAAAATATGGAAAAAACTCCGGGTCCGACAGATGGTGACAGCGCTGTTTCGTCCTAATATGGGACTCGTCAGGCCACCGCAGTCGGCACAAACCATCGTCTCGCCTTTGCATCGTATAAGCCATACTTATAATCAAAATACGGCAAATAAGACGACAAAGGCGACATCTCGATGGTCCACTTGATAATACAAGAACCATACAGATTAACAAAGTTTGTAAGTGACGACTGACGAGTCCCATATTAGGACGAAACAGCGCTGTCGCCATCTGTCGGACCCGGAGTTTTTTCCATATTTTGGAGTGCTCCGCACTTTTTAATACGAGAATCATGTAGATTGACAAATTTTCACGTCCGCTTCGCCAATATTTTATTCTATTTTATTTTAAATTACACGGACAAAAACTTATCTACATATTTATTTACTTGTTTGGCTTTGAAACACGCTAAACGATGCTCTCATGGTGGGATCGTTTGGTGCGGCACGTGGCTTTGGCTGCTTAAATAGCGGTATGCTTGCTTGCCAGTACCGAAAAATGCGACCCCTATCTTTTGGGCAGCGCGTTTCGTGTACTCGATTTTACATATTTCTGTTTTAATTCACCGTCGCGCCACCATATGACGGTTCTCTTACAAACTTTGTTAATCTGTATGGTTCTTGTATTATCAAGTGGACCATCGAGATGTCGCCTTTGTCGTCTTATTTGCCGTATTTTGATTATAAGTATGGCTTATACGATGCAAAGGCGAGATGATGGTTTGTTACCGACTGCGGTGGCCTGACGAGTCCCATATTAGGACGAAACAGCGCTGTCGCCATCTGTCGGACCCGGAGTTTTTTCCATATTTTGGAGTGCTCCGCACTTTTTAATACGAGAATCATGTAGATTGACAAATTTTCACGTCTGCTTCGCCAATATTTTATTCTATTTTATTTTAAATTACACGGACAAAAACTTATCTACATATTTATTTACTTGTTTGGCTTTGAAACACGCTAAACGATGCTCTCATGGTGGGATCGTTTGGTACGGCACGTGGCTTTGGCTGCTTAAATAGCGGTATGCTTGCTTGCCAGTACCGAAAAATGCGACCCCTATCTTTTGGGCAGCGCGTTTCGTGTACTCGATTTTACATATTTCTGTTTTAATTCACCGTCGCGCCACCATATGACGGTTCTCTTACAAACTTTGTTAATCTGTATGGTTCTTGTATTATCAAGTGGACCATCGAGATGTCGCCTTTGTCGTCTTATTTGCCGTATTTTGATTATAAGTATGGCTTATACGATGCAAAGGCGAGATGATGGTTTGTACCGACTGCGGTGGCCTGACGAGTCCCATATTAGGACGAAACAGCGCTGTCGCCATCTGTCGGACCCGGAGTTTTTTCCATATTTTGGAGTGCTCCGCACTTTTTAATACGAGAATCATGTAGATTGACAAATTTTCACGTCCGCTTCGCCAATATTTTATTCTATTTTATATTATATATATATATATATATATATATATATATATATTCTTTTTTACAGATCTCTTTAGTAGATTTTTCTCAATTTTACCTTCAAATGACCCCGAAATGACCTCTGGATAGACTTCGGGGATTAAACAAACTACGAATTCAGATTCAGCAACCTCAAAAACTTACGTATCTACTTCTTAAGATTTATTTAGTGAGTTTCGCTCCATTTAACCTTGAAATAACCTTGAACCTGACGTGATAGAGGTTATCGGACCTCAGATTTGGATTCAGGGCGTCTAACTAGATATAAATAAAATGGTCTAGTTAAATGAGCATCCACTTTTTTTTTTGTAAACCTGTGTAGTCAGCCATTATTGCGCATTCAGGTAAAAAAATATAGAAAATAAAACTGGACATCTCATGGTGACTTTCAGGTTGAACTTAATAATGACCCCTAAGGGCATTCCAAACTCCAGGTTCTTTTTTTAATGGAAACCCATATTTTTTATTGGAAAAACGAAAATTGCGGAAAGTTTCTCATCTAAAGGTATGGATAACATGAAACGTCAAATGTCATCTAAAGGTAATAAGAAGGAGAATTCAACTTTTCGGTGAATTAGTAAAAAAACAGCCTATAACAAGGAAACCAAGTAATATGGAGAATAATTTTAAATACAAAAGTTGTAGAAAATTGAACGAAATATCTCACTGTGATTTAGCTGTTGACCTTGAGGACAAGTCTTAGGATTATTTCAAGATTAAGTTGTTTTGTCGACGGAAACCCATAAATTTTATTGTAGAAATAAAAGATGAGAGAAGAGTTAATTCATGAGAGTTCACTCTTAATAACCAAGCAGGGTGAATGCGCTATCACTCACTAAATAAACGTCATCGCTATAGTGGTGTCAAGATTGATTCTTCACCACGATAGTAAACCTGCCAGTTCTTACTTATGGTATTGAAACAACCTCTCTAACATGTAAAGCCATTAATAAACTTCGGGTTACACAACGAGCAATGGAAAGGGCTATGCTGGGAATTAGTTTACGAGATAGAGTTCCAAATGAAGAAATCAGAAGAAGAACGAAAATAACAGATGTGAGCAAACGAGTAGCGCAGCTAAAATGGAGATGGGCTGGACATATCGCAAGACATGGCATAGACAGATGGACATACAAGATAACAGCATGGCGGCCAAGAGAGAACAAGAGAAGTGTTGGCAGGCCCCAAAAGAGATGGCGTGACGACATCCAGAAAATTGCCGGAAAAAACTGGATGGGGATCGCTACGGACCGACAGAAATGGAAAAATATGGAAGAGGCCTACATTCAGGAGTAGATGAAGACCGGCTGATATGAATGAATGATAAATGATAGTAAACCTATTAACCCTATTCGCGTTTGTTTCCGGCCCCAAAAAACTATAGTTGAATTCATCAGTAAAGCTGTAGTTTTTGTAGATGGGGCGTACCTTAAGCGCTGTGATAAGGATCTTAGCTCTGTCTCTATATATGCTAATAATCTGTATTTAGATACTCAAGAACTTAATAAAACCAAAAAATTTGTCCAAAATAAAAAAAGGAATTTATCTGTTGCAAAGTTTCTCTTTAGCTAAAATAAGTACACTAAAATAAAGATATATAGCGTTAGTTGAGACTCAAATAAATAAAGATTGCCAACTAAAACCTACATAAACAATAATAAAAATAATAAGTATTTTATCTACCTATATGATAAGACATAAAAAATAAGACAAAAAAATAAATTTACCCACAGAAAATGTGGCTGAGTTAACTTAGTTATAAACATCAAATGTCTTCACTTTTCCTTTCAAAAAGAAAAAATATACGCTCTCATTAAAAAAGCTATTTGATTTTAAAATATAATTTCAAAGTTAATCTCAAGGTCACAATGAGATGATAGTTTAATTTTATATAACTTTGGTATTGGTATTGAAAGTTTCCATGTTATAATTTATTTTTTAACTCATCCACCGAAAAAGTACAGTTTTACTTCAAATGATCTTCAGATATCATCTGAATCAACTAGAAAGCTCATTTCACCTCAAAATTTAATCCCTAAGCCATTTACAGCATTGGATGGTAAATTTTCGCCTTTTTCCATATATATATATATATATATATATATATATATATATATATATATATATATATATATATATATATATATATTTATATATATATATATATATATATATATATATATATATTTATATATATATATATATATATATATATATATATATATATATATATATATATATATATATAACTGGGAAATTATACCTTGCGGGGTCGTAAAAAATTGAATTTAACACACAACCTACGTTTGCGATTCTAAACCATATTCTATTGTCTGTAAATCTGGTTCCATGTTATTTAGAAGTAAAGTGGTTAAAGTGGAGACAAAATCTTACTACAGAAAATCTAATTATAAATACCCTTCCTAAAAAAAATTGGTTCTAAGACTTGATTATCAAGTCTCCGACATTTAATGCACGTATTCTTTCGATCAGTTCCGACAGTTTTATCGATTAACAGGACCATTTAACACATAGGAGCATTTATTGGTTAAAATACCCATTTTAAAAGTTTTGGACCTTAAAATAAAAGGTCAAAAAAGTCGTTTTCTTTCATTATCTGGCCGACAAAAATGGAAAAAATATACCGATTTAAGACTTAATTTTAAGGTTTTTATCCTTAATATCCCTATATGAGGATTTATTCATTGACATATGCCATATAAATTATTACAATGTCTTAAGCAAAATAAAACTAGCCAGCTACAAGATCTAACTTTCATGGCCCTAGAGCGGCTTAAACCATCTTAGTGAATATGGCTGTAAAAATCGAAAATTAGTTCATTAAAGATAAAGCTGAAAACTTTATTCACCAATTTGTAAATATTTTGTTTTTCCTTAGTGGTTTGTGAAGAACTACTCTGAATTATTGGAGGTTTTTGCGAGGAACAAATACTCTAAATTAGTTGCTCTTACATTAGAGAAACTATTTTAGTTTTAAAACAACTGAAAAACCTTTTTACTATAGAGATAAATGCACTTCATTCTAACATGGTCAAAGACAAAGCAGTGTCTCAGATGGCAAGGAAATATCAGGAAAAACTGAAAGCCTCTCCCATGGCAGCACACCGCTATCTATAGACAGATTTCAAACTCAGTTATGAAGTCTATTACAAGTAACGCTAACTCCCAGCACTCCATGCAGTATGAATATTTAATCTCCTAAAGGTCTATAACTATGCGTCCATAATGAATAGAATATACTTGTAATTGGGTATATAAATACATTTATATTAGAAAAAATATTTTAGCTCTCAACCAACTGAAAAAAGCGTATATTATAGGAGCAGACGTATTACGTTCTATCACACTTAGAGAGAAAGCACTATCTCAGATTGCAAGAAAATACCAGGAAAGGATGAAAGCCTCTCCCATGATAGTATACTGCAGATTGCATGGAATGCTGAAAAAAGACCCCACTTGAATAAACTTCATATTTTGCCTGATATAAGTTGCTTAAAGGATTCACTTTAAGAGCCTTTCACCCTTTCGGATATATTCTTGAAATCTGAGGTCATGCTTTGTCTCTAACAGTGTTAGAACAGATTATAAGGTTTTTTCGTTTATGGAAAACTAAAATAGTTTCTATAATATATAAAATTACATATTCAAATGGCATGCAGTGCTGGGAGATATCGCAGCTTGTATTAGGCTTCATATTTTGTCTCATATAAGTTGCACTTAAACATTAGAAAAGCGAACCATTTCGCTTTTCTTATGTTTAAGTGTACTTACCTACCCTGTATTGACTTGAACTAATGAGTTTGAAACCGATCTGCAGGTGGCCGTACATTGCCATGGGAGAATCTTCGACTCTTTCCTGGTATTTCTTTGCAATGTGAGATAGTGATTTATCTCCATCCGTGTTAGACCAAAATATAGGTGTATTATATAAAGTATTTTCAGTTGGTTGAGATCTAAAATAGTTTCTCTAATACAAATGCATATATATATATATATATATATATATATATATATATATATATATATATATATATATATATATATATATATATATATATATGTGTGTGTGTGTGAGTGTGTGTGTGAGTGTGTGTACACCCAACTGCAAGTACATTATATTCAAGGTGATACATAATCTAAAGTGGTTTCAAATAATATTTATTCACTCAAGCATCGGTCATTTAAAATGTAACTTTTTAATAATCCTCATATTAAGAAATAAGAAAAAAAGATTGTGTGATATCGTTGGTTGCCAAATATGATTTGATATATTTTTTTTTTACTTTCTGGCACATCTTGGAAAAAATAATAGTGTGATATAGAAGATTAGGCTAATATTTAAAATTTGCTACAACGGAATGAGAAATTGGATTACATCGCCTTATATCATAATCTATATCTTGCCATTTTGGATCTCTTTAACACCAAGAATCTGTAAGAAAAAAAATTGTTAGAGGAAACATTTCTGTCTTACAAATTTGCCTTTCGATCGCACTGTTGGCATAATGCATGAACGTTGTTCAGATTCGTTAAAAAAAAGCGCGTATTACTGAAGAACTACACATTGTCTCGTAGAAAGGCAGGATGTTCTTTGGTATCACTCCAATTGTTGGGAATGATGTGGACACTCTTCACTGCCCACTGTCTTTCGATTTGTACCTCCAGATCTCTGTATTTGGCGATATTATCATTGTATTTTGGTCTTAGCTTGTTGTTACTAGGAATAACAATATCAATCAGTGTAGTTCGCCTAGAAATTTAATCTGTTAGTATAATGTTTGGCCTATTATAAGCAACTGTTTGATCTATTAGAACCGTTTGGTCTCAATATAACTTGAATTCGTTGTTTTCAAGAATAGGCCCCGGACTGTATTTTTAGTAAGGCGCTTTTCCTACCTGCAATAGTTGTAACTTATCTGCTAACTCTTGGTGGAGTATCTTAGCGGCTAAGTTGTGTCTTCCCTTATACTCGGCTGTGACAAACGCTTGGCATCCTCCAATTATGTGCTGGATTGTCTCTGATGTTTGACTGCCATATCAACATTGATCATTTTCTATTGAAGGATCTCTAATGATGAACTTCCGATAGTTCTTCATCGAAATGACCTGGTCTTGGATAGGTAACAAGAAGCTCTCTGTTTCCGGAAACATCTATCCTGAAATCAACCAGTAGTTCGACGCTGACTTGTCGACATTGTCCTAGATGACCTCATTTAGATGCCGTCCATGAAGTGGTTTCTGTAGCCAGGCTTGTAGCTTCTCTTTTTGTTTGGTGATGAAAATCAATATCCCATTCCCTCAGCTGTAGTAGCGTTGAGTCATCTGCCCCACATATTGTTCGATGGAGTGTGAAAGAGTTCGCTAATCTGTGGAAATAAGAACGCAAATTTATTATTTTTTGATCGAGCTGCTTACCAATATCAACCAATCCTCTTCCTCATTGGTATCTTTTAAGCATTCTAAGGTTAATAGCACTCCGAGGGTGGTGTTTATGTGCTTTTGTTAAGAGTGTTCTTATTTTCCTATGCAAGTTTTTGATGTCCGTCCTGCTCTATTTTACAATTCCAAAAGAGTAGCTAAGCGCAGAGCATGTGTACGTGTTAAACGCCTTAAGCAAATTTATACTATTTGGACTTGTTCATATCACCCGTCCTACCCTCCTGACAAATTCGGTTATCAATTCGGCCTTCATAGTGGGATGGTCAATTCGTTTAACCTGTTTGATACCCAGGTATTTGTATGTTTGTTCTACATATATTTTTATTATTTGCTTTTTATTGTTATTTTAACAAAATATTCACTTTGGAAAATGGCACCGGATAAGATATAAAAATTTCAGTTTTTTTAATTAAAGAAACAAAAAATTGAAGTGAAAACTATCAAAAAAAAAAACATATCAATTTTACTTACTAGATCTGCACAGCAGAGATTTCAAAATAAAAGTTTTAAATAAAATACACTCCGCCTTACTTTTCGTATATAAACACAACTTTACGTGTAGGAGCGGTAGCCCTTTTTTATAATTATTTACCCTTAGTTTAGGTTCATTAACTATCCTTGCGAGCTACTAGCATACGAAACATTGGAAAGAAATCCCTAAACATCTAGGATCGTTTCTTAAACATACTTTTATTCCACAAATTAAGTATAGTGTGGCGTTCAATTGTTTCTCCCTTGATAAAAGTTCACAGTCTGATATAGAATCTATGAAAATTAAGGACCATCTATTTACTTTCAATTTTGTCTATTGACATTTTAAACTGATGTCCAATAATATCTACAAGCAATAGAATATTTATTAAGAAATTCTTGGTACATAATTGCTCTTCAGATGTTAGAAAATCTTAAGCATAGTAACCGTGCCTAATTCTTACGTTACGATGATACAAAGTTTGTAATCTAGTACGGTAAAAAGTTGAAAATCTATTTTAATAGCCACAAATGTAACAAACATTTCTTATTTCTTATCAAAATGAAGAACAATTGTACTAGTAAAAATTTCTACTCAATTGAAACGGATGACAATCACTCTTATCTCGCATGTTTTTACCTGTTTCCCTAAGATTTTCGTTTTGACAATTTCGCTTTACTCTTCAAAAATAGTTTTGAGCGTCTCTTTTAGATTTGGGAACTTTTATCTATTTTAGGAAAAAATCTAAAAATTATGAATCTCGTAAAAATTTTTGTTTGGTAATTTGCCGTCAAAGATCTTTTTCTGGTAAATTCTAGAAATTAAGCGTATACAAGATGTCCGGGAAAATGTGGTAAATTTCTAGGATATGACAAAAACACGTAAAAGGAATAATAAAGTTCATATACATTTTGTACATATAGGCCTCCTCTTAGAAGATATAAGCTCCTAAAGAGCTGCAATGGAATCAAGTTTTTTACACATAATTATTGAACCACCACGTATATTTAAAATTTGTCTTAATATGATGTGTACCATTTAAACCCCTTTAAATTATTATCTAAAAAAGTGTTGTGCATTACTCATAGTTGCAGGAACGGACTAGCTGTGACACTCGTGATCCCATTTGTTTTACACTCTGTGTGATAAGAACTTTGGACAACGTTTTTTACATACCTTTAACTATTGACTAAAAATTAAGTACGCTGCATTCATGTCGCTAATCCTAACCGTTTTGGCAAAAATGACATTTTATTTAAACCGTTAGCACGTTGCATTCATGTCGCTAGTACAAACCGTTTTCGAAAAAACGTCATTTTATTTACACTATTATTACACTTGCATCGAGTTGAATATAAAAAAGAGGATTTTTTTCCTGTAACCATTGTTTTAATAAAAACTAAATGCTGAGTTACAAACCTCGTAAGAGGGTTAAACATGGGTTGTGTGGAGTCTAAAACATTCGCGGGCATGACAAATTGAGGACTGCTGTACCCGCAACATTAACTGAGCATTGTTTCTTATTGGATTACAATAAAACCTGATTCTCCGTAGAAGTTCCTCCCTATTATCAACCGAAGTGGAATGCACCAAGGTTTTGGGGTGTCCGTATAGGTAAAAATCCAACGGAGTTAGGTCGGGAGATCGAGGAGGCCAGGCAATAGATCCTCCTCTACCTATCCAACGGTTTGGAAAGACGTTATTCTGGTGCTCCCTCATAACAACGCTGAAATGAAGTGATGCCCCATGGTCCATGTAATACATGTTTCGGCGGGTTTCAAGTGATAAGTGGTCTACTAAATCGTGAAAAGCGTTCTAGAATTCCAAATAAAGTTCTCCATTCAGTCGTGCCAGCAATACGAATGCTTCAGTCAAGAAGTTACCCAAACATTAATCAGTTCATGCACTTTTTTCAAATGATATGGATATAACAACTGTTCTTTAAGAACTTCATGTACTATTGTTTTCGAGGTATTAAACTGTGCTGATAATTTTCGAGTGCTCGTTGAAGGAGTGTCATCTACAGCATTTAAAATATTTTTTTCTAGTTGCGGCATACGTACTATTCTTCCCCCACCAGCCTCGGTTCTTCTTTTCCCAAAATTATGAAGAAATTTAATAATATTACCCCATTAAATGGAATTGCCTACCATTCTCCCTTAGACGTTAGTAAACTCATTGAAATGTTTTCTGATCTGGGAGGGCTCAAATGGGATATCTGTCATGATATAACCTCCTGGCTTCCAAAGCATTGCAGGATGTAAGACCGTACATCAGATGCATATTTGCATTCTCAATAAATATGTATTCCATATTTCGAATGTTTTTACAATTAATTACACCACGAAATCCAAAAATCAGTAAATAGCAATCAAGTAAATAATTAATGTGTCAGCGATATGAAAGTTGACAAGTTCTAAAATACAGGGTATTTATTTTTTTCATTGTTTGCAACAACAATACTTTATTTCTGGCGCCGATAAAATAAAACGCACATTTTCTGTGAACGTATCATAAGGTTGGAGGTTGAACATAGGAACAAAGACGTAGCTTTTATCGAAATACTTATTTTTTAATCAATAGCTAAAGGAATGTAAAAAACGTTTTCCAAAGTTCTTATCATACAGAGCGTAAAAAAATGGGCTCATGAGTATCACAGCTAGTCCGTCCCAGCAGCTGTGATTAATTCTCAACACTTTCTTGGATAGTAATTTGAAGGGTCTTACCTGATACACATCATATTAAAAAAAAATGAAATACACCTGGTGGTTCAATAATTATGTGTATATTAGACTTGATTCCATTGCAACTCTTTGGGAGCCCATATCTCCGAAGAGGAGGCCTATATGAAAAAAATTTATATGAACATGTACTATTCCTTTCACGTATTTTTTCATAGCCGGGAGATTTTCCACTTTTTTCCTGTCGATTTAACGAATTTAATATAATTTTTATTAAAACAAAATGTGATCAGTAACAAGTTAATGTTTAAATACTATACTAGACTTTGACTATAACATTTTAGGTTGCAAAACTTGAATAATAAATTTATCTTAATAACACTAATAACCGAAAAAATAAACTTTTAAGACTGAAGCTAGTTTTCACTAAAAATGGACAGTTATTATTATGGTCATTAGCTTAAACAAGCTTTTCAAGTTGACTGTCATAAACTTTAGAAACCTTAAGAACATAACTCAATTTGTTGGAAATTTGGTTCTAGCCATATTTTTTTAGGATTATTTAAGAAGTCCTACTGATGATTCCATTTCGTGTATGATTTTGATTTACAGAAAAAAATGTTCTTTCAAATTTAAAGCGATATTTCCCATGACACTAAAAAAATGTAAATGAAAAAGAGACGTCGTGTGATATTAATTCAACGGTATTTCAGTTTTTAATCTAATAAATCCTTTGGAAGTTTGCACTTTATATTGCGGAGTTATCGATAAATAAAATTGTTAATACTTTTCAATTAAAGTACCAAATGTCCCTTTTTCCACTTAAAATTCGCTTCAATTTTATTTTAAATAGTAACATAAACGATATCACTTAATTTGAATTTTTTTACGAAGCCACTGATACCTTCTCTCTTTGAATGGTTGGCATATGAAGGTAATTTACGTCCATCCTTAATGGGAAGGCTAAGAGTGTCGGTAAGTTTTACCCGGCCGACCCTACTTCTATATATAAAGCAATGTTGAGGGTATTTTTTGTGAAAATTGGTGTTGTTTACTTGAGCACGATCAAATCCGGAATATAGTTGACTATTAATTGTAGCTATTCAAAGTTAGATAGGAAATTTAATTTATTTCTATAAATTAATAGGCCAATATTATACAATCAAGAATAATAAAAAAATTAAAACATTTTAGCAATGCCGCCTATCAAATTTTGCATGTATTAAGTTTATACGCCAGATATCCTAAATTTCCTTGACATAAGTAGTATAGTAGCCATACTAAAAATATTATTTTAATAACTTTAAAATAGTTCATCGGCTAACTGAGTTTCTATATATAATGTAACGGACTTTATAGTACTATACATTTCATAGTATTAGTTTATGTTTGTAGTTTGTAGGGATTTAGGTTTATTTTCTACGAGTTTATAATTAATTTTCTTATGAAAGAAGGTCTGGAACTTTTTAGAAAATTCTATTTCCTTATTTTTAACATGAAACACCTCTGACAGAAGATCTAGAAATCGCCAGATTACCCCTTTTTTAATTTTTATTACCCCATGTGGTATGGAAATCCTTCTAGAAAGATGCGGAATCTTCTGGTATCAGGAAAAAGGGTATATACAGTTTATTTTGAGAAGTCATTGATGCAAGTTGAATTGTTGGACAAGTTGTAGGAAGAGAAGTTGAAAATAAAAGTTTATTAAAACAATAAAAAGGTGTGTGTATATAGACACTTTACCTGTCTCATGATGGAGATAATTAGTATAACAAATTTAACATTGTACATGGACGATATGGGAAGAGCAATATTTAGTGTGACATAATTGTACATTACCTAAAACTTCTCCATTTATTTTTCTAAGCAAAAAATATGTGATATATTTTGAGTGGTTATAACGTGAAATTCATTCTAGAATGGAGAAGCGATAAGCTTTAACGTGAGTTGGGTATAGAGAGTAGCAATTTTACTTTGTTGAACATAATCGATTAACTATCGACTGTCATTAATATTGTGTTATTGGTTTCTACAGGACGCATTTACTCTTACGGGATTACCGGATCATGATAAAGGTCAAACCAGGTTGAAGTAAACCTAGACCTATTATTTATAGGGCCCACGCGATATAAGCAGTTTTGCCGAATAATTTCTTCATTTTTATACACGCTCTGCAAAAATATATTGTCAGCTTCCAAAGTTTAAGAGAGAAGTCGGGCTTTTTGTAGGAAAGATCTTGGAATTGCATATAATATTTTTGACTAAGGTTACATTCTATGAACTAACTCAATATTACGACTATCGGTGATTTTTTAAATTCTTTTAAGTTCGCTATCCAAAAATATCCTGTACATTCTGGCTCAACTATGACTAGATAATTCAATCAACATGGTATACTGCAAAAAGGTATACAGTTTTAAAAAATGATTAAATAATATATATTGAATTAATTATTTGTATTACCCAATATTCAAAAAATATTCTGACAGAATCACTAGGTTTTCTTTTCGATTACATTTGTTCTACATTTCTACTCCTAAATGTAAAATCCTGATGAAATACTTCATAGAAAATAGAAAATGCTCATTGGGAAGTTTTATGCTTTTATATTTTCATTCTTCTGATTGCCAGTTACTGGTCAAAAATTGAGGTATGTGTGTACAATGTCAAAACTATGTTGCTGTTATGAGGTAGTATTGAAGTTACGTTATTAGGTAGAAAAATGGCAAGAGAGAGTCCAAATCTGAAAATAATTGAGAAAAGGGTAAGATGTAGACAGTAAATTGTATGCATTTATTATCATCCTATTTCAACAAAAAGTTTTCTTTAATGTGTTCTGAATATAAACTAGGTTAAACGAACTAAATATTAGATTTGTTTTTTGACATCTAACAAAAAGTAGCAAAGAGATAAAAAAATTATTCTAGCAGCTTTTTCTCATTCCAGAAAGCCAGCCAGCAACAATTGTATTTAAAAAAAGTTTTAAAATATACTGCCTAACTATCATATGGCAAAGCAGTATCATCTGAACTTACTCATATGTACTTAATAAAACTTCTAACTTATTATTAATTTGTATAACACATTTGCAACTTTTTTGTAATTTTAGACCTTACTGTACCATAGACATGATAAATATCAAATAGTAAACAACTGCACATATGCCTGTTAACCTCACTGTTAATATTTCTTTACAACTTTAAAAAAACTAAATTGGTCGGAAACTTAAAATAAATCACATAAATAGTTTATGCATTTTGAGTCGGAAGATTGTCATCTGGAAATTAATAAATTTTGTATTATTGTGTCAAATATTATATTTCTTATATTGGTTTTAATTTCTTCTGCAAAATGAAATGATCATAAATGTATACAATCATTTTTTTAAAATAAATTGAGAATAAATTTTAGTTCTTATAGCAACAATATCACTACCTACAGAAATCAACTTACAGTATCTTTATGACCATTTTTATTATAGAAGACGTTCGAATAAGTAGTTCCTGTTGGGCTCTCAAGGTATACTAAATGCTTGAGCTATATGTAAATTTTGATATCATTTCACAGAGTATAAGCTGACAACTTCTTACTTAAAATCTTCATTCATTTTTTAATAGTTACTTTTATCGAACGCCAATTTACAGACAGTATAATACAGCACAATTTGTTATCATATGATCTACAATTTCCTTCAAACAAACGTTGTACATTTGAGCATTTTAACTTATTATTAATTTGTATAATATATTTGCAACTTTTTTGTAATTTTAGCCTTGTGTTTTAGGTCTTAATATATTATTATTAAATATTGTAATAAGAGCACGTTTATATTTTTTATATCCCATTACTTAACTCAAAGTTTGGAGTTATTGCCCACTGCGATAACTAAGTAATTCATCGTCTTTTCATAGATATAACAAATATCAAATAGTAAAAACTGCACATAAGCCTGTTACCTCCTTGTTAATATTTTTTACAACTTAAAAAAAAAATTAAATTGGTTGAAATGACATAAAATAAATCACGTAAATAATTTATGCATTTTGCGTTGGAAGATTTCAATTTGGGAATTAATAACTTTTGTATTATTTCGTGAAATATTATAATTCTCATAATGGTTTTTGCTTCTTCCGCAAAATTAAAGTATCATAAATGTATACAACCATTTTTAAAAATAATAGGAATAAATTTTCGTTCTTATAGCAAAAATATCACTTACAGAAATCAACTTATGACCATTTTATTATAAGAGACGTTAGATTAAGTAATTCCTGTTGGGCACTTCAGGTATAACAAGTGCTTGAGCTACATGTAAATTTTGATATCAGTTTAAAGAGTATAAGCTGACAACTCCTCACTTAAAGTCTTCATTTATTTTTGAGTAGTCACTTTTATGAAACTCCAAATTACAGACACTATTATACAACACAATTTGTTATCGTATGATCCACAGACACTATAATACAGCACAATTTGTTATCGTATGATCCACAGACACTATAATACAGCACAATTTGTTATCGTATGATCCACAATTTCCTTCACCCAAATGTTGTATCAAATTTGTTGTCGTATGACCTATAAAATCTAGTAGAAAGAGAAGTAAAATTACTGACAATTTTAGGAGTTGTGGCTTATAAATCCATAGTTAAGAGGAGACATAAAAACAGCTCTCATTATACAGGGTATCCTAAAAAATTATTGAATAGTAATGTGCAAATCTTTTTTTTTAATAAACTAATATATCACTTAATACATTCAGGATGTGTGCAATCAACAGTATCACTTCTACTTCCTCATATTTATTTTTAAAAAACTTGAGCGTTTTAACTTATTATTAATTTGTATAATATATCTGCAACTTTTTTGTCATTTCAGCCTTGTGTTTTAGGTCTTAATATATTATTATTAAATATTGTGATAAGAACACGTTCATCTTTTTTATATCCAACTATTTCATTCAGAATTCGGAGTTATTGCTCACTGCGATAACTAAGTAATTCATCATTTTTACCATAGGCATAACAAGTATCAAATACTAAACAACTGCACATAAGCCTGTTACCTCATTGTTAATATTTTTTTACAACTTAAAAAAAGTAAAATTGGTAAAAATGACATACAACATATAATATGAGTAATTTATGCATTTTGAGTAGGAAGATTTTGGAATTAATAACTTTTATATTATTTTGTGAAGTATTATATTCTCATGTTGGTTTTCGTTTCTTCCGCAAAATAGAATTATCGAAATGCATACAATCATTTTTTTAAATAACCTGGGAATAACTTTTAGTTGTTATAGCAAAAATATCACTACTTACAGAAATCAACTTACAGTATCTTTATCATCATTTTTATAATAAGATATGTTCGATTAAGTAGTTTTTCTGTTGGGATCTCAAGGTATACTAAGTGCTTGAGCTATATGTAAGTTTTGATACAATAGAGAATAAGTTGACACCTCATCACCTAAAAATCTTCACTTATTTTGGAGTAGTCACTGTTATCGAATACCAATTTACAGCACAATTTGTTATTATATGATCCACAATTTCCTTCACGCAAACGTTGTATAAAATTTCTTGTCGTATGACCTACCAATTGTTGTATAAAATTTCTTGTCGTATGATCTACCAATTCTAGTAGAAAGCACATTAAAAATAGTGAAAAGTTAAGGAGTTGTCTCTTATAATATAATATATATATATATATATATATATATATATATATATATATATATATATATATATATATATATATATATATAAATATAAAAACTGGCCTAATTATACAGGGTATCCTAGAAAAATTGATTGAAAGGAAATGTGCAAATCGTTTTTTTCTTTTTTCAATAAAATATTGTATCACTTAATACAGGCATGATGTGTGTATACTCAAGAGTAATGCAAAACCAAAAACTATTATTTTATATTGGCTCTTAATAGTATTGTAACACATAAGTTTAAAAAAATATATATTTCAACACAATGGAGTTGGCAAGCTAAAAGAATGCAGACTAGGATGTATACTATTGACAAATATCTGCCGTGAATAAAAAACTTTATTTTAAGTTTACATATTTTCATATTTTGGATAAATAGCAACATAACGTTATCCATATCTATTTAATTAGGTACAAACGCCTATGAAGGCCCACTTAATTTTAAAACCTCGTAAAATCTTGCAGATAAGTTAAATAAAGAACAATGGAAGTTGTTGAAAATTTACACTTACTCTGAGATATATTATAATATACATAAGTACTTAGTTTAAACAGAAACAAATCACTCTCCTGTTTTTAATTGAGTGTACTTACTTAAACTCCTAACAAAAAAATAATCTTACTTAATAAAAAACAAATAGAAATCTAAAAGAAAAAAACAACCTAAAAACTGAATTTACTTATTAGCTTAATGAGATCTTTAATTATACTCCGGACATATAAATTGCTGCTCCTCCTCTTTGGTTAAACCCACACAGTCTTCGTGATACCATTTTTGGTACTCCTTGCATTGGCGCATATCAGCAAGTCTATGCACTTTGCATCCATGACAATACCAACCATGTTTTTAAGTTTTTTAGGTTCCTTCTTCTTACTTGCTTTTGTTAGCTTCTTATCTTCATTCTGTCGTGTTTCTTTCGTTACTTTTTTGAGTTCGGTACCTTTTTTCTTGTTTAGTTCTTTTTTATTTTTATTAGAGTCACTCGGTTGTTTTTTTTTTGTCTTTGGTTTCTTGTAAATTTTTACTAGTATCCATATAACTTGGTCGTCTGCTAGGTTTTGTTTGTTTGGTTGTCCTTAAAGTGTTCTTCGCCGTTTTTTTTTAACAGTATTAAATAAATCTTTGGTAATTTTCTGGCCTATATAATTCACCGCATTTCTTCTTGGTTGATATTTAATGGTAGCAAAGTTAGAAGTGGGGATTTGTTTGTGGAATGGTGACTTTTCAGCATTTTTTTTTCAGTTTTGATAATGGCAAATTATATTCTAGATCATCAGATTGAATCTTATTATGCTCAGAGCGGCATGGAAGTTCGCTACGGTTCGGATTTAAATTTTCTTCATCTGATTCAGAAGATGAAGTATAAATATTAAAACACTTTGAAGTATACTTAATTTACTTTAGATAAGTATCAAAATCCTCATTTTCAGATAAATCAGGCGTACTAGAACCTAAACGCGGCATCAAAGGTTGCATATTAACGCCAGAGGTAGTAGGAACAGGTGAACAAAACTCTGTAGTTCTATTAATTTTCTCCAAAAGAGGTAACCTCTGAACCTGTTCTTGATTTTCCAAGTCGTCCATGCTTAAATCTTCAGAAGAGGAGCTGTAATCAACTAATTTTTTGACAAGAGTTGGAGATTGTGGATTAGATTCAACGAAGTTGACATCATTTGCATGATTTGGGGATAGATCATCGTGAATTAAAATTGATGGTGATAAATTTCTCTCGTCTTCTTCGTTATTCGAAAAATTTTCATCAGAATCATTGTCGCAGCTTGGGTACGAAACAGAACTTCCGGGATTGAAATCAGAAACTGAATCAAGCATTCATGAGACACTTGAAAGCTGTGGATCGGGCAATAGCGTAAGTACTGATGGTGCGTACGCCGGTAGCTCTAAATCCACTAATTATATTTTCTTTGGTCATGCACTTAGACCAAACTTTTGTAAAAATTGTCGTAAAACGCGCTTTAGTCAGTTTACGTTCTGGATGCTGATATGCATTCAACAAAACTTTCTCGTCCCAAAAATGTTCATACAATTTATTAACAACTTTGTCAAGCGGTTGTAGTTCATGTATTGTATTGGAAGGTAAACAACAGAACACATCATGGACATCAGCAGCGTCAACGATTCTTGCATCTAAATGTGAAGAGACCCCATCAAATATTGGTAGGAATTTTTCTGGAGGTTTATTCTGTCCCCCTGTGGTGTATGAAATCAACAAAAAACTCAGTCGTCATACTGCCCTTTGGGGCCTTTTTCACTAAACTATCAGGTGGCAAATTGTCACAAAATGCTGGTATCAACCTTTAGCCTTTAAACAAGATCATTGGAGGCACAGTGTTTCCGGTTCCACTTAAACACATAGCTATCGTGACATTTTCTGCGTGTTCTTGACCGACTAAGTGTACTCTTTTGGTCCTTTTTGCTGCAAAAACTTTCTGTTGGTGGTGTAGTATTAGCCGACAATCCTTTTCATCTATATTATAAAGGCGTCCGGTTGGTTGGAAATATCTAACTCATCGTAGATGTCTTTAATGGCTTTAAAATGTTTTGCAACAATTGACTTGTTGAGCTTTAGTGCTCTTGCGGGATTTAACAACTGAGCCCTTCGCAAGCCATTTTTTTTCAGCAATATTCTTTGTATCATTAAAAGGATTCGGTACATTATTCGCTTTACAGAATTCGTAAGCCTGCTTACGAACAATTCTGGGAGTTCATGGCATTCCTACCTGAGGCAGTCTAACTATTCTTTTACATAAATCCTTTTCTTGTGATTTACTAAGAATGGCGATACAACCAGTTATCTTCTTCGTAAGACCAGATTCTATGTGGTTTCTTAATGTTCGCCTTGGTATGCTATATGTTCCAGCAGCTTTTCGCTGTGACATTTGGCAGCTATTTACTGCTTGAAGGGCAGATTTTAACTGTGTTTCTGTTCATTCCCCATGCCGTTTTTTAGTTAGTAGCTCCATATAAACCTACGATAAAGGTTTTTTTTTAAATTAGAAAAGGAACTAAAAAGAATGTAAAATATGATTAAATGTTCGGTAAACTATTATCTTAATAATCCTTGAAAGGCTCGGGCTATGTTTGGGAAACATATAGTTGCCCGTGATAGGAACCTATACCCATGTTTAGTACAATTTCATGAAAATACAAAAAAAAACAAATAAAATAACAACACTTACCTGTAATTCGATGATAAATAGATTAAATATGAAGTTTCACAGGTTAGAACTAAGAAATTTGCTTTAAGTTTGCTAATTTTCAAAAAAGTTTATTCATTGGAGGTTATAAAACGCGTATCATCTTGACATGACGCAGCCAACTGTCATTTGTCTTCAAAATGGCGGCGCGTCGGACACGAAACGCACTTGCACTTTTGTGTATGGTAATAGTCGCTTAAACCCGCCAAATTTTAAATATTTTGAACAATTTTAACTGTATTTTTTAAAAGTGTTTTACTGCTTGAAGGGCAGATTTTAACTGTGTTTCTGTTCATTCCCCATGCCGTTTTTTAGTTAGAGGCTCCATATAAACCTACGATAAAGGTTTTTTTTTAAATTAGAAAAGGAACTAAAAAGAATGTAAAATATGATTAAATGTTCGGTAAACTATTATCTTAATAATCCTTGAAAGGCTCGGGCTATGTTTGGGAAACATATAGTTGCCCGTGATAGGAACCTATACCTATGTTTAGTACAATCTCATGAAAATACAAAAAAAAAAACAAATAAAATAACAACACTTACCTGTAATTCGATGATAAATAGATTAAATATGAAGTTTCACAGGTCAGAACTAAGAAATTTGCTTTAAGTTTGCTAATTTTCAAAAAAGTTTATTCATTGGAGGTTATAAAACGTGTATCATCTTGACATGACGCAGCCAACTGTCATTTGTCTTCAAAATGGCGGCGCGTCGGACACGAAACGCACTTGCACTTTTGTGTATGGTAATAGTCGCTTAAACCCGCCAAATTTTAAATATTTTGAACAATTTTAACTGTATTTTTTTAAAAGTGGGTCATCCTAGGAGCCAGGCTATCTTCGGCGACACTACCTTATTTATCATGTCTTCCCACAAGTCCTTAAGGTTCTGAAAATACGTAACAGTCTACCTACAGGTAAATTTTTACATTATTTCACCATTGTCCTCTTGCCGGTAGGTGATATGTTTAAAAATGCATGGATGTCGGCAGAATTAACCAAAATATATTCAAAATACCTAATATCTACCGGCTTCAGTCATGAATCAAAGTTCATTTGGGATTTTGATACTCCAAATTTATTACTAATCTTTGAATCAGCAATATATATTGATAACTAACACATACAGTTATTACGATGATGATAATTCCGACCGAAAAAATTAGTTACGTGAATAACACTACAGCGATTACAGCAAAATTTAGAAGAAAACTTCGTTACTCTAATAAAACCTACCATATTACGCATATATATATATATATATATATATATATATATATATATATATATATATATATATATATATATATACGTTTTTGCGGCTTTCACGGATTCCCCCCGTGTGAGCAATAGCAGTGGATATATCCACATTGTGCTGTTGTAGTGCTGAAATCACATTCGGCAATCGTACAACTATATGCAACTCCGTATATAAATGAAGTAAAATGCGAAACAGTAAATGCAAACTTCCGTCCATCATATCCTTTCTGTGTTAGAGGTTGCATAGTTGAATAAATTGTTATAAAACCCAATTCATCCTATTTCACCACCATCGAGATGGTGGCCTACCTGTACCACCATACCGAGAAGAAAGTCAAAACTTACCCTCCCCGCCACAGTGATACGGCAGAGATGTTTCGTCTCTACTAGACTCATCAGGGTACCGAAATGCACCTGGCTGTGCAAAGGACAGATCGGAAGGAAGCATGCAGCGTATATATGTTTATGCGGCTTTCACGGATTCTCCCATGTGAGATGCAATAGCAGTGGATATATCCACATTGTGCAACCTCTAACACAAAAAGGATATGATGGAGGGAAGTTTGCATTTACTGTTTCGCATTTTACTTCATATATATATATATATATATATATATATATATATATATATATATATATATATATATATATATATATATATAGTTTTACATGAGAAATGTGTTATTAATTTGCCATTTCTATAAAAGCACCTCCTTTCGTTTCCTGTCAACTTTAGTGGGTTCAATAGTATTTTTATTACAATTTCATCTAGGACAGTTAATCGCTACCAAAATATTATAAACCTGATCTTATAGCGCTCCAAATTCAAATAAAAAATTGTATTCCTGGTTCATTTAACCTACCTAATTGTTTCCCTAAATAAATTTTTGCAAATTTCTTACATCTGTCGTAATTTTTAAATAAATTGCCATTCTTTTCTGATATATTTTATATTTTATAAGGTCTTTAGGCAACAAAAACTTCTAAAGAATGTGGAAATTATATAAGAAATATAAGAATTCGTTTTTTCTTAAAAAATCGACGTAAACACAAAAAGCTGTAATTGCAAGAGTTTTCAAAGAAAATAAGAAAAATAACACACCATATTCTAGGAGTTTTATTTCTCTTAATCATCCGAACCAATAGTTAATGTTTAAGTCAATTTCAGGAAATTCCTAAAGTTAGATTCCTATTTGTCTTTATTAACCATTTCCGCATCTTCTGATGCGAAAAAATGGATATTTGGAAGTTTCCGGTCTTAATCTCCGTTTTTTACTTTTATTGCAAAAAATTTGACCTTTTTTAAAACACAATGACGCATAAAAGAGCTCTTAGCTTAAATGAGTCATTCAAAAAAGCGTATTTTGTGTTCAGATATTAGGGGAAAAAACGATTTATTTTGTGAAAATTGCAGCATTTCAAAAGCAATTCATATACTTTAAATAAAATAATTAATAATTTTGGACGGATAATATATAAAATCTTGAAAAGTTTTAAATATTATTGTGATAGTAGGTGCTGACAAACAAATATTTTGGATTTACATTATAAAAATATCCATGTTTGTCTTTTAAGTCAAGTTTTACCAGGGATCAAGATATTTGAACATAAGCAGAATTTTTTAAGAAACTATTTTTAAAACCAAATTAAGTAGCTTATGAGTAGAAAAGCAATATTAAGAATATAACCTATAACAATATCTTGTTATAATTTGCATGTTACAAAATTGCAAATATGGGGCATTTCACGTTAACTTGGCCAGTGCATAGCGAGAGCGCAAAATCATATTGCTTCCAACTCGATGTCTGCCAAGCTAACATGAATCGAAGAAAATTTTGAAATAGTTATTTTCAATGTATTTTTTCTCAGCCTTTTGATGGTATAGTCGGATTTTTGAAAATTTGTCGTTTTGATCTTGAAAAGAAAACAAAACCTGTTATATCCCGGAAACTGCATTTCTATATTTTTTATATTCTGGCTCGAAATCTTTTTTGCATCAATATAGATACTTTTAAGAATGAACTTTTTCTGGTATTTTCGAGAAATAAAGCTATGAATATTGGACTGTTTATTAGTTTTGCTTGTACGCAGTAGATTTCACACACTCCACATCCGCAGCCACGAAGGAAGGTTGTCCAATGTTCATGGTTTTATTTCTCGAAATTATGAAAAAAGGACCCACATCGATGTTGACCAATAAAAAAAGAAACATTAAAAATGCCGTTTTCGAGATAAAATATACCTAGGTTAGTATTTTTTCAAGATTTGAACACTAGTTTTCAAAAATCTGACTACAACATCGAAAAGCTGAGAGAAAAATATATCAAAAACCACTATTCCAAAACTTCGATTCATTTTGGCTTTGCTAAACACGAGATAAGAACAGTATAATTTTTCTCTCGGACGATGCGTTAGAAGAGTATGTTTAAATAGGTGTACAAAGTATAGTAACAATAATTAGTTTTTATTTTTTTGGGTTTCGGTCACATTATTACTTTATAAAAAAATTAACACATGTTTTTTTCTGACGTTTCGGTTTATTTTATTGATTAAACCATCTTCAGAGAATTACTGTAAATATGAAAAGGAATATGTAAATTTATGCTATTTAAACTGAAAATTTTACTTTCTTACCTAATGTTAACAGGTGGTTCACTTGAAAAACTTACATTTAACTATTTTATTACTTTAATGCAATATAATTAAACACTTCTTATTTAATATAAATATAAATATAGAAAACTATTATTTTTTGATGCATTTTTTTTTCACATCTGGTTTGTTGTACTACCAAAGGGTTTGAAAGTTTCTGGACCATCTGCAATTTTATTGCCCTATTAGATTCGTATATATATTACTCAGGTCATTTGTGTCCGTTCTGAAATTCATTGTACCGGGTGTTCTTTTAATATGGATCATTTCTTTAATTGTTCTTTTTTTGTAATTAATTTCTTTGTCTAAAATCTCCACGTTGTTAAAATCGATGTTGTGCATGTTATCAATTGCATGTTTGGCTAAGGCGGTTTTATTATCGTTATTGTGATGTCTAATGCTGTATTTATGATTTTGTATTCTATTTTTTAAATTCTGTTTGGTTTGACCGACATATGTTTGGTTGCAATCTAAGCAATTGATCTTGTAAATGGCATTTGTTTGTTCGTCTTTAGGGATATCAGGTTTAAGTTTTGTGTAAAGGTTTTTGAAATTATTAGAAGGTTTTTCAGCTATTTGGATATCATATGGTTTTAGCACTTTTTTAATGGGATTAGTAATTTCTGGTATATACGGCAATGATATGTATTTTTGGGTTGATGGAATATTGCTTTTTGTTGGCTGATTGTTGTTATAGATTTTATCCACTCGGCTTTTTATTATGGGTTCAACAACGTGGAGATTTTAGACAAAGAAATTAATTACAAAAAAAGAACAATTAAAAAAATGATCCATATTAAAAGAACACCCGGTACAATGAATTTCAGAACGGACACAAATGACCTGAGTAATGTATATGAATCTAATAGGGCAATAAAATTGCAGATGGTCCAGAAACTTTCAAACCCTTTGGTAGTACTCTGTCAAAAGCACAACAAACCAGATGTGAAAAAAAAATGCATCAAAAAATAATAGTTTTCTATATTTATATTTATATTAAATAAGAAGTGTTTAATTATATTGTATTAAAGTAATAAAATAGTTAAATGTAAGTTTTTCAAGTGAACCACCTGTTAACATTAGTAAGTAAAGTAAAATTTTCAGTTTATATAGCATAAATTTACATATTCCTTTTCATATTTACAGTAATTCTCTGAAGATGGTTTAATCAATAAAATAAACCGAAACGTTAGAAAAAAACATGTGTTAATTTTTTTATAAAATAATAATATGACCGAAACCCAAAAAAGTAAAAACTAATTTAATAACTACACGGTCAACAAATAGAAACAAAAAAGTAACAATAATATAAAATATTTTGATGGATGATGAATATCAATAAAATGAGAAAAATATAACGAAATAACTACTTCCTAATTGCCTTACATAGTTTAAATTTAAAGTTGCTATAAATTGATATTAAAATATTTGTACTAATAGGCGCAAAAAATTGTCAAACCAGCCCAGCTTTGAATCTCACAAAATAAAAAAAATGTCCTTTTCATTTGTTACGAAATCGGTGAAATAGTGAAATTTTCTTGATTTTCGGGAGACAGCTATTTCTCTTACCAGTGCCAAAGCCTTATTACTAGCTCCTTACCTACAATTGCTATGTATAAAGACTTATTCGTTAATATACATTGTAAAATATTTTGTTCAATAAAGGCAAATATCGCGTCATTATAGGCTTAGAAGGAGGACATCAGATGATGGCATTAATTTGGAAGCTAAATTTAAACTCGTTCAAAAGTAAAGTTATTTTTTTTAATAGCATTCCCTATTTCAGACATCGGAAACAAAAACTTTATAAAATATCATCTCCAAATAGGTAATTGAGTTATGGGCGAAAATTACACCTAGATAAAACAACTATTTCCATCTTACAATACAGAAATTTCATATGGAATTAAAAGTTAAAAAACAGTATTTTGGGGTTTGAAGACAAACATGAAAAAATTATCTCGGCTTTGGCTTTGAGGTAATATCTCAAGGTCATTCATAGGCTGGGTAGGTTTTCCAAAATATTTGTTAATAAGCAATGAAAGTTGTAGAAAAAGCAACGTCCACATATATAATCAGGTTGCGCATCAAAATGATACCTCAAATTAATTTTAAATTCAAACCGGCATTTTGTCAAGTCAGCTATCCAGCAAACAAAAGTTAGGAGTTTGAAAAAAGGATAACCGATAGTGAACTTTACATTTGAAACAAATTTTAAGATCAGTCAAATACGTTTCAAAAAATAAATTTTTTGAAATCAGTAGTAAATAGGAGACAGCATTAAGAAGCAAATTAAACCAATATATAAGTGGTTTAATATTGGTAATAACCAAAAAAATCTTATTGTTTTAGTTTTAATGATTGGTTTTTATCGTACATACAAGTTTCTAGTGATTTTGAAACTTGATCCACCAATTTTGTTTGATGATTTAGTGAAATAAACAAGATTTTATTTGGTCATAAAATGATCTCCCAGTGTTGTTTTGATCTATAAATTGTGATTTGTGAATATGAAATGTTCTGCCGTTTTCTTCTTCGGTAATTTTTTCTTAAAACGGTAAAAATATTTGTTTCACCCTGAAATAATTTCGAGTAGTCTTTTTGAATCATAACTCAGTTACTTATGTCGTATGCTTTTTTTGCAAATTATTAGTTGACTATTCTTTTCATTGTTTTTTAAATATCACAAATTTATTTTATTCGAAAATACCATATGCAAAAAAGATTTTTTGCAAATCTCAATGATACTATGGTATTTAAAACTTTGTCTACAACTTACGAACCAAATTAACTTATTTAATTAAAAACGTTTTTTTTAAAGAAAAACGAATTTATCTTCAAGAGAGTCGTGTAATATACAACTATTTCCCACTGTATTATTCATATTCGGATAGTCCAATAGCCATTAGTGCACTGAGCTCTCAAGTTATCATTTTCAAAATAGTCTGGGAATGCCTAGAGGAACTGAATGAAGTAAGAAGTAAAAATAATAAAATCACCTTCATGTGGGTATCGGGACATACCGGGATAGAAGATAATGAAATAGTTGACAGGCTCGCGAGGAAAGGAGCTGAGATACCATTGCTGGGGCCAGAGCCTTTCTGTGAAATCAGTAGCAGCCTAGTGCAGGAAGAATTAAAGATAGAAGAAGAAAGCAGGACATCCAATTATTGGACAGAGCTGCAAGGATTGAGATAAGCTGAGATACTTCTGGGAAACTACGATCAGAAGGATTCAAAGAATGCACAAGGTTGAATAAAAACCAACCCAGATTTCCAACAGGGGTCCTGACGAGGCATTGCCACCTAAAGGGAGACCTCAAGAAAATCGAACTGGTAGAAAGAGAAGAGTGCAGATTCTGTGAGGAGGAGGACGAAACTTTTATTCATATCCTTGCAGAGTGAAGTGCTCTAGAAAACCCTAGGATGTGGTTCTTGGGAGCACACCAAATCGAAGTAGGGGAGCTACCCACCTTGAAGTCGTCCAACATCCTGAGATTCCTGAGGAAAATAGGACTGGAAGACCTGCCCTAACCTATAGTGTAACTTTTACGACTGAGCAGCAGTAGAGGGGCACAATAGATTTACCAGGTCGCAGTGTTCAGACCCCCAACTCTACGCACATGCATACATGAATCATATTCTAAGCTGTATATATCTAAGTTATAACATCATATATCAACTAATTTATTATATATGGTTGAATAATATACGAAAAATTTTGATAGACAATAGTTCCATATTTTAGATTGCTAGTTTGATAATTTATTTTGGTTATAAAATCGTATGCGCTTACCTTTTATGTCACAAATTGTGCTATCGGTTGCTAAATGTATTTTAATTTGAGAGTCGCAGGGGAGTGAGATTTTCTCAAATTTAGAATTATATACATTAGTCACTTTTTAGTCATTCGTCATTAAATTAGAATGCCCGTGATTTTATAACCAAATTAAATTATAAAACTATTCTAAAATATGAATCTATTGTATAACAATATTTTCTGTATATTTTTTAACATATTTTTAAATTGATATAATATAGTCAGAAAGTTATTTTTTACCGTTTAGTGGACGACTTTCAAGAAAATAAAATTGTTTTTCTGAAAATAAATTTTTAATTTATTTTATTGTCCACTTTTTAGTTTTTAAGACGTGCAACGCGCTATAAATCTTGACTTAGGTGGCAAAGTCAGTCAAACTAGCCTAAACTTGATGGGTCTCGTTAAATGCATCGAGATGCATTTAACGAGCCCAAATTTGGTAGGACTACGTCCTCCAGCACGGAGATTCTGTAGCATCTTCCATCTTCATCATCAGACAATCTCAATGGTACCAGAATATTGCATTATCAAAAATTCAATTACAAAATTTGCTTATCAGTCGATTGTCGGTAGACAGCAATGAAACTAAATAAAATCATTTAAAAAAGTGAATAATGTCCAAGGTTTTCTTTAAAAAAAAAAACAAATATTGTAAGTGTTTTGATATCGTCTTTTTTGTTAGGACACTCTACTGCTTATTTGATTATTTTACATCCAATCACTTGATAAATTCTTCAGAGGGTTTTCTATCGAAAACAATGCTTTTCCAAATCCACTTTCATGGAAAATGCTTGCTTTATTTTATAAAAAAATACTTAAATACATCATTTTACAATATGTAAGTATACATTTATCTATTATATGATGAGCTTCAAAGCATAAATATGAAGTTTTTTGAAATATCTGTTAATTGTTATAAGAATTTAAATCTAACACCTTATCAAAATGTGTGGGTCTGGTTCGCTAATTTTTGAAGTCTAATACTTTGATGAAATATAAATCAGCAGCTGACGTTCTGGTGAAATCCCATTCACCATTTTCAAAGCTCACTGTACGGCGTTTGTGGACGAACAGACACTTTCGACTAGGGTGCTGTGGGTCTCGTGTATGCGGGGGGGGGGGGGGGAGTGTTCGTTGGCTGAATGATTCTGGCCAGTCAGCTTGCGAACCCTGCTGCTTGTTATCGGTCCTGTTGCCACTTATTGGGTCGCGGTGCCAAGTTGTGATCCGTTTCTTTACTACCTAATGGTTGATTTTTCGTAAGCAGGTTTTGTCAAGTATTAGGCAATCCCTAGCTATCATCTCTGCTATTTAAGTTGTTGGGCCTCTTTGTTATTTCGATAGCTCCCCTTATAACTCTTGTGGATAGGTTTTCACATATCGATAACAATTTTGTTCCTGAGAAGTTGATCTTATGTCCTGTGTTTAACAAATGTTGGACGAGTGCAGAAGATATTGTTTTCTGCTTGAGAGCGTTTAAATGTTCGTCTCTTCTGGTGCTTATTTTATGGTTGGTTTGACCTACATAAGATGAGCTGCATTGTATGGAATTTCAAAATCGAAAACCTTCGATTACACATCACACCCGTAAGAACATTATATATATATATATATATATATATATATATATATATATATATATATATATATATATATACATATATATATATATATATATATATATATATATATATATATATAAAGTGAATCAGAAACCTATCTAGGGTAGACAAAGTTTAACTTCTTAATTTAAAAACCAGGATTAACTTTCAAACAGGTCTAAGTTGACAATAAAGGTTTCAAAATGACAAGTGAAACAATATGTTAATTAAGTTTTGAACTCTAACCCTCTAATTTCACTAACATGATCAACTTTTAGAACCAATCTAAATTAAGAGTGGAGGATTTAAACTGACAAGTACAAAAAAAAGTCATTCAGGTTTATAATTTTAAAGGCTCTACAAAAAATTACTTATATTTACTACTATAATGACAAATTTTGTTTATTTTCAGGAGACAAATAATCCTCTTGTCGCTTCCAAGGCTTCATATAAACTATATCAAGTTTAAAAGCTAAACCTTTTTAGTAAATCTGGCTGTAATTTTTTTAAGCATAGATAATGTTTTGTGTACATAAGTGCCGTGAAAAATATCAATACTCTTAAGGAACTTAACTGTCAAATTCTTTTTCTAAGCTTAGTTACGAATAATTGTTATAGTAATGACAGTATGTATCACAGAAAGAATGCTGCTCGAACTTTACGGAAAATGGATCCCGGTAAATTTCTCTATAACTAAGATCTGTTATTGTTTTCGGCTTCCAGAAGAAACGTTACCGTGGTCGAAGCCCCCAAAAATCAAAAGCTTCAAAGATATTAGAGGGTCAATGTATCAAGAATGAACCTCTACCTTGTAACCACTCCATACGGTTTGAGAGTGTAACTTCTTGTAATATCGGACTGAACTTAAAATCTCTTTACCAAACATAGCCGTTATCGTAAAAGGGAATTCTGGGGTGAACTTGAGCTTGTCAACAGTATTAATCCCGACCTTGACTATACATTTTCTGGTTCAGTGCAACCCGAAAATAAATTCTTTACTTCATAAAATTCGTAACATAATTCAGATGAGTATATTATGATAACAGGAGTTCTTATAGTTAATATTATCTTTGACCACTCGTTCTCAAGGTAGGTGATATCTGGCAATAAACTCGTTGTTATACTTTATGGTCTCCGTTAAAGAGTCTGAAGGAGTATAGATAATGATTACAGGATTTGTCGCGACCTTTACCGAGCTGTTATTGCTTTTGCCAACAGCTTCAGATATAGGAGGGAGTTAATGAATCAAAAATTAACTCCAACCTAGTAATTAGTGGGTATGGTTTGGGAGTACAACTCATTGTAATTTAAGACGTTAGTTAAGATTTCTCTGCAAACAATAAAGATTATCATAACAAGGTATTCTGAGGTAAGCCTGATATTGCTGGTACAGTCTGAGAATATAGCTCTTTGTAATATGAAACTTAAATTAGGATTTCTCTCCAAAATGTGGAGAGTTTCGTAACAAGGTATTCTAAAAAATCTGAAAGGCTCACAGAGAATGGTCAGAGGAATCGTCAAGGGCTCTTTCGAGAGATGTTGCCAATGACCAACAGTACGGGCCTTGAGGACGGACTGACAATTTGGTTCAACCCCAATGTCAAAACATAGCATTCATTTATGGTGTATCTAAGAGAGTTTCAATCATAATGTTCATGAATCCTTGAAGTTTTGGTATTTCTCTTACATTTTGAAGGTTATTTCAAGTATCAAACATACTTTAAGATCTTATGCATGAAGAATGATACGATCATAGGTATTTGTCATAGAATTAGAAAGGCGTTACTATTGTGCTCTTAGCTAAGACTTTCCAGTTTAAACTAAATTTGATCTTATATTTTGCTCAATATTATTACCTCATGTAAACTGTTATGTTTTGTGAAGATATTTTAAGTCCAGCCTGATATTACATAGAGTTACACTCTCAAATCATATGCAGTATTTACAAGATAGGGGTTGATTCTTAATGCGTTAGTCCCCGATACCTGAAGATTTGATTTTTTTTTGGGTTGCAGCCATGGTAACTTTTCATTTGGACGTCGAGAACTTTAACATATCCCGAAAACCTTTAGTGAAAATGTTTATTGGCTTATTTCTACGTTAAATAAATATTTTAAATAATATAAACCCAAGTAGCTAAATAAAAAAAAAAAACGTTAGGCGACGCTGCTCGAATCATTCTTCCTCGTAACAGACTATTTGTTTAAGTATTCGTATAAAAAAACAAATATACATAAAAGCTTCTGAAACATTTGTGTACCTTAACAGAAAACTTATTTAGTTGTTTATTTTTTGAAGAGACCATTATTTACATGCATTGTAGTGTAAAGAAAAACAATGTTATTATTTAACATTAACGCTCAGATTCCTTATATATGTTCGAAATTTAAACTTTATCTAAATATTGTCAAATTTCTAATTGGTATAAATTTAAGTTGAAATTTAGACGGTCAGATAAACTTAAAAGTTTTGAGTAAAAAAATAGTTGTTTTAAGAAAAACACATACTTTTTCTTATTGTGTGTGTTTAAAGATTAAAACTTGATTGAGTGACGGTTGCACTTATAAATTTAAACTCTTTAATATCAACTAACATCAGTGTTAAAATTAGATTATGGCAAAATTGTGATGGAATCAAATTGGTATATCAAGTCGCAAACAAATCACCAGCATTAATCGTTCTCAATTTGATTTACACCTTTTATTAATTTAGAGACTTTTAAAGTTAGACTATGTTAGTGAATTAGGTAGGAAAATTTTTAGTGATGGCCAGCATTAAAGTTTTTGAAGATCCGAAATTGATTGGAGCATTTTAACTATTCATTAAGTTGAAATTTCTTGAAAATAAATATATTATGTATTTAAACAATAACAAATAATTTTGTAAGCGTAAACCTTTATAATTTTCTTCTATATAAAAACTAGTTCGGGGCATACCAAATGGCACTTGAAGAAAGGTAGGCAATATTGAAACTTATAAAATCAATGAAATTAGTTATTTTGACGACCTTCTGAATATTTAATTCTCAGAAATGTGCTGATATACATTAATAAGAATTACTTACCAGTATTGACGTTGATGACTCTTATTAAACTGTGAAAAAGTCCAATCACAATGCTGCAATAAAAATTATCGATACCGATAAATCAGAAATACATTACATACAGACAGTTAAAATCTTTCATATGACAAAAATGTTCTAAATATTCTACGCTTAACACAACTAGGAGAATTAGTAATATAACTATCAGTAGAGGCTTAAAAGTTGCGGTTGCTCAGGATTTTGGGGTCTAGATTTAGGAGACTCTGGGAATAAAGAGCTTTAGGTTAATATACAATTTGCCAATGAAAATTTTTTGTTATGTAATGTCATGATTTGTCGGCATTGAGATATTTTGATAGCATAGGAAGTCATTGGGTAACTTAAGCCCCTACAATAAGAAGATATTAATTAGTACTAAGAAGTCAATAATAGGATATGTAACCCACACTGTGATATGCAGCCTACGCTTGTCTTCTTAACCAAATAAACAGCCTGTGGTTTCAATCTTTCATAGATGATACATATTTGTTACTAGTTTAACATTTTCCAGTAGATGTATTACTTTCATAGTAAAAGATCCCTGTTAGGTGATTCAATAGCAAATCAGTACAGATAAAACTTGAATATTTTATATTTTTCCAATTTCAAATTCTTGAAACTTTATTATAATCAGAAAAATTGATGGATACATAGTGTTCAAATTAGTCAAAAAAGTAAGTCTGCCAAATTTGTCCATAAGTCAACGTTAAAAATTTGTCATTTTAAGTATCTAATTATCATTAAAAAAGAATAATTTATTTTGTAATATGAACAGTGCTAGTGGAAACGCCTTTTTAATGTTTTAGTTCCTATACTTACTTAAATTTTCGAATATAAATTAATTTTTAATTATAACTTAGATTTATTTTATCTAAAAGGAAAGGCTTTAATCTGGCTTCTTTTTAAAATTGTAGAAAAACACTAGGCAAATAAAATTTCCTTTTTATTTTCTCTTATTCTAGCTATGCATAGAGTCACATTCCATTTGAACTTTCTAACTTTCAACATTTTTTTAATAAGATAAACATTATTTTGGACAGCATGGTTAAGTAATGCATTTGACACTATATTCTCTTAGTACTTACACCCATAACTATAGATAGTAGTTGGCCCCACTTAAGTACTTCAACAAACAGGTATATAACGTAGATGCAGTCATTTCCGCCTCAATTTTGGTAAATTAAAAGTATGTCTGCTTGATGTGATACTGTGTCATTAATAGTAAAATTACGACAGGTTAAAAATTAGTTTAAAGAAAATTGCACTAGTATGGTCAAAATAGCATATTTGCCCCTTCTTCTTCTTTTTTTTCAGCCACTTCCTGCTCACTCCTGATCGTAGACGTCTTTCATCTGTTTCCATACTGTTCTATCCTGTACTATCTGAAATCATCTTGTTCCTGCTTGCTCTTTGATGTCACCTAGCTATCTTTTTTGCTGCCTTTCGACACTACGTTTCTTTTGTCTTGGTCGCCAATGGCCTACCCATTTTCATTTAGGTTCTGCGACACACTTTATCATATCTGTGACCTTGGTTCTCCTTCGAATTTCCTCGTTTTTGATTTTATTTCTTAAGCTGATTCCAAGCATAACTCGTTCAATCGCTCTCTGCATCAGTTTAAGCTGTTCTGCACTTTTTCTCGTCACTGACGTGGTTTCCAAGCCATATGTTGTCACCAGCAATACACAGTTATCAAAGATTTATTGCTATGGCACTATTTAGGAATATGTACTCCAATCTACCAAAAGGTGCCCAAGTTAGTTTTATTTTGCATCAGATCCAAATATGTATACTCCTCCAAGATTGATTTTTAAACGAAATCTTTTTAATATTCTGTTTAGGTGTTCAATTCACGAATATGACTGCTGATTGGGACAATATCATCAGAAAAACGTAGGTGATTTAAATATTTCCCGTCAATATTGATGCTTTTATTCTCCCATGGCAGTCTTTTAAAAATGATCACTAGAACTAAAGTAAATAATTTTGGAGATATAGTGTCACCCTGACGCACACCTCTATTGATCTTGATTCTAACGGTGACTAAGTCGTCGTTGATTTCCACGTGAAATGATGCATTTTCATAGATGTATTTTAATAGATTCAAGTATCGAGAATCAATTTTAGCATCGCCCATTGCATTCAAGAGAGCACATGTTTCAATAGAGTCGAATGCCTTGTGAAGGGATATATTGTCTTCGGTTGTATTTTCTATTCATAATCTTACTGTTGGCAAGTGGTCAATGGTGATAAACTCTTTTTGATAACTTACTTGTTCCACTGGCTAATAGGTATCGAACTTGTTTGTTAATGGGTTGGTGATAATCAGAGTCAGATGTTTATATTATAGGCGCGAGAAAAGGCTTATAGGAAGATAATTTTCTCTATTGGTATAATCACCTTTTTTGAATTGTAAGACGTTTTCTGCATTTTGCCACACATCCGGGATGATTTTTTGGCTTAAACATTTATTGAGAAGTACTTGTAGTGATTCTTTCAACACATCTTCTCCCCTTTTAAAAATTTCACAGGTAACTTTATCTTCCCTAGAACTTTTCTTATCTTTCATTTGCTTGAAAGTTGCGCATATATATTGTTTTGTCATTTCGGGTATATTTTATGATCCAACGTTACGAATAAAAGTGTTTGATATTTTTGGACCAGGTATAGTAGAGGTGTAGAACAAGGTACAGAGAATCGTTCAATATGTACTGCAATGTCTTTGTTATCTGAAATTATGTTACCTTGCTGATCCTTCATGTTGGTGATTTTATGTTTACCTGAAGATAGTTTTTATTTTAAAATATTCATATTTGCATTTTTTCTATAGCACTTTGGATTATTTTGGTTTTTGGATATCTTTTCTCACATCTTTGTTTATTTTTTTTATTCAGTTCTTGGCAATTCGCTGCATCTTTGAAAATTTCTCTCCGTTTAATGTGTCCGGTTATAATTTATAGTATTTTTTGTTTCTACTCTAAGTACAGATTGTCCTGGTAGCATTATGAATATCTCACTTTGGCTGCCTATAAATCAACAACTAAAACGATAGCCTGTTCTTAGTCCCCATTTTTTCCTTATCTCTATTCTATTTTTCTCTAGCTCTCTAATTTTTAGCCTATGAATATTTTATTTTTCGTCCCAATAACTGCCCAACTTTACGTTTTTTGCATATTTGGATACAGCGATAAATTTTAAGAATAAAACATGTTACTAAAAGCAGTCCTTATTATCTATTTTCTTTACAAATTTTTCTTTTAAAGAGTGTAAACAGTTGATCTAAGCATTGAACTGTTATTAGGAAATTCTGCAAGGCAAGCTTTATATACATTTTTGTCTGCTCTCAACTAATATTGTTAAAGTCTGTTGAGTTGCTCATACCAATATCTTCTTTATTTCACCCAATAATGAACAGGATATTATGAATATAATATAAAGTCTGTAAAAACATTTTTATGACGCTTCAAATCTCTTTATTACCAAATGAAAAAAATATTACTATGTATTTTTTGTCCGATTTTTCCCAGTTTTTATATAAGTTCTTTTTATTTCACTCTTTTTTACGTGGTGTATAACAAACATTTTACATTGATTTGAAATTATTTTACTTCAAAATGTCTTAAAAATTTACAAAAGTTTTCCTGAAATTTGAAGAAAGTGTTCCTTTTTTGCTAATTTTCGGGCTTACTTAGGGTTATCGTTATTAACTGTTTCATCTTATGGAGAGTGACCTATGTATGCCTTTCCTTTCATTTTAAAACGCTTTCTATCGTTTAACATATTGTATGAGAGTGTATGGGATATATACACGATATATATCTAAACAGGTAGACCTTTATGTTATGTAGAGAAATTAAAAATAAGTATCCAGAGACAAAGCTCTGGAAACGCTAAGAGGAATAGCTGTCTCCCAAATATACATTAAATTTTCCATTTTTGGCGGTTTGATACTAAAACACGATTCTTTTTCTTCCAGTTATTTTTTTCGACTTAGCTCTTTTAATATTACAGTACGTTAGCAAAATAAGAGTTACGAGTTCTCCTTGAACTATTACTAAATTTTTGCATAAATATGAAAGAAATAATAAAACAAAGTGTACTCATTTTCATATTCCATTCAATATAACGAGAAAAATTTGAAAGCACAAATAAATAGCATAGACTTGTAAAATAATTATTTCTGAAAAATTTCGTGAAAAAATACGTTGTGATAAATTCACTTTTAGATTAAGTTGCCTAAATGTAGTGGAACCAAGATAGTTCCATCGATTAAGGCTTTGGGTAATGTGGTCAGGTTTTTCCGGCTTCTTGATCCTGTAATATTTTTAACCTTCTTTGGGTGGTTCAAAAATGAAAGCTTTTCATAGGCATCAGCATCGTTGTATCGAACTCATTTTCAATTTTTTTTAGGTAATCCTTATCATCAGAGTTATTATCTGCACACGATTTATTGCATACGACAAGAAAAACGTGTATCGTGTACTATGAAGTTAAGGATACCTTACCAGTTAACAAATATTTCTTCAGGTGTGTCTATAATAACACTACTGTTGACTACAACTGAAGTAATTTCGTCAATTGTTTCTAAACCTCCTCCAAATAGTATAGGCAGAGAATTAATAACAATCGACTACATTTTTTCTACTCCTGCATCAAACTGGCAAATTAGTTCACAATTAATTTATACTGGATACTAGATATTCTTTGAAAATTTTTGATGTATGTATGTAGAATTCGATGAATTAAAATAACATTAATTTAAGGGTTACGCGATGTTGTTTGCAGTTATGTTGGTATTAGAAAACGACAATAATGGACGCAACGACTTGTGGTAACCTACTAGTAAGAGATAAGAATATAAAATCCCAGAATACCTAACACGTATTGTAGATTTTCTGTGAGTTGCATGAGAGTATATGAGAATTTTACACATAATATACAGGATGAGCCACTTTAACCTATTGATCCAAATATTTTTTAAAATACTGCATTTATGAAAAAATGTTTCAGATAAAAATTGTCAAGGACGGAGGGAGTCATTTGTTTATACCAATAAAATCGATCTTGCGGTCAATTTCAAGGTCATTTAAAGATCAAGGTACTTTTTTAAATTGAAACTCCATTTTTTATTACAGAAATTAGACTCGGAGAAAATTTCCTATCCAACGACATGAATAATATAAATGGTAAAACCACATCTAAAAGTCACTTGAAGATCAAATATCTTGGCTCAATGTGAATAAATTTTTTTCTACAAAAGTTTCTGGGAATCAAACCATGTATATTATGGTTACCTTAAATTTGACCTTGATCTTTTTTGATGGTCATATCAAAGTCATGATAATTTTTTAAATGAGACACACAATTTTGACCTCGAAAATGGAGATAGCGGAAAATTTTACGATATGATATGATCTTGCAATGACCTCCAAGGTTAAAGTTAAGGCCATTTCAAAGCCAAATAACAAAAAATCCCGAAATGGCAGGATATTGCGGGAAAATTAGGGTACTGAGTATTTGGATAAGAGTGAATAATTGTTTTTTTTTAGAAATCACTTTCTGTGACCCCCTCTTGGACCGTGCGGGTCATCCACAACATGAAACTGCGGCATCTTCCAGGCGAAAATACACGCCATTAGAAAATGCATTCAATTTAGCAAAGAGAAGAACTATCGCGGACAGGAGATTATTCTCATATCGGATATTGAAGCAGCCAGCAGTGTGTTGAATTTTCAAGCAATCAGCTCCAAGATGGCCTGAGAATGCCTAGAGGAACTAAATGAATTGGGTAAGAATAATAAGGTGACTCTCCTGTGGGTTCCGAGACACATCGAGGTAGATGGGAAGGAAATAGTAGACAAGTTGACGAGAAAATGGCTAAGACACTATTTCTGTGACCCGGTCCATTTTGTAGAATCAGTAGCAATGTAATGCTAGAAGAATTAAAAAGAGAGGAGTAGAGCAAGTGATCCAATTACTGGACGGATCTGCCAGCAATGCGGCAAGCGAAGATACTTCTTGGAAACTACGACTAGAAGAAATACAAGGAATGTATAAGCCTAAGTACAAACCAACTTAAAGTTCTGATAGGAATTATGACGGCATTACTACTTGAAGGACACCTCAAGAAACTCGGATTGGCAGAAAGAAAAGAATGCAGATTCTGTAAAGAACAGGACAAAACCTCTACTCACATCTTTGCAGCGTTTTAGAAAACTCTAGAATGCGATTCCTAGTAGCACACCAAATAGAAGTAGGGAAATTACTCACTTTGAAGCTGTCCAACATTCTAAGATTCCTAAGGGAAATAGGACTGGAGGATCCGCTCTACTCGATAAGGTATGCCTAGCGAATTGGCAGCAGAAGGGGAACACCACAAATCTCTTAGGTCGCATTGTATTGATCCCCTATTTTAGACACATACACACACAAGCTGTGTGTCTGCAGAATAATCTTTAGGTGAAACCATCAATGCATTTATATATTTACGCTTAGGTTGTCAACTTATTTATAATATATTAACCCACTTTAGCCTTGCCAAATTGTTTAGATCACCATAAACTTTACTTGTAAAATGCCTTGTATAATTTATTATTTAAAACAAACACTAAAAGAGTAAATTCAACTTTAAATCCTCTAAGAAAAATAAGTACATAAATCAGCATACAATGTAGAATAACTTAGAGGTAACATTGATTATTATGGATAAAATTATGCTTGTTATTATTATATATTTTACTATTGTCAGTAATTTGTTAGAATATTTTGCTGACTAGTCTAAATTTGGAATAATTGATGCATGTTAAATTTTGATGTGTAAAAAGCAGTATCGCTAACTATCAATTATAACCACACATAAATGCAGCCCCTTACGAATAAACTAAGAGTTACCATCATTTAAAAATCTTTTTCCACCACCATAAAAATATTAGAAATAAGAGTGATATGAAAACAATGAAATGAAAGATTTTTTTTCCCTATAAGGCTGTCTTCCTAGAAAATATTTTGAGAAATGTCTTCAAATATATTTCGATGAGTAAAATTACTTTAAAACTCAATTATATTTTAAATGTAAAATATTTATAACATCCAACTAATATTAAAAATTAAAATATGAAAATTCTTCCATATATTTATTATGTCACCGTCAATAAAAGTCATTGAAGGATTATCATTTAAAAAACTAAAAGAACTGTTTAAAAGATTGGTCTTGTATGGCTTTGTCACACGCAACAATAAGTAGCTACATGCTTTTAAAGCTTAGTTTAGAACTTTTATTTCTTCGCCAATTTTGGATTTATTGATATAAAATTTTATAAAAGTATTCTCGAAATTATATGCACATTTTTGATTTTGAAAACTAGGCATTTTCGAAATCATTATGTTTCATTAATGAGATGTTATCAACTCATAAAAACCATATATTTACTCACCATATATACTATAATAATAAAAACCCGCTAGAATAAGAACAAAGATATGTTAGAAAGACGAGAATTCTGTTTTCAACAATAACGATCATGGCGTTTGCAAAAGTTTTAAAAATCCTACTTTAAAAAGTTTTTCAATTTGGTTCACATTTCCTGCGGTATATTATGCATTTCCGTAAAACTTTTGTCGAAAAGGAAAAGAAATGCATGAAATCTCCACAAGTTTCCTCAGCAAATAAAAAAAAGCTTGCATCGTCCCACTTTCCATCGAAATGTTCGCCCTCGTGCGAGATTATCATCTTAGTGCAATAATAAAAAAGAGTATACTAAACTTTTATTTTAACTTATATATGTAATGTTGTGAAATATATTTTGAAACCTTTTTAAAGTTTTTGTTTAGAATTTGCAAAATTGACGTTAGAATTTTCTTTATTAAATCTTTTTGACAAAAAATCAAGAAAAAGATTGAATTTAAGAATTACTTAGTAATTAGTTATTATTCGAGCTGATTTTAAATTTGATCAAGCAAATTAAATATAAAAGCGGATAGAAACAGTATACATAAAACTAAGTTAAGTCAAGGACGCATGAACTTACAAAGGAATAATTGCGTACAATTTTAGAGAAACATTGATAATTATTTAAAAATTAAAATTTTGGTATATATTATAATATAAGGTTTTTCAGTTAGTTGAGAACCAACGTTTTCTTATATAATTGTATTTTATATAACTAACTGCAAGTATATTGTATCCACTATTGGTATATATACAGATCTCGACAAGATTATATATTCAGATTGCGTGGAATGCTGGGAGATGGAGCTGCTTCTATTAGATTTCATATTTTGTCTAATACAAGTTGCTAAAAGGATTTTTTTCTCCGATGCTAAGGTGCATTGACGTAATCTGTACAGACAAGAATCAACAAGTTCGAAACCGGTCTACAGACGGCGGTGCACCACGATAGGAAAAGTCTCCATCCTTTCTGGTATTCTTGCAATCTGAGATGAGTATGCTTCGTCTCTAACTGTGTTAGAACAGAGTACGTTTGTCCCTATAGTATAAGGTTTTTTTCAGTTGGTTGAGAACTAAGTCTCTTATATAATTGTTTTTATATAAAAGGTTTTCTATTTAAAGAAATGTAATTATATGCTACTTTTTTGTAACTAGTAATGTTAATGGATAAATTTATTAAAAATGTTTATCTGCTGTTCCAATCAATCGTACAACTTGGTGATTTGGTCTCAAATATTTTGGCTGACACCGATTTAATAAAATTCAAGAGGGCGCATAGAACGTAATGAACCATAAAATCACTCGATTGTCCAATTTCCTCCTAAATGAAATAAGTAGCTACTAGTACTAGAGACTAATTGCCGCACTAAATAAACAGTCACAAATAAAACCAGTTTAAAAGGGATACAGTCGACGCACAAAACTTAATAAAGCTCAGTTGTACAGATTATAACCCAAATATATGTATGCATGTTTATATTTCATAAGTTAGTAAGTTGTAAATAGCTTTTTTGTGAACCAGATTCTTTATATGTTAGTTTGACGCCTCCTAAAGTTAAAAAATTTTGAGCCTTTCGCGCTTTTCTTGAAAGAGATTCAGCTTTTCTGCTGTAGTGCAGCTAAACTAATAATTTTATGGGCAATAACCAGGTTAAAATATCACACATAATGTATATTTTATATCATCTAACAGTTTAATCAATATTCCTAAATTTCAGAAAAGTATCCAGCGTTGAAGTACTTGTTCAATTAATTTCACCTTGATATATTTTATATATTTCGGCAAAATCTTTCTTGGAAATAATATGAATTATAATCACAATTCAGATTACGTCACCGGTATTCATAACGTGTTGTGTTGTTGGGAAAGGTATACGAAAGTGTGCGAATTCTACGCGAATAAAAGTTTTGTAGTTCTTCATCTATATTTAAGGAAAATATATAACTTGTTGGGTTTTGGATATTTTTCACACATCGAAGAACCGTTTCGTCACCAAAAATTAGCATTTGCTATTCCAGAACTTCACGAGTATTTATGATTCTGATATGGAACTATCACGTCTCTAAAAGTCCGTTCCTAAAGAACAGCGGACACTAATTTCAAGATAATGACTTTTATAAAGAAAAATTTGTGTATTCTTGGGACCCTCTTCACTTTTTTTGCCCATATCTCCAGAACTTCCGAAGTCTATTACTGAAAACTGTATGTAATAGAAATTAGCTCTAATTTTGGAAAAATGTTCTTAATATATGTATTTTTATGTCATATGATACTCATTTTACTCCAAACTAAAATGAGTTTTATAAGGAAGTGCAGAATTATTACTCTTTCTCAATGCGCAAATAGCTTTTTATTTAAATATCGTCTACATGTTCAGCTGTTTGATGCATTTTCTTTTACGGAAAAAGAAAAAAAAGTGCATCATACCGCTAAAGGTTTACTTAAAAAGTAAAATATCTACGACATTCCGAATTCTGTCAGTTCCAAACGTTTCCTTTAGCGTAAGATCGCATTATCTGTGAATAGAGCATTTACTTTGTTCTTTCGATTTAATAGACTTGAAAACAGGAATATTATTTGGATCACTTACTGCTATTCATTTTCTGTTTATTGTGTCACTCGCATTATAGAAAAATATTATGAAAAAAATATGTCAGAAAGGCATTATTAGTAATTAAAACTGATCACTTAATAATCTTTTTAGAACATCAAGTGTTAAGTGTTTCCACTCAATCTTTTTATGCTCAGTAATTAAAACTGATCACTTAATAATGTTTTTAGAACATCAAGTGTTAAGTGTTTCCACTCAATCCTTTTATGCTCAGTAAATTAAAACATAGTAGAAATATCACTTTTTAAGAATATTGCTTTTAAAACATATTTTTGACATTAAAAGCGTTTGTTGTTATTTTTTAGTAAAAAACGCTAAAAGCTTTTTTATTATTTCAGCTTTTATGACTAAATGTTTACGAAGCTAGTAATAATATTGAATTCGTTTGCCGGTATTGGAAAATTTAATCGAAAATATTTGTTTAATGAAAAACGCTAAAATATTCATTTATGTAAAACAGTTGTTCGTATGACATCTTTCTATAACAGTGACGAAAGGAAACATATGTTCTAGATTTATACGAGGTACCTAAATTGAATTTTTTTGAGCATCGAAACAAACGAATTGCCTCTTTATAAATTTATTGTTCGGTAATTGCAGAATTTCTAGGACGTTGGTATAAAATCAGAAGGTAAGTAGAGCTTGCATGTATGCTAGATAAGAATTTATTACTGATTCTGGCGCAGCTTTTAGTTGAAATAGATAGATTACTTGCTTTAACATAACATAAAATTGAGCAGTTTTAAAGGAGAAACAAGGTTTTCACTTGAAATAGAATAGGATTACTTATTTCATATCGCCAAAACTTTCATGATTTCGAGATGTTTGGTGATCTATTATTTAGTGTGTAATATATGTACATAATTTGTCATATTAACCCGTAGTGAAGAAAGTTATAGGAGGGTCTATTTTTTATTTGCAGCTACCACTAGTATATCCTAAAATCATAAAAATTCATTGACTTTGTCACATAGAAATTTTTTGAATCGTTTTTTTATCTGTGTTCTGGAGAAGCTACGATCAGCATCTGAGCAATCTCTCCACCATTGAAAGCTATATACCAAAAGGTGTGAGCTATTTGTTGAAGCTCATAAGAGGTATTGCATATTGTGAACAACTTATAGTTGTAGCTATGTTGCATGTTCCAAAGTTTTCTATGAAGAAATATTATAAGTTGAAGATAAAACACCTTTTATCAATAGAATATAAAATCTTTTGTTTGATAATGATCGTTAGATGGATTAACACGGAGTTAAAAGTTAAACTTTGCACTAATTGACAGTGTTAATTCCATGGAACAAGCACGGAAAAATCAAAAAAAAAAACTCCGTTATTAGTTATTGCATATTTTTAATAAAATAAAAACAAATTAGACGAATTTACAGAAATGGCATATTCGGAAAAACTAATAATATCTCAAAGCAGATAGCGTATTAAAATATATAATTAAGATGGCGTTTAAGTAGAGCGTGCTTATGTGCTGCTTGTCCTGATAATTTCCTGGATCATTCACTGCAAAAGTTACACAAAGTGCTTAAAAGTGTTTAGTAGGTTGGAGACTAGTGTGGCTCTGCCTTCTTTCCTTTCGAGTGATTTCTGGAAAAATCTTTTTATAGTATCTTCTACTTGTAAATATAACCTCCACAGTGGTATTGCTAAGAAATGAAAGTGAAAATATATGTAAAATAGTTGCCGATGAAATTATTTCAACAATTTTTGGGGAAGACTTTCAAAATCGATCATCAAATCTTTGCTTGCGAAAATTCATGAGAAATTTAGCACAAAATTAGAAAAAATTAAAGACGATATTGCGACGTTACAGGGGGGGGGGGCGAGTACTTTGGCTATCGTAATTTATGTTTATGCAGTGTAAAACATCCAAAAAATTAGAACTTAATTAATACTGTTACCGATTTTTTCAAAAATAAAATGAAAGTAAATATTAACAATTCGGATATCTGCCATCGCGTTAAGGCAAAAAATACTGCAAATGATAGGCCACTGGCTATTCTAATTCAATTTCACGAAATAAACAAATGGAGTACAGTACTTAAGCAACGAAGAATTCTTAAAAATTCCTGTTAAGAAAGTTATAACCCAAACCCGGTTACATTTATTTAAGGTGGCTGCAGGCATATATTCTGAGAAAAAAGTTGGTGTCTACACAAGAATGTTTAGGTTAAGTGCGGGGGTCAAGTGCATCGTCTGCAAAATGAAGACGAGTTACATCTCATAAACTTGTAAACTGTATGTATTTTCAACTTAATTTACTTTTGCACCAATCTAACAACAGTGATTTTTTTTTTAAATGAGCATACTAATGAATTTTGTTGGACTAACTAGTACACAGTAAGGCGAAAATTTGTTGTTTTCCTAGTTTCTCTTAATTTAATTCTATTCTGGAAGACGTATTAATTTATTTATAAACTAAATATTATGGTTTTTTGTAGCTTTTGTTTGATTTTATAGCATAATTTTATTAAGGAAGCCCTTGCGGGGTAGTTATTAGTTCTTTATTTTTCAATTTTTATACCAGATTATAACTTAAATAAGGGCGACATGAGTAAGTCATCTAAATATGCTTGTGCATTTGCTTTATTTAAAATAATTCTTATAAGTGGATTTTTCTCTTATAATTTTTTTCTGATCTCACTTAGACTTGTGCTACTTAAAATTATATTTCTACGTTTTTTTGTATGGTAGGAGCGTACATTTTTTGCTATTATTAATATTGCTTTGTCATCCAATTTATTACAATATTTTTTATTTCGCATGTTACTTGATTATGATGATTAGTGAAATTGAATTATTGTACTTTTTATTTATGAAACGCTGGTTCTGGTATTCCTTTTTTACATTTTAGGATTTTTTCTTCATTGCGTTAACTATTTTCTTTTTCCCAAAAGCATTTTATCTTAGGGCATATGGTTTTGGGTTTTATACCACATAAGTTCTTATTATTAGTTTTGTTTACTTGTCTGTTGAACACAATATTTTTTGCTGCGAGTGGAGAATTATTGTATGTCTGAAATGGATACTGGACAGGCTGTATAAGGCTTTACTTTGCTGTAAAGACAGTTTATATTTTATTTTGCTTCATATTGTCCATTCATCATTCATATTATCCTTTTTACTCTTTTTCCGTTCCTTAAATAATTAATTTAACTGGTGTAGGGAGGAGTTTACATGTTTCTTATGCGAAGATGCGATCAATGCTAGTGAATTTTGAACCTTTTCAACATCATGTGGTAAGCAGTGATTACGATGATTATTCGGTGAGCATTAATACCTATAACTTTTATAAGCAAAATCGTGAAAACAGGCATGGTGGTGGTATAGGTTTGTTTATTAAAGGTAATATTGACTATGAAAATCTATTTTCTTCATCATTAGATTACTTAGAACAACTCTGGGTTATACTTGTCTTTCGGAATAAAAATAAATATGCTAAACTTAAATATAAACTCAGAATCTCGGTGATCAGAAATTCCTTCTACATTTAATATGTAACCAACCCGTGTTACTTCAAATCCAGTATCCCTTTTTGATTTGATTTTTACCCTGATTGAGAAAATTATCGATGTGAGTGTTCTTGAATCAAATCCTTTTTAATTCACTTCAAAATACATTTAGATTTACCGGCTGTCAAACCCATAATTTTTTTTTTAAACATCGCTAAACACAATAAATTTTAATGAATTTGAACTAAATTTGGGCAGCTACTTTGGCAGTATATTTTATACATGCGCAATATTGATCATGAACCTAATTTCTTATTTTTGATAAGCACGCGACAATAAGGCAGTTTCGTAAAATAGAAATTATAATTTTTCACTCTAGATAACAGAAAATATTAAATTATTACAAAAATTTAGGATTAAGGTCTTAAAAAAATATAAACAGATGAAACTTGCTACCCACTATGTGTATTATAAACAAATAAGAAATTATACTACAGCTGCCCTTAGATCGAAGAAAAAGACATTCTGGAAAATGAAATTACAGAACTCTAGCTGCAAAGGAAAATAGAGCGAGTTAAAAAAAGCTTAATATTACCAATCACACAAATGCATTCTTCCCGATTATCTGACAGACGTTAGCGAAATATATTATTTTTTTGTTAATTTGGTACAAGATAATGTATTATTGCATTAATATAGAAATAATAAACGAACTATTTAATTTTGTTTCAAATACAGAAAGCGATATTTTTAATATTATAAGGAGTATAAAAATCAAAAGGATTGGCGCAGATTAGTATTCTTCCGACTCTATCCAGGCTACTTAAGACGGTTATGAAAAGTCAGATTGAATATTTTTGAAATATAAATTCAATTTTAACCGCCAAGCAATCTTGGTTTAGACCTGGCTCTCGAAATATCATCAGTATCATCTGAAAGATGTTACTGATGATATTTTTAGAACAAATAATGAAAATAAAATTAGCGCCTTGATTTAGCTGAACTTTAGCAAAGCATTTGATATGCTCAGTCATGAAATTCTCATGTGAATTCTGAATTATACTGGCTTTTCTGAGAGTGCTTGTAAACTTCTGAATTCATTTTTATGTGATCGTATACAGCAAATGGTGTGCAATAGGAAGTGTTTGGTATTAAAGTGTATGATTTGTCGATCTTGCGCCATAATTAGAATTTAGTTATTCTCATTTTACAATTCACAATTGGTAATCATGCATTTGACCCTGAATGCGCGCAGCTGTGAACAGAGAGACAGCGTGAGACAGTGAATGAGTGAACAGGTGAAACAAGTGGTGACTTACATAGCATCATTTTTGTGTGTATCTTGTGGCCTCAACGGCTTAAAACCATTTTTTACGTGTACTATTGTGAACTAGAACCATTGAGGAAAATCCTGGAATGCCGGCCGGCAGAAGCTAGACCAGATGAGCCGTGGGTAAGTTGATTATTTACTACCATTGTGAATAACTGTCGACTTTCGTGTAATAAGTTTCATTATTCATCTACAAAATATGGTGATCCTTTGCAGTTATCGAAATACCAACCAAGAAGCATTCTTCCTCATTGGTTGTTCGTTTGGGAGTACCTCAGTATTTTGAGTCCCTTCTTGTTGTTCACTATTTTTACTTTTAATTTTTTTAACTCCCTTTGGCATTGTAATTACCATTTCTATGCAGATGATACTCAAATTTACTATTCTTTTTGCCAGGAATACTTCAACATTGCCGAGGAAACTATAAGCTGTAATTTTGACAGCTTTTATAATATAGCTACAGATCATCTTCTTAAACTTAATCATAGCAAATTCTCAGTAATTTTTTTGGAAATGAAAATCAAGTTAATTACTTAAAAAACAATGGAAATTAAAATCAATAACATACCTTTGGATTATTCTGAATCAGGTAAGAGTTTGGGCTTCACACTGGATCCGGGGTTGCGCTTCAGAAAGCATGTTGCAACTAAATTAAGAATTGGATACGGTAACTTAAAACTTATTTACAATAATAGACATTGTCCTTCTCGGGGGACTAGGAAGCTGCTATGCGATGCTCTCGTACTGTCACAATTGAAACATCGTAGTGGAGTTTATGTACCCTGTTTGAATGCTGTTGAAATAGAATTCAAAAAGTCCAACTGTTAAATTGAAATGTATCTCTATATATATATACATATATATATATATATATATATATATATATATATATATATATATATATATATATATATATATATATATATATACATATATATATATATATATATATATATATATATATATATATATATATATATATATATATATATATATAAGCGATTTCCAATCTCCACTTTTCCGGTGGTGCCATAGATCGTCTTCTAGGTTTAGTGGTTGCATTTTTTTATTTATCCCTTCTCTCCAACTTGTTCAAGGTCTTCCTCGCTTTTTTACCATCTGGTTGCTATTTAAATATTTCATTTGGATTTCGTTGGTCATCCATTCATTGTGAATGTCCAAACCAGATGAGATGCTTTATACGTAGGTCATCTGCATTCGTGTTTTTTACCTTCATTATTGCCCTAATGCGCTCATTAGCGATTCTCTCTCTTAGAGATCTTCCAGTTGCTCTTCTCCAGAAGCCCTCAAGGTTGATGGACTTCTTTTCTTTAAAGGCCACACTTCACCGCCATATAATGTAATAATCTTCACTATGATCCCATATATTATCTTTTTGTTGTTTTTATTAATTGTTTGATCCCATAAGATATTGTCTACTAAAGTTATGGCTTTTCTTCCTGCCTCAATTCTGTCTTATTGTTTTGTCTAATGTTCCATCATGAGAGATATTTGTACCTTGGTATTTGTATTCATAGCAGTCCTATTTTATTTGTATTTATTTCTAAACCCCAAGTCTTGTATTCTTCAATAAGTTTTCTTGTCATATAATTTATGTCATTGTAATCTTGGGCCACTATCTCTTGGTCATCCGCAAAGAAAAGTATATAAACCATGGAGTCTGCTATTAGTTTTTCTATTGTTCTACATTTTAGCTTCCATTTACTTTACTCGATGTAACGAATCCTGGTGTTATCCTTGTTCCGCCTTTTATTTTTGTTGGACATTGATAGTAGAGTGTTTGAGTAACTTTAATGAGTTATCTTTTTGTGTTCGCTATTGGTTGCCACATTTTTGACAGGGGACATTATCATATGCTTTCTTTAAATCAATAGATATTAGGTGAGTTTTTTGGTTTCTTATCATCTTTCCTTCTGTCACTTGTGTAACAGTAAAAATGTGGTCGGTTATGGACCTTACCGTGCAAAAATATGCCTATTCTTAGGCTTCATAGTTTTAATATGCTTTCCCTATTCTATTTTTCAAAACTTTCCCATAAATTCTATTCATGGATCCTGAAACTGCTATTCCTCCATAACTGTCAAAGTTTTTGTCGCCCTTTTTGTGTATTGTACCCATTCTATTCCTTGAGAGCTGCATTGGTACTTATAACTTTTTGTTATTTAAGGAAATGGTATAAATTGTTTCATACTTGAACAACTCTCCTGGAGTATCTCCGGGCTGGATGCTTTGTGATTTTTTAACGTTTGGCAAAAGAACTCCTATTTTTTGCACTGTTAATCTTAGTGGTGATCCTGTAACTGCAATTCTTTGCTCTTGTTGGTCTTCCTCTTCTTTGAACTAACTTCTACCCTCCACTCCACAAATTTTGTGAAGTATTCCTTCCAGCCTGTGGGTTTTATTGCTATTATTATATCCCTGTTTTTCCCTTTTCTCAGACTTCCTATGACTTTCTAGCTTTCTGTAATTCTGGTTCTTCCTAAGTAGGTATTTATTTTTTGACAGTTTCTTTTCCATGGGTCGTTTTTTTTTCTTCTTACTATCGCCTGCATTTTGCTGTATTTAATTTTAGTTTCTAGTGTTTTTGTATTTAAGTATCTTTGGTATAATTTATTTTTGTGTTCTATATCTTTTTCATTGCCGTCATCCCGCCAATAAGGCTTGTGTGTTTAATTTTAGTTATTATCTTCTTATTGAGAAATTTATTTTGGTACGGAGTTGACAGTGGTCATTATCACATATTGCGCTTCTTTGTTCTCTTACGTCTTGTACTTTTAATCATGTTTTTTGTTCCATTACTATACAACCTATTATAGATGCTATATTTCTCGGGAAAGTATCCATTCATTATTTTCAGTTCGGTCTACATACATAAGTCTATAAATCTTTTACCATTGTTGTTTATAGTATCCTCTTTATGTTATCCTACTATTTTATCTTGTTGTTTCCTCCTAACTTTACAGTTTAAGTCTCCAAGAAGTATAATTTTTTGTGTTTGACTAGCTTTTGTTACCTCTTCATGTAGTTGCTCGAATAATGTATCTTTAACGTTGATCGTTCTCTCCGTACATTTCAACACCTGTTGTGTTTATATCCGTGTAAGCACATATTGATCTTGATTAGTTTTTGGCCCATTGCTTCTCATCAAGATCCTCAATCTTTTATATACTAACAATGAAATTCCCTCTTCAGTTGTGAATTATTTTTGTCCCACTGAAGAAGTGGTCTAATCTACTTTTCTGAGCCCTTTTCCTTCTTTTTTGTTTCAGTATGTCTATTTTGAGATCTGTTAATTCATGTATAACTTCATTTAGTTTTTTTAATAGATCTTGAACATTCCATATCGTCTTAGTTCCATCCTATTTTGATGCATTTAACTGGATTTTTTTAACAATATTCTGTTTTTATAAAGATCGAAAAGTTAGCGGGATGCCTTAGCCCCAACGTGGAGGACCGGGTATTTGATTTGGGAGCATCCGTCTTCTTTTTAATTATAACAAATTCTAATAAATTGGACAGTGGTTTATAACAATAAATGTATTTATTATTATGATTGTTATTTTAGTTCATTTCTATTAACTAGAACAAATAATAATAGTTTGCCTAATAAGAGTATGAAGTTAGGAAATATCTCTGTTAACAATTTTATAAGTTAACCTACAAAAAGTTAAAGTGATCTTCTTTCCTCACCTGTTGAGAGTTTTATAAATTTATTTAATTTTTTTATGAAATATTTAGTTTTGTAGTTACGAAAAATAATATTTTAACACTGCGTATTTGGGCAATAAAAGCCATTTTACTCCAACTTATTCTGCCTGCTTCGACGTCTAAAATTGATGACCCATTCATTGTCGAATTTTCAGCGGATAATTTTTTATTGCAACTAATGCAGATTTTTTGAATTTGGTAAATGTTAAGGAAAGACCATCTGTCATAATTTTAGCATTAACATTACATCTCGTTTTACTTAGAGCATTCCGACATGTAGTGTATGAGATGTGGAATTGTAGAAAAATATTTTTAATGCCTATTACGGATAAAATTAAAGAAATTCAGCATAAAATAAAAACAAAAACTAACCCACCACTGGGTAATATCCATATTGTGGTATATGTACACGAACTTAAATAGAAATAAAAGAAATTTATCGCAGTTCTGAAAATGAAAAAAACTACAATGTCCTGAATTTCTGTAAAGATCCTTTTCAGTCAAAGAACGCATTATGTTTGAACGTTGTGTTTGTTTTCGGTCTTGCTATGGTAGATTGGCAAATGCAAGTGGGTTTTATATAAATATCGTTAAATAGTGTTTTTTGTATATTTTTTTGTTTATTAAATAAACAGAAATAGACATAACTTTATGTATTATACGAATTTGTTTTGAAGAATTCCACAACGATTATAAATCTTGTTTCTCTATTAATGTTATTATTCATAGAATATTAGTTTAATGTTCTTGTATTATAAGAGTACCATAAAATCAACATGTTAACTACAAAAACTGGAGTTGTCGGACACTTGGGATCATTTCCGAAGTAATTTGCTGCGTAGAATCCGAGATCAGCATTAACCCATCAAGTCAGGATTTAGAGATATTTGGTGTAATGTACTCGAAAAAGGAATTTTTGGCTACTTTTGAGGTTATGTGCAAGCTGCATAAAATTTTTATAGTCGCTAGTTCCATTACTTAATACTACCCTTACCTTTCAAAATAAGTTATTGAGGGATCATATACGATTTTTTGTTGCAAAGTTACGGGTATTTTAAACACAGTTTAGTAGTTAGGAGACCAATATAGTTTTTTACAAATTTCGATCCGCCATTTTAAATTCACCATCTTAAAAATAAATATTTCTATTTTCTGATATATTATTTGTAATTAGCGACATCCAAAACCCCCAAATGGATTTTTTTGGATTACAATATCATTTTTTGGATATTTTGATGCAACATTTTGAATCCACCATTTTGAAAATGAAAATTTAAATTTTTTGACTTCATATTCGTACATAGCGCGCCCAAACGAATACGAATTTTTGAGAGAAATGTATACAATAGAAAAATATATGCTTCGAAGCGTTAATGTGAATGCTCGATAGCTTATTTTGAAGGAAAAGTGTAGTATTAAATCATGCAACTAAAAAAAAGACCTGTACATAACCTCAAATATCTCAAAATCCTGAGGTGATCGCCGAATTCTGACCCCGGAGTCAAAATTTACGCAGCAAATTTTTTCGGAAACAGCCCCTAGCTCCCACAACAGAACATTGTAGATTTGTGTTTTTATTTGGAACGTAGTAGATTTTTTCAATTTATTATTAAGAATTTTGGCATTTTAACACTCAGAGTATTAGAATATATTTTTTATTATTATGTAAAAATTTAGGAAAGGACCGTACAAGTAAATTAAGCAATATCATTGAGAAGGTTAGTATCTAGCTACGCTTTCAAAGTTCAGATTTATTCCATCCAAATCAGCAGTAATTAATCTTAGTAATTATCAAGTTTGGAGTTGGACATTATCCTTGGGTTGTATATTGATAGAAATGTACGTTTCTAGGAATCAGTTCAAAGAGCATATACATCAGTAAAAAATCTTTATAGAAGCAGATTTCTATTGAGCCAGAATCTAAAGAAAAGCCTTGTATATCTCAGAGAAAAGTTAAAGTATAGAACATATGTATATATATATATATATATATATATATATATATATATATATATATGTATATATATATATATATATATATATATATATATATATATATATATATATATATATATAGTGTGAATACTCGCAATGTTTATTTACTGGTTGTTCCTAGGCATAGAACGTCTCTGTATAAGAGATCATTCAGCTAAACTGAATTGAATGTTTACAATTCGATTCCTCGTGCTATTTGATCAAAATTAATTTATAGCTTTGAAAGATCATACAAAGATTTTTTAATTAACCAGACTCTTTAGGCGATACTAAACTTATTTATTCCTAACTATTATTCTCTAGATATTGCCTGTTTGATATTAATTTGATTTAATCTAAATTTGAGTTAGTGTGAAGTATTATATTATTTTTTCCTTTCTGATAGAATTTGATTATAGACTCCTGCGAATGACATATTGAGGTAGCGTTAATCATTGTATCTATAATAATTTTTTGCCCATATTAATTAGTAACTATTTTAATAACCTACAATTAAATTTCACAGTAATAAAGACACTCTGGAAGTCTGTTCGTGCATCTTCTCTCTTGCAGCTTTAGTACCAAACAACTATGATTATTTAAGCTTACCAACCACAACTCAGAACTTCAGGACTCAGAAAAGGCTGCTAATTAGTTGGTCAGAAGACATCTCTTATTTTGTAGGTCTCGCAACAGCGCGCCCGCAATTTAATTCGCGTGAAGTTTTTAATTAAATTGAAAAACAAGTTTCTCAAAACACTTAAATCTATTTAACAAAAATAAATAGAAAAACGAACTATTTACAGTGAGAAACTTAAAACTAATAACAATTACGAAAAAACTAACATAATTGCTCTTCTCGACCGTTATTTTAACGAAAAACGTAAAACCCAATTTTGAAAAAAAAAACACGTATAAATAGCTTAATAAAATATTAAACAAAAAAAAAAGAAATAAAACGCGAAAAAACAGATATTTATATTACTTAATCGAACCGTATAAAATCGCGAAATGCCCCACTAAAATAACACACGATAATCCCTTAATTTCCCAAGTTAAATAAAGATAACCTTTTTTCCCGAGGATTATACCCGTGACGTAATTATTCTACGGCACTGGTACTCACCGTACCGTTCTAACGACATTCAAAATATGACTGCCATTTACTATTCCTTAAAAGAGTGCCTTCGAATCTTCACCCCCTCGACGCCCCTCTGATTCCCGTGTGTACCCATACTAGCCTATGGAACCCTGTAAACGTCAATTTCTTTTCCTTAAAGTTCGAAGGTTTCGATCGTTACGTGCTGAGGGCGTTAGCTATTCTATACCGGATGTTTGATTCCCGAATTGGTCTCTGAGCGTCTAAATCCTATTTTTTATATAACAGAGTAGTAAAACAAACTAACCTACGTCTTCCTATAACGAAAAGAATAAATGTTAAAGCCTGTAAAAAAAACTATTTACTTTTCTTAGCTGTTTTGGCAATAAACATCTTAACTCGTTATTTATTGTGAATAGAAAAAACAGTGATTAATCAGGATTCTTTTTACAAATGGCCAAACGATATATTTCTATTATAGTAAGTTTATTTGATCATTCTTTTGTTTCCTAATAATGGGAAAATCATTCAATATTCTAAGACATTTTAACGGTTTGCGCATATACCATATGTTATAAACCTCCCTTATCTTTCTGTTTTATTTACATAACCAGGGCAGGATTACTTAGACAAATTTATAGGCAATTCTAGGAGAGGGTCTTATTACGTCTTCATAAATTAACTGACTTTATGTATTTTTTAAGAAAACCTTTAAATGACAACGATCATAAAAGTTAAGCTCGATAATTGATTTATTTTTCCTTTGCACTTTCTTGGACAGTGATAAAAATATAACTACCCTATTCCTACGAGAAATCTATTCACAGAGTAATTATTTAATTACTCATTTTAACGGAACATAGTTCACATTGAACAATGCAAAATAATTAATATTTGTTCCATTACACCTTTTAGTGTATTTGTATAAAATAGGATTTGGTAAAATTATATACCATGTTCTATTTTAACTTGTAATGTTTATAATCCGTAATTATGTAAAGTTATATTATACTCGGTTGAGCAGAGCACTTTTATTGAACTTCATCGAGTCTAAAATAAAGACTTTTTATTAATATTATTATTCGACTTTCAAGCCAAATGGCTTCGCACTCCTTCCAGGAATATTGAATCATATCAGGTAGACAAAGATATTAAAAGTATTGAGTTCTGTGGGGACCCTTTCTATGTTATCGGTTTCTCAGTGAAGTGGTCTGCTGTAATTCTCACAAACTTCCTGACGCTACAAGGAGCACTGCTTTTTAAGTAGGTTTATACAGATGCTCACTAAGGCCCACACCTTTGATGTTCTGCACAAGATTCTGTGGTTGATAATATTATGGCAATCGTCTGTACGACGTTCAGGTGGGCTGCGAATTTGCACCTCCATTTGGCGATTTACTCATTGTATTTTGACCTTAGGTTGTGGTTGTTTGGTATTGTAAAGTCAATTAGTGTGGTTCGTCTAGAAGTTTTACCTATTAATATAATATTTGGTCTGCTATGGGCAAGTGTTTGATCTGTAAGAACCATTCGATCTCAACACAGCTTGAACTCGTTGTTCGCAAGAATAGGCAGCGGATTGTATTTATAGTAAGGCACTTTTCCTCTCCGCAACAGATTCAACTTCTCTGCTAACTCTTGGTGGAGTATCTTAGGCGCTGAGTCATGTCTTTCTTTATACGCTGTTGCGGCAAATCCTTGGCATTTTCCAGTTACGTGTTGGATTGTCTCTGGTGTTCGACGGCCATATCTACATTAGCCGTTTTTTCTTGAGGGATCTCTGATGATGAACTTTCAATAGTTTTTCATTTGAATAACCTGGTCTTGGATAACTAACAATACGCTCTCTCTTTTTTGAAACATCTGCCCTAAAACAAACCAATAGTTCGACACTGAGTTGTTGACATTATCCTGTATGACATCATTTGGATACCGTCTATGCAGTGGCTTTTGCTGCTGGACTTATAATTTCTCTTGTTCTGTTTGGCGGTGAAAAGCAATATCCTGTTCTATCAGATGCATTCCGATATCCCTGGAGAACTCCTCTAAAATTTTAAGTATTTGTTTCTGCTGGTTTCTGGCAGTAGCCATCAGTTGAAGATCATCCATGTATAGAAGATGATTTAATCTTAATACCTCTTCATTGTTACTTCTAATTCTAAAACCGTATCTGGTTGAGGTCAAACGACATGAAAATGGGTTCATTACAAGGCAGAACCACAATGGGCTTAGTGAATCACCTTGAAATATTCCCATTCATATTGAGATTGCATTAGTTTCGATGGTATTGTTGGATGGCGCTTGCAATTGAATCCTAGTTCTCCAGGTTGACATCATGCGTTCTGAAAAGGAAATAAAATCAGTATCAACTCTATACATTCTCAATATATTTGTGAGCCACTCATGTGGCACTGACTCGAAGGCCTTCTTATAATATAATCCATGTAAGCAGAAAAGAGGTTTATGCAGTTAGTACATTCTTGGTTACATATGACAGGGTCAATAATCTACTGCTCTAAACGCCTGTTTACAAAACGCATTTTCTGCGAATAAATTATAATAATGGCCTTTTGCGTTGGGTAAAAATTGTGCAATAAACCGAAATATATGAAAAAGAAAATTTGTGTTTAATTTTGTATAAAAAAAAGCTAAAATTACAAAGTTAAATATAGTACAAAGAAGTGCAGTGTATTAAAATTACTGCATATACTCAAAATTATAAATCCTTGTTTCGAACAAAATAGTGAAAACATATTCTTTAACATCGGTTTCTAATAATGAATTAAAGAAACAATTTTTTTAAGTATATTTAACCCACCACTGTCAGTTTTATTCATCTATACGTACGTATCCGATACACATACTTACAAGAGAAGAAAATAAATTCAAAAAAGTTCTGTAAAAATGAAAAAAAAAATACGGTGACCTGAATTTCTACAAGGGCTCTTTTCAGTTGGAGATGGCATTATCTTTGAACGTATTGTTTGCTTTCGGTTTTACCACGATAGATTGGCAAACAAGTGGGTTTCGTATACAAATCTTAGACTAATGCTTTTTATTTCTTTTTTTTTATTTTGTTTACGAAACGAGAAAGAATAGACAAAAACTTTAGGTAATCGAGGGATTTTTGTTTTGAACTGTTTTTCAACTAATACAAAACTTATTTTACTTCTATTACTATTATTCTTAGAATTTATTAGTTTATGTGCTTTATGATTCTTCGTTAACTAAATACATTAAAGATCCAAAAAGTCAGAGTATACATAGATTCAACTATTATTTATTTTCATTCTAGAATGGTTAAAATAAAGGTTAAGGTTTGGTTGATTTTCTGAATAGGCTCACATTCGTTCAGAAATATTTTTTATTGGCTAAGTTGATGAAGTGAGATAACTTCAAAAATACATTATTAAATAGTTTACTCTTTTAAGACATTTACTGTTGTGTATGTGTTTAGGAATGCTGTATTGAAACATTTAGTACCAAACTTTAAGACCGGTGTTAACATATTTTATTTGTAAGATAACACATGCTCAAACAAAATTGCAGATGTAGAACTTATCGCGTAGATGACAGTGACAATTCAAAGTTCCTATAGTCTATATAAACTTTTTGAACATAAGTCGAAATACGCTAAAAATTGGAATCATGTAATTCCAGTAGTTACAAAGTGATAAAAATCAAAAACAATTTCTTTAAAATTATGAATTTAATTCCTAAAGCTTTTAGGGCTGGTGTATCTCAGGACTCCCTCGGTCTACAGTCCGCTTTAATCTACTACTTTAATTTAATAACTTCACAAAACTCTACTTATTCGTCGATGATATCACAAACTAGATGCTCGATTGGAACATCAAACTAAATCCAAGGAAAACAAAAGCAATCATTGACTAAAATATGGTTTCGGATTTACATTGTCTTTATTTTTGTTTATTTTTGCGGTGTTTCGACTATGTTGTATCTCTAACCGTTATTAAGTAGAAACTGAATGTTTTGTCTTAACGCTACGAGCTTATGTAGGGACTGTGTCCACTGACGGGCAAAGTTTCGCTTCACTGGACACACCTCAATGATTTGATGTTACAAAGTAGTGGTTGCCAAACATTAGGTATCTCAACACTGGGTTTACTAAAGATTCCATTATTATTTTTGATGTAAGTTGCTTCTGTAAATTTTCTTTTTTTCTATATTGGGTTCCATATGAATTGCCGCAGCTTCAGATCATTTCACATGGTGCTTTTTATTCCAGGCATGTTCTGCAATACCTGATATCTACGTGTCCTCTTTTTGTGTATGAGTTGTATGTTCCTTAATTCTAAATTCTAGTGGTCGCTTAGTGTATCCAATACATATTTCAGTACACTCACAGGGAAACAGGGAACTTTGTAAACAAGATAAGATAAGAAAGAATGTGTTTACAAAGTTCCATGTGAGTGTACTGAAATATATATATATATATATATATATATATATATATATATATATATATATATATATATATATATATATATATATATATGTATATATATATATATATATATATATATATATATATATATATTCACTGGAAATGGCCCCGGTTTTGAATTTTTAAATAGAACACCCTGTATATTTTAACATTTTTTGATTTCTGAGACAATTTTAGATCAGAATGTGACGTTTTAAAAACTTTTTACGTCTACTTCATTTTTTTAGATTCACTTTTAAAATTGCATCTAGGTGGTCATGATCGGACGCAAACTAATCTAAGGGCCTTAGGTGCTGTCAAAAAAATACAATTGCAAAGTTTTAGTTACTAGTATGAAAGACAAGACTAAGACAAGTTGACAAAATTATGTTTTCATTTCTAACTATTAATTTTCAAATGGCGACCCCTTTTTGACAACTAATTTTCGAAAAAAAAGCATTCTTTGACGAATCTAACGGTATTATTATTATATATATTATTTGCGATTGGATTAGACATAAGAACAGAAATTAAATATTATTAAGCAAAATACTGGATAATTTATTTACTTATGACAAGTGCGCCATGGACAGCCATGATGCATAATAATTTACAACTGTTTTTATCAAGTCTTCTTTGGAAAAGAAAGCACTCACTTAAGTAGATAATGACAGTGACATACGCTCTAAGAACAGACGTAAAAGTTTCTTAATTTTCGTTAAGTTTAGAGTTCTAAAACTTTGCGATTGTATTTTTTTGACATCACCTAAGGCCCTTAGATTAGTTTGCGTCCGATCATGGCCACCTAGTTGCAATTTTAAAAGTGGATCTAAAAAAATGAAGTAGACGTAAAAAGTTTTTAAAATATCACACTCTGATCTAGAATTGTCTCAGAAATCCAAAAATGTTAAAATATACAGGGTGTTCTATTTAAAAATTCAAAACCAGGGCCATTTCCGGTGAAACCGGAAGTGGCCGGAAAGTGGAAAATATACGAAAATTCTCCCGTTCACATACCCATTTACCTGTACCAATTCTCATTTTGATACACATAATACTCTAGAAATTATGACTTGTCTAATAGATTCGTGGACACCCGGTATATATATATATATATATATATATATATATATATATATATATATATATATATATATATATATATATATATATATATTGGAAACGACTGAAGAAAGTAAAAAACCCGTCAAAGTCCGTTGTTCTGAGCGTAGAGCTCATCCTTTAGTAAGCACTAATCAGACAACACTTCAAGTAGTTTATCCCATAAATCTTTACTCAACCAAATCTAGGAACCGAGTTACAGTTTTATTATTATCATTTGTCTAATATCTGCCATCTTAATCACTGCAGTCTCATACAATCTTACTGTAATAAAATAAAATATGTATATAAATATATATATATATATATATATATATATATATATATATATATATATATATATATATATATATTGGAAACGACTGAAGAAAGTGAAAAACCCGTCAAAGTCCGTTGTTCTGAGCGTAGAGCTCATCCTTTACTTAAAAGTAAGCACTACTCAGACAACACTTCAAAAAGTCCATCACTCCATCCAGTGGTAACGTGGTTCGATCTGATAATGTTGTATCATTTATAGAAGCAGCTTACATTAAAAATAATAATTCAGTAAACTCAGTTTTGAGATACCTAAGCTTTGGCAACCCCTATCTTGTAACATCAAATCGTTGAGGTGTGTACAGTGAAGCGGAAATTTGCTTTTCAGTGGACACAGTCTCTATTAAGTTTTGTCTTAAGGCTAACGTAAAAATAAACAAAAATAGAGACAATGCAAGTCCTACAACTACATTTTAGTCAACCTTCAACATTTATTACAATCTTCATATAAACGTTAAAAGCAATCATGTTTACTAAATTTCTATTTCCAAATTCCGCTGATCTCTAACAGACCAACTCCACGGAGTATACGGGCAAGATATCTAGGACTAATTTTCGGTAGGCGTCTTAATTTGGTTAAAAATATGACTCACCTCTTGAAAAAAGTAAAATCTAGCCCATGCGTACTATATCCATTACTCCATAGAACCAGTAAACTTAACCTGGTAATAAAACTGGTACTGTATAAAGTCTTCTCCAGTGTATGATCGCTTATGATGCCTCCACATGGATCAAGATAAAAAGGATTGGACGTTTTCAACTTAAAATGTTAAGATTAATTTTAAGTGCTCTATGGTTAGTCCAAAATACTATTTTTTACAGAGGTTTTCTCATTTTATTGTTTTTTCGGGTTAGTTGCTCATATCGGCCGCTCGTTACAGGCCCGCTTACAAAATACGTCATAACTCCAGTTACAATTTAAATTAAATTTAGAATAATTAAAAAGGAAGTTAAATGATATAAAGTCACATAGCGGTCTATTAGTAACATATTTTAAATAATTAGCTACAATTTGTTACCATTAGTGTAAAAGAAATTCCAATTTTTAGGGGTACCAACGAATTTTATACATATTTATTAATTTTATTTGTCTCACGAAAAAATATTTAATTTTCAATAATATATATTAGGCATTCTCCGTTAAATTAGCCACCCACTGCACAATTCAATTATTAAGGTAAATAAACGTTATTGAGTTTAAAATTTTCGTTAGCTCTTTTACTTTTTAATGCCTTCTGGTATATTTAAATTTTCAAAATGAAGAAAGCATCTGCTTAATTTAATTCCTTATTTTTAAACAAAACAAAAAAAAAAACACAATTTTAACTCTTACAATTCATGTCCCAAATGTTTTTAAAATTGACGATCATAAATCTGCTATTAGTTTTTAAAAATTTTAGGATGGTGAATCCAGGATGGCCACTAAAAAGTGTAAAAATTATTTTATGTCATAAAAGTGTGAGTTGGATATGCTTTAAAGGGTTTTTGTGATCGCTGGTTACGAATTTTCTATTAATTTTTCTAAAATTTCAAGAGAGCGAATCCAAGATGGCTGCTGACAAGTATAAAAATCAATTTATGCCAAGAAGGTACGAGTTGGGTATGCAACAAAGCTTTTTAGTAGTCGCTGATTACGAATTTCCTATAGGTTCTTCAAAATTTCTTAGATGACAGATTTAAATAAGTGTGTGTCATACAGTGACCATTTGGATAAGAAATAAAGAGTTTTTTCTAAAAATTCAAGATTTTGAATCTATAATGGCTGTAAATGAGATTTACTTATGGGATACGTAATTTAAACATTTAGCATACACACAGTGTCCGGTAAGTACTTTCTAATTTCTCGGGAGCATATAGGGGAGGTCAAAATAACCCTACTTAGTTACAGAAAATATTCCTAAAGTGCCCCTTAATGGAGATACAGAACCCTAAAGCGTTACCCAATGATTTATCTTATCGGCTCTAAGTTTTGAACCGACTTGTACAACTTAATGAAATTTTATTATTTGATAGATGCCACAAAGACTCCTTAAACCATACTACAGTGGATATTTTAGATCATCAGAAAAGTTAGGAACGGACTTATAGCCACACCCGTTGGTCCAACTTTTTGACAGGTGTCATTTTACAGAGCTGATTTTTTAAATTATTTAATAAATACTTTGATTCCTCTTCAAAAAAGGTACTCTTAATTTATTTCGATAAAACTGGCGGTGTTCGAGATAAATCGGTTTTTATGCGAAATACTCAAAAGTTACTAATGCTAAACACAAATAGGTAAACATTATGTAAAAATGGAAGAATATTCTTATGCGCTATCAAATCCTTTAAAAGCAAGAGGACTTTATGCTGAAAGATTTCCAGCTCTAACATTGCCAAGTCCAAAAACCTTAATTAACATGGTTTATTCAGGATCATTTTTGTCGCGACGTGGTAGTAAGGACCGTCCTAGGAGAGCACGAGACCCTCCTGTAGAGGAACAAAGGTTGTAAAATATTGCTGACAACCCTTCAAACAGCATAAGGAAGCTCTCGACACAAAACGATGTTACAAAAACCCGTATCACGTTGAAAAAAAAACACGCTTTGCCTCCAGATGATTATCTCGCAAGACTTCAATACTCCAACTGGTTTATACAGCAACATAACCTAAATCTAAATTTTTCTAACCTTATTTGATTTGCCGATGAGGCCGGATTTATAAGAGAAGGTATAATAAACTCCCACAATTTACATTTTTGGGTTGATGAAAACCCGCACGTTGTAGTTCAAAATAAACACTAGCAAAGATTTACTATAAATGTGTGGGCTAGCATCATCGGAAATAACTTTATAGATCCATTTGTTTTGGAAGGAAGACTCAATGAAAGATCTATTTACAATTTTCGCAGCAAAATTTAAATAATTTATTGGAAAACGTGCCTCTTGATAGAAGAATGCAAATGTGGTACATGCATGATGGTGCACCAACTCATTTTAACCGTATAGTAGAAGTGGGCCTGTTTTATGGCTACAAAGGTCTCCAGATCTAAATTCCATTCTAACGAAGTTCGTAATCATCCTGGAATATTATTTACAGTGCAGTGGCAAAATATTTCAAGAATAAGAAAATTTATTGAAGTACGTGGAATCTATATTGAATATTTGCTAAAATACCATTTAAATGTTTTCACTATTTTTGCATTTTAATTACGTTATAAATTAATTGGGCCCCGATCAACCCCTTAGACTTGACAGTGTCTGGGTTGGAAATCTTTCAGCATAAGATATTTTTACGTTCGAAAAGTTAGACAGCGCTTCCCCATAAATTAAAGTAGACCAGCATTTTATTTTTACCTGTTTGTATTTAGCATTAGTATTTTTTAAGTTTTTCGCATAAAAACCGATTTATCTCGTAAATCGAATGTTTTATCGAAATAAATTAAGAGTACCTTTTTCGGAAAAGAATGACCAGATTATTTAAAAAATCAGTTTTCAGCTCTGTAAAATGGCACCTGTTAAAAATTTGGCCCAACGAGTGTGGCTGCAAGTCCGTTCCTGACTTCTCTGATGATCTAAAACATCTACTGCAGTATGATTTAATGAGTCTTTAAGGCCTTAAAATTTCATTAAATTATAGAAGTTGGTTCAAAACTTAGAGCCGATAAGGTAAATCGCTGGTTATTCCTTTGGAGCTCTGTATATCCGTTAGAGGTCACTTTAGGACTTTTTTTTCTATGATAAAGAAGGGTTATTTTGACCTTCTCTCTATGCTCCCGAGAAATTAGGCGGTACTTACCCGACACCCTGTATTTTGTAATGTTACTTAAAATATTCAGAAGACGTAGCATTGATTTATTTGTTTACATGCCGTCGACATTGGCATTATCCAATGTACAACGCCAGGAGGTTGAGCGATCGGCCTTGTATATCAATTTGCTCTGAAAAGAGCCGTTCTATATTTTTCCAGTTTTTTTATTCAATTATTTTAATTTTTCTTCTTACAATGATCATTTCATTCCATTTATTTCCTTTCAATACCATTTCATAAATACGTTTTTCCGATATTCAACGGTAAACCTACGGTACTTAGAAATTTCAGGTACAAACTTTTTGTTTAATTTTCTTTTCATTTTTTCGTGGCAATTCTTATTAAAGTAAAATATATTGCTCTTTTCAAAATGTCTTTTACCCCATTTAAAAAGTTCTTGAGATGTAAGTATAGAATTATTTGATTTTGCAGTAAAATTGGCTCTGTAACCTTCTCTTTTAAAACTTCGAGCGTTTGTAAAATAATGTCACTCAGCTTCAACAGTAGGATCTTCCCTATAATAAACTAAATTTGCAATCTGAAATCTATTTTTGAAGTGCTTCTTAGCTTCATCAGTAACTTATATAATTTTTTTACAACTTCACATTTTTCTGTATTTCTGGTATTAATATTTTTTCAGCGGTAATCTTAGATTTGCCATCTTGAAATTTTAAAAAACTTATAGGAAATTCGTAACCTTCTACCCCAATGACTCTTTAATGCATTTCCAATCCATACTTTTATGACAGAAAATGTTTTTTGCACTTTTCAGTAACCATCTTGGATTCGCATCTAGAAATTTTAGAAAGCTAATTAGCAATTCGTAACCAGCGACCTTAATAACCTTTTATTGCATACCCAACTCATATTTTTATGACATAAAATGATTTTTGCACTTTTCAGGTGTCATCTTCGATTCGATTTTAAAAAGCTAATAGCAGATTTGTTATCGGCAACCTTAGAAACATTTAAGAAGTGAATTGCAAGAATTACAATTATATTTTTATGAGAATTGTATTAATAAGAGAATCAATTGGTTACGATCTTATGACGGTCATTGCTGCTTCGCTATTTCGAAAATACAAAGACACCCTAATGCATTAAAAAGTAAGAGTTAACGAAAATTTTAAGACAAAAAAAGTATATTTATGGGTGCAGGGGGATAGGACTGATTTGATAGAGAATGCTGGATAATTATACTGTTTTAAAGTAAATAACTATTGTTTTATTTGAACAAGTTGCAGTTTGTAGTTTATCTGTAAAAACTATATCGTCTCGAACACCAGTTTTTAAGTCTTACATACTATAAATTGTGCCTAAAATTTTTATCTTTTATTTATGTTCTTCTTGGTTTATGAATCCTTTCTATTCAAATTGCCTCGACAACACAGGCATTGTGTATTTATTTTTGAATGGAAATTAACAAATTAATTTAATCCGCTTTCAATTATTCACCATTCAATTGTAATAAGTATGGTTATAATTTAAAATTATATAGGTGGATAATTTATTTTCAAGAGTATTAAAAAACACCCTGTATGAAAATATGCTTATCTTAAATCAAATCACTTACCGAAAAACTTCGATATCTGCTGGTGTAATTTTTTTTGCTGCTACCAGATATTTTGAGGGTACTCACAATCACGAAAGAGATTAAGGAAACAGGAAAAAAGGAATCTAGGGAAATACCTTTCGTCTGGAACCCCACCGTATACACCTTTCCGATCAAACTCGTACGCAAAAGCCCGAAAATTCTGGCCGTTTTCAGAGACTCTCTTTATTTCCGATCTTATTTTCCTAATCCTAAAAAAGACGAGGTTGCCGATATTACAAATATCTTTTCTTAGCAAACTTGCTCAAACAATAGGAGAAGCTTAGTTCTCAACTAACTGAAAAAATCTGATATTATAAGGACAAATGTACTCTGTTCTAACACAGTTAGAGCCAAATCACTCTCCTTGATTGCGAGAATACCAGAAAAGGGTGGAAGCCTTTCCCGTGGTGGTGAACCGCCAAGATTTTATATTTTCTCTAATATAAGTTGTTTAAAGAATTTACTTCCTCGATGCTGAGGTGCGCTGGCCTATTCTGTACTGACGAGAACCAACAAGTCCGAAACCGATCTACAGATGGCGGTACATCACCATAGCAAAGGTTTCCGCCCTTTCCTGGTATTTTTGCAAAATGAGATAGTAATTTGTCTCTTTCGTGTTGGAACAAAATACGTTTGTCCTTAAAGCATAAAGTTTTTTCAGTTGATTAAGAACTAAACTTCTCTTATATAATTGTATTTTATGCACCTAACTACAAGTATGTTATCCACTTTTGGTGAGTATGTTTATAAGCTGAGACTACTTTAATTATTTTTTCTAATTCTGCTTATAGAACTTAAAATAAACTAACTTTTCGAAATAAATAATGCTTACAATTACAGATTGTTAATTTGATTTTAACATTAGTTTAATTAAAGAGTAAACCGAGATGTGTAAACTCTCAAAGTAAACAAAACTTTGACACAAAGTTTTAAGTTAAGTTTGTTACCTGTAACTTTTTGCGAATATTTAAGTGAAATTCGCTCTCTTAAAAATTTATATCTCTAGGAGGATTCTTAAATCATTAATTTGTAACAAGAATGTACATATTATAAATTTACACATACAACTTCTTTTTAAAAGAGAATCTAGTGGATGCAAGCCAAAAACTTTAAAGTAACTAGCTTGAAATAAACTTTCTTATATAAAATCGATCACAAGATAAACTATAAAGTACAAGTTGTGCTAATTATTAAGTTATTCAGGACATATTGAGAGAAATCAATATTTCTACATATAGGGGGTATAGTATATACCACCTAAATAAAAACGTCAACGGCTAAGTTTAGCAATTTATATAATTGAATTGCAAATATCTTTAAAAAGCTAGATTATATTTTTACTTGTTTAAATTAGTATATAAAAACGTGACTTGCGGGAAAATCAAAGTTGGTACAGTCTTTGGAAATTATTTTACTGAATACGCCATTGTCTTGATGTTCTGATATTTCTCAAAAAAAGCAGCAGCTACCTGCAATCCTATTCTAGTTCGACGTGTCTTCTTTAGTGGCGGCTGGTACATTAAAAACATAGATATTTATTAGATCTGCCATAGGTATTGGTGGATAAAAAATCTATTTATTTTCTTTAAATATCGATATTGGAAGGTTTTGGGGCCTATATTACTAATCTAAAATTAATTTGAAATTTAAGATAGTGGATTTTCTATGACAGACTAAATATTTGTTTGACCCAATTTGATTGGTATCTGGAAAACTCTAAGAACTGAAGAATTTTTAGTGGTTCATTTTAGGGTGGTTTACAACTTTGGATAAAATGGGTACTTTTTTGCCAGTTTGGAGTCATTGCGAGGTACACTAATCTCGATTAGTACTTAGTTCAAATAATTTATGAATATCATAATGAATTCTAAAATTAAAAATAGAAAAATAAAATTTTTATAAAAAAATTGAACCGACTTCTAAAAGTGCGCTAAAAAGTGAAAAATAACCATAAATTTTTATATGAAATTGAACTTTTTGAAGTCGGCGCCAAATTATTTGTACACGAAATAAATATCTACTAATATATACAAATTATGGTAAAAAAGCAATTACAAATAAAGTATTTTTATTCTGTTTATGCAAATCACATTTTGTCAGGTATTAGTTTGGCGCCGACTTCAAAAAGTTCAATTTCATATAAAAATTTATGGTTATTTTTCACTTTTTAACGCACTTTTAGAAGTCAGTTCAATTTTTTTATAAAAATTTTTTTAAGGATAATTTTTATTCTTCGTTTTTGACCACTTGTACTCATAATTTTCAAAATATCATAAAAAGTCGATCTTCGTCTACAAGAAAACTAACCCAAATTAAATAATAAAGACTTCTTTATAGAAAAAATTTATAGTTAAGTTTTGGTCCGCAAACGTCATTTTGACATAAAAATTTAAATATGTCCAAAACGGTGAGACTTAAATATAGAATCTTATTCATGAAATATATGTCTAGAATTTTACGTAGAAATGAAAAATGCAATAATATATAGGTTGTTCTATTTAAAATAGGCTAGCTGACATCTACTCCCGGTATAACTGGAAGGGCTGTAATCTTGAAAATATTTTAGTCGGCTGAAATGGTAAATCTAGTTTTTTTGATTTTTTATGATTACCTATCCATTGTTTTGATTATATTCTGGTTATACCACGTTAATCAATTAAGAAGATAAGTAGGTTAAGTCATAACATTTTCAGACACGGATAATATAACCCTTAACATAATCATCATGACAATAATTGTTAACATAATTGTAAACGTCGAGATTATTCTAAGGATAATATTATCCTCATATCAAAATCTCACGCCTCAGTAAATTTATTTTCCAACACGTGTTCTTTAAAAATTCTTTAAAAATTGAGTTAGTATGAAACAAAGCAGTGTATTTTAAATAACTAAACATTATGTAATTAAAATTTTCAAAAGTTTTAGAACTTCACTAAATGTCTCACTTAGATCGATATTTTGCAAAAGATAGTCATAAAGTACAAGAAGTCCTGAAATTGATCTAAATTCTTCAGACGGTCAGTTCTGTGCGGAGTTTTTGTTCGATAAAAAAGGGGTAAATTTTAATCATATCCTTAAATTTTTGTTCGAGGAAACATGTTCTATCATCGACATACTTTTCCAAAAAAAACACTGGCTGTTACCAAGTGGCATCACAAACTTCTTTTGCTTCCCGAGAAAATTCTGCGGAATAATCGAGATTATGTCGTTTTGAAGTAGATTGAGATGGCTTAACGTCATTTGAGGTAATATTATTTCTAATTCCTGTCATTTTCAAATGATATATTTTTATTTGCATCAATTTGTCTTGTTTAAAACTTACCAAATAATAAATCAACTTGAGGCATTATTTTGCAAATTAAGTTTAACCAGGAAAGGAAACTTTTGCTTTTGAGAATTTTGACATACCCTGATGATTGGTTAGTGGTACTATTTTCACTGTCATCATAAGATTTTTTCCAGTGTCTCCAGAATGCTATCTTTGTATTCAAATAGAGTACAAGCAACTCTAGAATTAAAATTCCATCTTGTTGGGACCGAACGAGGTAAGCGTTTGTTAATAATTTGATCTAGTATTTCAGTTCTTTAAGGACTATTTGAAAAAAAGGAACAAATGCCTTGTAAATTGGAAGAAAATATTCGGATATTTTTATAGGCGGATCCAGCGTTTAACATTTTCAAACTTAATTGATGCGCATAATAATGCACGTAAGTAGCATGTTCATCGTTTTTTTTTATAATTGCTTGCACTCCATTCCAAGAGCCAAGACACCATCGTATGTCAGCGAAATGAGTTTGTTTTTATTACTTTTGACGTGGTTTTCAAGTTCTTTAAGTATAATAGAATAAAAAATTTTCATGTCATGTTCTAAAACCACTAAAAAATCTAAACTCGCTTAACCGGCTGGCCCTGTACAACGCCTGTAAGCACAATTGCCATTTGAAAGATATTTGATACGTCACTAATTTCGTCATCTATTATAGAAAAATAATCAGCTTTTTTTATTTTTTTAGAAATTTCCTCTTGACATTCAATAAATAGTCTATAAAATTTCATTTTGAATGGTTTTTGACGTACCTTTAAATACCGACACTTTTTCCAAATGTTGTTTCAGAGCACCGTCTACCTTAGCACCAAAATCAATTAAACCTCGAAAAACCCCGGCATTAAAGGCAGACGTAGACTTATCATGTCCTAGTAATGCCAGTTCGAAAGCTCCACAGAAATGCACACAATTAATTATAATGTTTAAAATGGATCAATTATGTCTCACTTTTTCATTATGCAGCTCAATATATCTTCGATAAATGCTGCTTAATTGACCAGCTACGTTAACAGTCCCAAAAGTGAAAATTGAAAAATAGTTTACATATATTTTACCGAGAGCGTATGCTTTTTAATGCAGTCCCTCGAATAATTTAAGTCGGTAAAACCTACTTTTGTTCAAGATTTTTTTTCTCCAAATAATAAACAAGGGAAACAAAATAAAGCATTTTTAATTTCACAACTACAAAGTCACGTATGTTTATTATAAAAGTCCGGGTGAAACGTCCTAGTAAAAGTCTTTTCTTACTAGACACGGTTTGTTCTATTTTTAAATTCGGAGTAGGCCTCCGAACCCTTTTTATTTCAGACTTATCATTTAATGACTGTCCACCGAAGGGCTCTGCAACTGAACAAAATTCATTTTTGTTTTTACCAAAACTAAAACGCAAAGCGTAAAAAAATACAATAGCGTACCACACAACAAACTACAATACCTACGACTACGAAATCGACGGGCAAACTAAACCCAGGTTTGCAATCGACTTGCAACCTACATAAAGCTTATGAGATGGAATTAATCTCGACGTCTAAGATAGGCTACTCCATATACGTTCTAATGGATTAGATTGAATTGCATTAAAATGCAAAACGATAACGTTCCCAGGGGTAATACTGTAATACAGACAAATTATTAATGATATTTAAGGGAACTATGTCAAATGATTTTAGTAATTGACTGCTGTTCACGTTTAATCTAGGTAAAAAAATTGATTTATATTTAATCATTAAATTATCAGTAGAAATTAAAATATTTTTACTTATATCTATTAGGATGCTTTATTTTAATACACAATTTTTTCGGGGATTGCGCAAACCTGCAAATCTAAGGAAAAGCCGCTATTGGTCCTTTTCGCTCTATGCTTTTTAAATCTTTGTGGCGCCTCACTACTTATTTGTAGCGGCGTTTTCACAACCATTGAAAAAAATAATAAAGATGCGAAAATCAAAAATTGAAGTTTAATACTTAATTTAGTCCAATTTATTTAGTATTTGAACATTTCCTAAACGTTATTTTCAGAATTTGAATTTTTGTGAGTTATAAGATATTTCCCAATTACTTTTTTGAAGACAAATCTTGTTTAATTTCGTGAATATTCTTGGTCCTTAGAAAGTCAGAATCATGAAAGACCCTTCAAATATTGAACATAGGTGCTGTTCTTGTTCAATATTATCACATGCTACTTTATAATACTCAGCTTAATATCGAGTAAATGAATTTATAATCCTGTAGTTACTATTAAACTGAGTTCTTTAATACACCTGGTACAAATTTTCCTTTGGTAGCTCGTTTTTGGCGAGTTCTTTTTTTGTCAAAATCACATAGAACATACGAAAACTTTATGTAGCTAAATTGGAAAGCTCACGTACCATACATTAGTTTTTTATTAATTTATCTATTTAGTTATTTAAATAATCGATACGATTTTTATATTCATACAGTCATACTATAATATCATATTCAAAAAATGTTGCACCTAGATGCTGAAGCAGCTGTATGTGAATGAATATTTAATTTTCTCCAAGAGAATGTCCACATTTTGTTCAACACAGCAGATTCGGTAACTGGTATTGAAGGAGGCGAGAGGGTGTTACAAAAGTTTGTCCATAATAATAAAAAAAAACTTTTTTTGACGATTTTATTCCATCATTGCAGCCAGCACGGTTACCATCCCGTGATCAATTCAGCAACTATCCAAACATCGTATGAGATAGGCTCTATTATTAAACTACGTTTTCACTTATGTTGAAGATTTTTGATCACGCTTATTAAATTTCACACATTTTTAGGTTCTCGCATAAATTCTTATAATTTCATTATGTTCGTTAACTTCGTCGGTTCCTTTTACAATGAAATTTTGCAGTTCCATTAACTCAATTACAGAATTGAGGTATTATTGCTTTAGTCTCTATAAAAACAAATATGAGCTTCTAAAATGACTTTTCAAATGACCTTCGTCTCATCTAATTTTGCAATAATATTGTTTTCCAAATTTGGAAAAATTTGGAATAATAGCTCTTATATCTATTAATTGATAAATTAGGAGCAGAAGGTTAATTTGTCTGAGTCTGAGTTTAATAATTTTTGAAATGTGAGTTATTTAGTAGTACACTTGACATTTGATTTATATCAGATGTATCTATGAGTCATTCTGTATGTTATAAAACTTAATAAGTTAGACGATATCGAAAATGCACATTTTTAACAGATTTACTAATGAGGTTTATGTTTTAAGTTTTCTCGAAAGTCACATCTTCTAATCTAGGAAAAATAAAGAATACAAATTCAGAAATAAAGCTAAGAGAAATAATTTTCTTCTGAAGATAAATTAAATTTTCCATTTTTGCCTGTTATACGTAATCGAAGAAAATGATTTTTTTAATGTTGTGCTTTTAGAATTCAAAAATTGGTTAACTTCTGGCAACACTTGTCAATTTATGATTCTAGATTGTCGAATCACCAAGCGATAGTTGCAACTTTTAATTTTCCACAAACGTATTTCAACTCAATAACCTACCATTATGGTATATCTTCTGAAGAGAGTTTTTTTTTATTTTCTATAACGCACTCAATGAAGTGGACTGGAATTTTATCTCCTCTTTCAAAATGATTTAACTTAAATACTAGAACTGATATTTATCCAAAACCTGCAAGTTTCAAAGGTTAATCTCAACTGGTTAACCATTTTGAAAGGTAGCAATCTTTTTAATGAACGTTAATTTGGATTTAGATCTGAAAAATCTTCAACAGTTGCGTTTTTGTCGTTAAATTGTTATAAGCCACATAGTTAAAGAGCTAGTAAAAGGCAACATCGCGAGATCAATGTTTTTTTGATGTCAGGAAGGGATTTGATCGCGTTGCTGCAAACTTGCTTGTGGAGAAATTATCATATTACAACTTTTGTCCAGAGAGTCGTGACCTACTGAAATCCTTTCTGCCAGACGGATACCACTATGTTTTAAAAAATAATGAAAGCTCAATTCTTGAACAAAATAGCATGGGGGTTGCTCAGGGATCTACCCTTGGACCAATACTATTCCCCATATTTATAAATGATATAAATATGTTTCACTCTAAAGTTCGCAAACCTTTCTTTTCGCGGACGATACTTCTTTTATCATGAAGAACAAAGATTTTGATAATGTGGTTTATGCAATATCAGAGCTTTAATAATAATAAAACACAAAAATTAAGTTTTAATAATAATAAAACACAAAAAATTATTTTTACTTATAGACAACGCACATTTGGAAACCCGAATTTTCTAAGTATTTGAGTCTTAATTTAGATCCTCAATTCACAAGCGGAGCACACGCCTATTTTCTGGTAAACACTCTATCCTTAACCATCTTCCCTATTAGATCTCTCAAGAATACCGTACCTAAGGCTGTCTTACTGACCACATATTATGTTTATATCTAAATGCTGCTATGGCTTAGTGGTCTGGGGTTACTCTCCTCATTTGGATAGAATATTCGCTTTCCAGCACAAAGTGAGAGTTATAGCTGCGGTTCCCTATTGTGCTAATGTCAAATGCCAGTCAATTTTTTTAAACAACGTAGCAGAAATGTATCTAACTACCATGGCCCTATTTTTTATAATAAACTTACAAATGATATAAAAAATTAAGTTTTGGAAAATTTTAATCAACAATTAGGGACATACTTATCACAAATGCATTTTATTCTGTTGAGAAATATAATTTTATTTGAATATTATCAGGCCTTGCATGTTTTTATATTTACGTGATATGTTTTTAAATGTGTACTTAATATTAAGTACATAGTGTTCTTATTTTGAGACTTTTTTTAGATATGATGTTTAAGATAATGTATATTCTTTTACCATATCTATTCTTTAACTGTTTTGTGTTAGCGGCTTGAAAACATTGTATTGATATTAACCATAATAATATATCTTAAGTTTAATTACCAACTTAGTTTAACTTTAAAGTTAGATCCTGTTGGTGAATTAGAGGGAAAATTTATAACTACAGAATCATAACTGAAATCACACTTTATGCACCACAGATTTATATGTTACTCATAGACTTCAATCGTCTTTCACTGTTTTTATGGTAACTTTACTATCCATTAGAAAAAATATAGAAACATTTAAAAATCTGGTATTTGGACTACAATTAAATAATATAAGTTACTTAATTAATTTAAATAACACAAATGGTCCAGTCACAGAATGATGACCAAAAGCGGCCTTTAAACACCACCATTTGATGGAATCGAAATTACATATCCACTACGACGTATGCAATTTGTAAGTAACTCATAGACTTCAGTCGTCTTTTACTCCTTTTATGGTAAATTTAGCATCTCTCAGAAAAAGTATGAAAATATTTAAAAACCCACGATTTGGACTACAAATGAATATTATAAAGTGCCTAATTCTATTAAATTACAAAAGTGGTCTATAAATTATTTTCAACTTGATGCTAAACCTTCGTATGTGCATGAATCCATTGTTAGCTAACAATGTTGGGAAATTGCTCCTTAACGTTTCTGAAATTATTCTGGGAAAAATCTAAGTAAATTGTATCCTGGTGTTAATTTTTTTGCGACAATAATTTAATCAAATATTTGTTTTATCCTTATTTAAATGGATTAATAAAAATAGAACAGAGTGTTTCATTTCAGTCAATAACTTGGTTTCTTACCTATCACAAATCTTACCATTTTTACTTTTTTATCTTTATTTCTCACATTTAACTGTAAAGAGGATAAAAATTATACAAGGTGTCCGGGAAAATGTGTGAAATCTCCTGGATATGAAAAAACACGGGAAAGGAATACTACAAGTTCATATAAACTTTTTCGTACACGCCTCCTCTTCGAAGATATGAGCTTCCAAAGAATTGCAATGAAATCAAATTTTTTTTACACATAATTATTGAACTACCAGATATATTTCAATATTTTTTAGTATGATGTATACCAGGTAAGACCCTTCAAACTACTATCTAAGAAAGTGTTGTGAATTATCTGCAGCTGTAGGGATGGACTAACTGTGACACTCATGATCCTATTTTTTTTACACTCTTTATAGTAAGAACTTTAACAACTTTTTTTACATACCTATAAGTATTGACTAAAAATTAAGTACTCTTCACTCATATCGTTAATCTTAATCGTTTTCGAAAAATGTCATTTAAATTACATCATGTTCAACCTTCAACCTTATGGTAAATAATTCGATCCAAGGTTAGAGTTTACCTCTTTAGTTAAAAACGTCTAACTCTGTGAATTGCAGCCCGATCTAGGTTCGCAAAAAATGAGTATTTTATTTTATCGGTACCAAAAATAAAGTATTGTTGTTGCAAACGTTGCTAGGTAGGAAAGAAATAAATATTCTGCATTTTAGAACTTATCAAGTTTCATGTCGCTGACACATTGTTTCTTTACTTGGATATTAATTTATTGATTTTTGTATGTCATGGTGAAATTAATTACGAAATAAGTCAAAATATAGAATCCACGTTTATTGAGTATGCATCTATGCATGTGATGTATGGTCTTGCATCTTGCAGTGCTTTGGATATCAGGAGAATATATCACGACATATATTCTGATCGTACTCTTCCAGATCAGACAACATTCCAACGAGTTGACCAACGTTTAAGGGAGAACGGCAGGCGATTCTATTTAATAAGATAATATTATTAAATTTTTTCATAATTTTAGGAAATTTTGGGAAAAGAAATACTGATGCTGATCGGGGAAAAACAGTACGTACCCCGCAATTAGAGGAAAATATTCTAAATGCTTCTGCAACGAATACTTGAAAATTATCAGCGCAGTTTAATAGATCGAACACAATAGTACATGAAGTGTTTCAAGAATAGCTATCATATCCGTACCATTTGAAAAAAGTGCATGAACTGATTCCTGAAGACTATACCCGTAGAATGCGGTTTGCAAACTGGCTATTAGATCAACAACGAAATAATGTAAACTTCATTAACACTATTCTCTTCACGAATGAAAATTTACACAACTCACATATATGGGCTGATGAAAATCCTCATACAACTATTATTTCGCATCATCAACATCAATTCCAATCAATTAATGTCTGGGCAGGAATCATTGGAAATTTTTTGATTGGATCATTCGTATTGCCAGCACGACTGAATGGAGAACTTATTTGGAGTTCCTCCAGAATGCTTTTTACGATTTAGTAGAGCACTTACACTTGAAACCCGCTGAAACGTGTACTCCATGCACGATGGGATACCACCTCATTACAGCGTTGCTGTGCGGGAGCACCTGAATAACGTCTATTTAAACCATTGGAAAGGTAGAGGAGGATCTATTGCCTAGCCTCTCGATCTACCGACCTAACGCCGTTGGATTTTTTCTTGTGGGAAGACCTCAAAACCTTGGTGTATTCCACCCCGGTCGATAGTAGAGAGGAACTTCTACTGAAAATCATGTTTTATTGTGATGAAATAAAGAACAATGCTGAGTGAATGGTGGCGGGTACAGCAGCTCTCAATTGTCGTGCCCGTGAGTGTATCAGGTTTCGCGGAACCCATGTCGAACTCCCTAACGAAGTTTTTAAATAAGCAGTAGTTTAATTTTTTATTGAAACTATGGTGACATTGCTCTTTTGCACATTCAACCCGTGAGAACTTAGAGAACTAACAGTGTAAATAAAATGACGTTTTTTCGAAAAAAGATAGGATTAGCGACATGAATGGAGAGTACTTAATTTTTAGTCAATAGTTAAAGATTCAAAGTTCTTATCATACAGGGCGTAAAAAAATGGAATCATGAGTATCACAGCTGGTCCGTCCCTACAGCTACCTGTAATTCACAACACTTTTTTGGACAGTAGTTTGAAGGGTCTTACCTGGTATACATCATGCAAATCTTCCAGCAACAACATCGAGACAGGTACCATTTTAATGCAAAGGGAAATATTTCGAGGACAGTTGGGCCCATTGTGATTCTGTGTAGCAATGAAGCCACTAGCGCATAGAATTGGAAACACTTACGAAAAAAGAGGATGATTAAATTTTCTCTATATGGATAATCCTTAATTAACACCACAGTTGGAACAAATAGTCAAGTGGAAGGGTTTTCCGGGAAGTGGAAACATTATTCGGTCTTGATAAGTGTCGTATCTCTATTACAACAAAGGAGATATACAACCGGAACATTTGAGATGCGAAACCATCAAACTATTCTGAAGTGTGTGAAGTGCGAAGTGAAAGTAGAATAGACATAAGCACGTGGGCATTAAACAGGCAAGAATAATTATAAGCAAAGATATATTGCAAACTAATATAAATAGTAAACATCTATTTGAAGGGACTTTATACATATAAATGACATAGGAAGTCTGTAGAAAAAGAGAACAAAATCCTTGTGACAACGGCACACAAACATCATTCTCGCAGTTCTACTGAGCGGATAATGCTACCAAGATATCACGAAGGAAAAGGATTGGTGGATATTGGTAAGCAGTTAAACAAACAAATATCAAACTAATTATTTTCACGGTTTAGCACATTCTGTTTGATTGATTTCACGGTTAAGCACATTCTGTTTGATTGATTGAATAATTGAATGACTTATTGTATTGCATATTGTATCTGTTCTGTGTGAATAGGTTGGTTGTCTTAATTAGGTTTAGGAGCCTGTTCACTAGTTTGTGCTCTGGGTATAAGTCTTTGGGATTGATCGATCTTTCAATGTTTCTGCAGTAGGTTAGAGCTTCGCATTCGAAGATGTCTATGTTGGTTCTTCATTATATATGCTCATTGTGTGTAGATGTTTCCTTAAGCTACAGTGGCTGGTAATTAGTGCTGTTACCAGCAAAATCTATAAATTGCGTAAACGCAGAATTTCGCGGCTTAAATTTCAGGATGTTTTGCTCAGCAATTCTTTGCCATATTTGTAATCCGTAATGTAGTAAAAGTAGGTCTGATGCTGATGATTTATCCACCAGAACAATAACCGACGAATATTAGTCTTAGTAATCTCAAATGCTGGTTCCAATCAGTAGTGGATATATGAGAGAAGGAAAGAGGAGGAGGAGGAGGAGTAAGAAGAGTAAATCATCAACACTTTTCATCCTCCTCCTCCTCTTTTCTTCTCTCATTATACTTTTCAAATCTCTCATTATACTTATTAAAAAACCTCGTATCATCAACACTTTTCATCCTCCTCCTCTTTTGTTCTCTCATTATACTTTTCAAAAAGCCTCGTATACATCACCTTGAGTTTAATCTTAAAGTTAACAACATGGCTAACCTTTCATCGAATCCGATCATAGTAGGAGATCTAACCTTATGTTTGACCTTGAGGTGGATAACCTTATTTGACCATGAAGTCGATATAAAGTCCTACCACCAATGAATTTTCACTTCAGTAAATTTATAAAATAGATACGTGGAGCAACAAAAGATGATAAATTAAATACCAACAAATAATAAGTAAATAATAAGTAAATAATTTTATATTTAATAGTAAATATTACAAAGTAAATATTAAAAAATTCATTCAAAAATTTATGGATAATAATATTGAAGAAGAAGATCCAGATCTAGATGAATTAATTGGAGTATTGGATTACAATACACATCTTAACGAAGAAAAATTTCAGAAGAACTTCAGAAATTGTTTAAACTACGATATAAATAATTTCGAACAAATTGAAGCTGACTCTGGTGACTCCGATATTGAAGAAGATAATGAAGAAGACAGTGCTAGTGCTAAATTTTGTTTAGTGAAACATAAGTACACTGATCCCAAAGAAGTTGTGTTCTGTATTACTCAGAGTTATATCGTAGTGTTTGTAGTGACGGAAAATCAAGAAAAAACTCTTTGTCACGCATGCTATCAAATTATACAATTTTATCAAAGGGCAGGGGCTCATAGACATGTAAATACTCATAATAAGAGAAAATTAAAACGCTTAAGCAATGATTTACATTGCGATATGTGTTCAAGACAGTTGTATCAAATTATTACCCCCAAAGTTTGTTTAATTTGCAATAGTAGTGTTAAAAATATTGATTTAGATTGGGACGCAAATGTTCCAGTGGTGCCAATATAATGCCTGGTAAAAAACCAATATATAAAAACGGTAGGAAGTCGCGAAGGGTAAAAAAAAAAGTTGTTAATGAAATAATTGAAAATAAAACCGAAGAATGTCCTATATGTCTTGAAGATATATTATCTAATAAAATGATATCACCAGAACCTTGTAATCACAGATTTTGCATCCCTTGTTTAGGAATGTGGATGTTAATTAATAAAACATGTCCAATCTGTCGCAATGAACTATGTGTAATTAAATGTGAAAATGAAGAAACTGTAGTCCTAGAATATTTAGATTAGAATGTATTATTTAATATTTATGTATTGCAAACCACTTCATAAATGTGAAAATGAAGAAATTATAATGCTAGAATATTTATTTTAAAATGTATTATTATTTAATTTTTATTATTTTAAAATTATTATTGTTTGTATTTAATTTATCCATTTATTCTTATCTTATTGGAATAAAGAATTGAACAATTTCGAAAAAAAATGTTTTATTTATAAGAATAACGAACAAACATAACAACTAAATACAAGAGTTTTGATTATTCATAATAGATTGAAAAAATATTTTAAATTAACCACCCTGTTCAAAAATTCTTAATCCTTTCTTATTTTAGAGAGTTTTAAATCTAAAATTAATAAGTTTATAAATATGAAAGAAAAATATTATAGGAAATTTAGGTACAGTTATCTTCATACTCCTTTATAATTAGATCAATTAAATAAAATTTACATTACCTTAAATCGTCTCCGTTACTATTCACTATCACTTAAACACTTTAACTTAACCTAAAAATAGTTTCACTTAACACTGTCCCTAAACTTGGTCTATTGTTTGTATCTGTCAACTGAAAAAAAAAAAATCAATTAGTATTTTGATATTAGGAAGACTAATAATAAATTTAATATAAGCTACTTACTTTGTAGTGGAATCGACTTCGTCACACTGGACTGGCGGATTTATCTGAGGTTCCACTTGAGGATCCTCATTTTCCTCTGGATTTGTCGAGGAGGTTATGGTTGGTACTTGTACCGGAGGAGGAACGTTGACTCTCCTTCTTATTACAAGTCTATTACCATCCATAACCTGAATTTCATAATTTCTGTTCCTGAACATATTGATAATTAAATTAAATAATAAAAATTAAAATTTAGGAAGACAGCACTGGTGATGAACCAAAAATGAAAAAGTCACCTCGCAAAACAGTCATTTTATGAAAGTAGGTCAAGGTAAAATTTCGATTTTTAAATCGCGGAGAGGGCCCCTCATACCGCCCCTATACTCCTCCTATACCCCCCCGCCCCCGCCCCGCCCCCCGAAGGGGGAGGGGGGGGGGGGGCGGCGCGCGGCCTTCGGCCGCGCGCACTGCCTTCCAGGGAGCGGGGGGCCTTCGGCCCCCCGCCCCCTGGACCCCTCCCCAGTCGAGATGCCCCGAAAAAACCTTGTGTTTTTTATAGGCCCGCAAACCTCTCGAGTTTTTATAGTTACAGCACATTTTAGGACGTCTCACTGAGAGTTATAGGGGACCCTAAGGTAAGATGCTCCGAAGAGAATTTTGTGTTTTATACGCCCGCAAACCTCTCGAGTTTTTATAATTACAGCACATTTTAGGACGTCTCACTGAGACTTATAGGGGACGTAACTCCCTAAGCAGCTCAGCAGAGGGACTCAGCTGGGGGGCTCAGCGGGGGGAAGGGAGGAAAGGGGAAGGAGGCTTTGCGGGGGAAGGGGGCGGGGAAAAAATTTTGCGAGGGAAGGGGGGAGGGGGAAGGGGGGATCCGCGGGGTGTGACGCGCAGAATTGAGGTCATTGACCTTTATTGAGGTCACTATACGTACGAGGACAAACCGTGGCCTGCTTTCATATAAAACGGTCGAGGATCAGTTTATAGCAAGCTTAAGTCGAGTTTACCACGCTTTAAATTTAAAGTCTCCAATTTTAGTTTCTTTTAGTTTGTTTTAGTGTGTTTTAGTTTGTTGCTGTCAAGTGTACTCAAATTTTAAAGGTATGTCTTTTCCTTTTGCCTCAACTTCCACTGAACAGTTAGGAGTGGTGAACAAAATTAATATAATTTCAAATATAATAATTCAGCCTGCTTTTTTGAATAATGAAAATGAAAGTGACAACCAAAATTTAAGTCAGAGAACCCAAAATTTTAACGCGATGATTAATACGATGCAAGAAAAAAATTTAGAAAACAAATTACTCCAAAGTTGTTCAGAAACGAACATAAAATTTTTAGAAAATTTGGAATATTTGCCTGAACTAGAGAATATTTCGGAGACAGATTTTGACTTTCAAAATTCAATTTTATCACAAAATTTAGATTTTAATAATATTTTAACGCCGGAAACCCCAAATTTTTTAACTCAAGATTTAGATGTAACAACGGACACTCCCATTACAAATACTCCCGACATATTAACTCAAGATTTAGATAATATCGACAATTTTAAAAAGCTAATGGGGATTCCCAAAATTAATAAAAATTTAACAAATTATCAGAGTAAAAGTGACAGTGACAGTGACAATGATTCGAGTTCAAATAAATCACAAAATTTTTTTGGAATGTTGAAAACTAGAAATTTTGAAAGTGAAAACAATTCTGGAGGAATACCGGGTAATTCTTCATTTTCTCCTCTATCTCTGTTCAAAATTTCAACTAATCAAAAAAAAAATAAAATTTCGGAATCGACTAGTAGTGGAAATATGGGGGTTGATGTTTTGGGGGAGAAGGATGGTTCACGGGATAGTTACAAAATTTCAGATTGTAGTGAAGATTTGGGAGCATCGTTTACTAGTGGTGGTGGTTCCCAAGAAATTCTTCCAATAATAAGTGAACCATCTGAAAAAAATGAAAATTTTAGTCAAAATTCAATTCCGTGCGGCCAAAATACCTACTGTGAATTAAATTTTCCAAATTCTCCAATAATTTTTGAAAACTCGCCACCAGATTTCGATGAAATTTTAAATTCTGTTTCTACACAAACAGAGACAGTTCAAAATTCTGTTTTAACACAAACGGAAGTGTCAATCCCCTTCGAAAACGATTATCCGAAACTAAGCTTTCATTCAAAATCAAATTTCAAAATTAAAAATAAACATTTGTCTTATCAAAGATCATTAGGATTTGTTTTGGATTCTATTTTAAATTGCGATCCTAATAAAACAGCTGAGGAGAAAAGGAAGATGTGGGAAAGGGCGATAGAACTTTATAAAGCTACTCTTAGCTTTTTCCATCCCATTCCTTAACTCCCCTCCTACTTCTTTTCCACCATTTAAATTCATACCTGACCGTGTCACCTTCAGTGTGTTAAAATCGACTTGGGCTTCACAATAAGAGATTCGTTTTAGAAAAATGGATTTTAAATGTGAAGAGTGCTTCAAAATTTTTACTCGAAAAGACAATTTGAATCGCCACAAGAAGATAATTCACTCTAACAATGGCCCCCAGTTAGAACAGAAGAAGAAAAGCTGTAAGTTTAATTTTAAATAGAAATTTTGTTTCAATTTAATAATTAGTTATTAATTTGATGAATTAGAGGCAAATTTAATAAAGAAGTTATTAAATTTTAGGTGAAAGAAGATATTGTCAATTCTGCAAAATATTTATAAAAAAGTCATTATGGTTCTGTCATTTGAGAACAAATAAACACAAAACCAATTCAATGGTGGTTAGGGATGAAAATGTGTCTGTAATAAAATCGGCATTTAAGGAAAGAATCATTTCATATAAAATATCATCGACTCAATACCAAATCAACATTTATGATTTTTTCTCCGAAATACAACAAAAAATAATTGAGGTAATCAATTATGAAATCCAAAGACACACCTGCATCAAACTCAACATGGAGTTATTTGGTCTTTACTTAAATCCTTCCAATGAAAGTCATGAAGTTAAGTCTTTCAATACCCCATTTCGGATTTTATGTAATAGTTCAGAATTAACGCAAGAACTAGAAGATATTATTAAAATTATTGACCGGAAAGCTGATGAACTGGCAGAAAAAGATTCGGGTAAATTATTTTTTATTAAATATTTAGTAACTAAACTTAAACCAAAAATAAATTTGTTGTTAATTATTCTTCTTTAATTTCAGGATGGATTTTAATAAAAATATTACACGTTGAGCTTAACATCAACAAGTACAACCCCTTAAAAGCTTCTTCATATATACCGCTACCGTCAGAGATCAAGTTGAAAAATGCTGTAGTCAACGTTCAAAACAATGATGAATGTTGTTTCGCCTGGTCTGTGGTTGCAGCTCTTCATTCACCTAACGGACCAATTGAAAAGGTGGAGTCGTATCCACATTTCACCACTATTTTAAACTTTAAAGGTATCAATTTTCCTTTAACTTTAAAAGACATAAGTAAATTTGAAAATTTAAACAATATTTCGGTTAATGTTTATGGATTAGAAAAAATCAAGAATAATTTAAAAACTCAATTCGAAATTATAGGACCTTTACATTATACAAAAAATAAGCGAGACCGTCACCTTAATTTATTATTAATTGGAGATGATAATGGAAATTTCCATTACTGTTATATTTCGGATTTATCTAGATTAATTTCAAAACAATTATCTAAACATCATGGGAAAAAATTTTTATGCGACGGTTGTTTACAATATTTTACTACTGAAGAATTATTAGTCAGGCATAACACATATGATTGCGATTTTGTAAGAATAAATCTACCTTCAACTGAAACCAAAATAGATAGATTTGGAAATATTATTCCCGAAAATATTTTAAAATTTCAGAATATACAGAAACAAATTGAAGTTCCATTTGTTATATATGCAGATTTTGAATGCATTCTTAAGCCTTTAAATAATGAAATTAATGATGTAGATCCAAGTTCTCCATATACTGAAAAAAAATGTCAACATATTCCATATTCGTTTGCTTATTATATAAAGTGTTCGTTTGATGATTCAATTTCCAAATTTCAAAATTATATGGGTCCCAATTGTGCACAAATTTTTATAACTTACTTAGAAAGAGACGTTCTTAATATTTACAATAAATATATGAAAAAGTTAATACCAATGAAAAAATTAAATGTGTTGGAACAATTACATTTTGAATATACGAATGATTGTCATATATGTGATAAACCTATAATTTCAGATAAGGTTGCTGATCATTGTCATTTAACAGGTTCCTATAGAGGTCCGTCACACTCTATATGCAACTTAAATTATAAATTATCTAATTCCATTCCAGTAGTTTTACACAATTTGCGTAATTATGATTCTCATCTGTTTATAAAAAATTTATGTCCAAATCATGAACAATTATTTGTCATAGCCCAGAATAAAGAGAAATACATTTCATTTCAAAAATCTATTGAAGTAGATCAATATTTAGATAAAAAGACTGGTTTCACCAAGTCAAAATTTCTATATCTTAAGTTTATTGATTCATTTCAGTTCCTACCATATTCTTTGTCAAATTTAGCTTCCATCCTTAATGATGAACAATGCAAAGAAGTGTTCAAATATTTTAATGAAAAGGAAAAATTTAAGTATATCCGTCAAAAAGGCGTTTTCCCTTATAAATATATTGATAATATCGACAAATTAAATGAAACGGAGTTACCCAATAAAAAAAATTTTTATAATGACCTCACGGATGAACACATTACTGATGAAGAATATGAGAGGGCTAAAAATGTTTGGAATTTATTTGAATGTAAAACAATCGGTGAATATTCCGATTTATATCTTAAATCTGATGTATTACTTTTGGCAGATGTTTTTCAAAATTTTAGAAAAACGTGTATGGAAACTTACAAACTTGATCCTGCACATTATTATACTTTTCCAGGTTTAAGTTTTGACGCTTGTTTAAGATATACTGGAGTCGAATTGGAGTTAATAACAGACCCAGATATGTTACATTTTTTTAAAGGTAGTGTAAGAGGAGGAATCAGTACCTGTGTATGTAGGAAATCTATAGCAAACAATTTATTTCTTTCAAATTATGATCCATTACAACCATCTAAATATATTATGTATTTTGATGCAACTAATCTTTACGGATATGCGATGTCTCAATATCTGCCCGAAAAAGATTTTGTTTGGTTATCAAATCAACAAATTCAAAATTTAGATATAATGAATATATCTGAGACTAATGACAAGGGTTATGTGCTAGAGGTTGATTTAGAATATCCTGAAAATTTACACAATTTACATAATGAATTTCCATTCTGTCCAGAAAATTATAAGCCTCAAAATTCTAAAACTTTTAAATTAATTCCAAATTTAAAAAATAAAGAAAAATATGTAATTCACTATACTTTATTAAAACAATGTATTCAATATGGAATTAAACTAACTAAAATTCATCGGGTTGTAGAGTTTACACAATCTCAATGGTTAAAAAAATTTATTGATCTAAATACAAATTTAAGAAATCAATCTAAAAATCAATTTCAGAAAAATTCTTATAAATTGGCAAATAATAGCATCTACGGAAAAACAATGGAAAATGTGGATAAAAGGACAGATATACGATTGGTTACACAATGGGCAAAAAATCATAGAAAAGATGGGGCAGAAAATTTAATTGCTAAACCATCCTTTAAAGATGTAACAATATTTTCAGAGAATTTAGTAGCTGTGCAAATGCGTAAAGTGTTAGTGCAATATGATAAACCTGTCTATGTAGGCTTTAGTATTTTAGATATATCAAAAACGGTGATGTATGACTTTTTTTATGGGTTTTTAAAACCTTTATATAAGAATAATATTAAACTTCTGTACACAGATACAGATTCCTTTATTTTGGAAATTGAGACAAGTAATGTTTATGAAGACATTAGGGTTAATATTGATAAATTCGATACTTCAAATTATGATGTTAATAATATTCATGAAATACCAATAACTGAATCTGTTGTTGGAAAGTTTAAGGATGAATATGCTGGTGAACCAATAGAAAGCTTTTATGGCACAGGGGCCAAAGCTTATTGTGTTAAGTCAGAAAATGGGTTGCTTAAAAAAGCTAAGGGGATAAAGAAAAGTAGCATTAAAAAACAATTAGAATTAACACATTATAAAGATGTTGTAGAACAAAATTCAAAAGCTTTCTGTACAATGTATTTGTTTAGATCTCGACTTCACAATATTTATACAGAATTAGTTAACAAATTAGCTCTCACTTCTAATGATGATAAAAGATTTAAAATTCCCAATAGTTATGATACATTAGCGTGGGGTCACCAAGATATTCCATTTTTTCAGTGGTTAATAGACCATGAAAATGAATTATAAAAAATTCTTTTAAGATTAAAAGTTTTACTCTTCAAGGCTAAATTGAAGTATTTAAGAACATGGTAAATTTTAAAATTATATCAGTATAAAATATACCACCGTCTAGAATAAATATGTGTTTAGAATCTTTTGAAAAAGAAATTGATAACAAATTATATAGAACATATGAAAAAAGACTTTCCTCATTTAAATTCTGGAATGGAAAATTAAATCCTAAAGTGTTAGCCCAATCAGGGTTTTATTATTTAGCTATTCATGATGTTTGTAAATGTTTTTACTGTGGTGCAGAAATATTTGCCTGGAAAATTGATGATTGTCCAATTGAGGAACATTATCGTCACTGGAAGAACTGTGACTTAATCGAGTGTTTGTGGTTAGGTGAAAAAAATAAAAAATGTGAACCTGTTGTCCTTAAAGTGAAAGAAAATATGTCAACATCTTTCATTTTTTTATTAGTTTTAATAACTATGTTTGTATCTCTAATTTGTAAACAAATTATTTAATGTCCTTAAAGTGAAAGAAAATATGTCAACATCTTTCATTTTTTAATAGTTTTAATAACCATGTTTGTATCTCTAATTTGTAAACAAATTATTTAATATTTTGAAAAAAAAAATGTCTATATATTGTAGAAAATTAATTAAAACTGTTCAGTCTTATTTCAATCTCTTATTGTTTTGTTAATAGACATTTAAAATTGAAAAGTGTTTTAATGGCATCCCTTATCAACTACATTGTTTTACATTCAATTTTAAATAATACTTTATATGTACTTTATCCTCCAAGGGTTTTACATGGAATGGTGTGTTTTGAAAACGAAACCTCTACTATTAAACCTGAAATATGTAATTATATGAAAGCTATGAATATTAATAATTATTCAACTGCTTTCGCATATAATATGAATAATAGTCAATCTAATAGTAATTTTTTCAAAATTTACTTTCATTATCCAAATAATACAATTTTTGACACTAACTGGATTGAAAAAAATAAAAAACCATTTACGATTTCTAGCTGTGATCATATTAAAAATGATGAGGAAGGTAAAAACTGTTTAATTCTATTTATCTTCAATATAATTTTATCAATAGGTAGTTTTTCACTTTTGTCGTTCTTGACAATTTTGTTTTATCAAGATAGGTCATAAAAATTTAATAAACTTGCTTGACCTTGAAATTTATAGAGGAGTGGGGTGGATAAGATATATTCAGACTCAGTATTTTAGTTTTCAGTTAGCATCAAGACATCATGTTTAATAGTAGCAATTTTAATGGATATAAATCCAGTTCTAGTGAAACCAATGATAAAATTAGTCAGTGTAATGAAAAATTATTAAATTCAAAAATCTACTATCTTAACAATTCCTTATCAAAATTTGTTTGTGTTGGAATTGGTATAAATGATTTTACACCAAAAGTTCTAATTGGAGGTCGAAATGGATTTCACATTTACTTGAATGAAGAAGAATGGAAAGAACTTCAAAAAAATCAAGGAGTGTTGGTGAATTATTTTTATTCTGCTCAAGCATATGCATACCCACTAAAAATTGAAAAAATCACAGTGTTTTTTGAAAAAATAAATCATTCTCCTGTTATCAGAATTCAAAAGGATGAACATTATGTGATTCTGGGAAAAGAATCAATAGATAAATTAGTTGAAATCGATGAACTTGTTGACTACAGAATTCATATAATTAAAAAGCAAGAATTTTCCAAATATTTTAATTTGTTTCATCACTATAATTATCAGTCAGGAGATGTGTTGTCTCATATTTATAGTGTTTTGGATCCATGTCAGAATTTAAACAGTGAAAATGTCGGAACTGTTTTAGAAATGTTATCTCTACATAAACAGGAATTAGAAAACAAGTTAAGAAAATCCGGTGCATTACAATAGAAATATGAAGAAATCAGTGACAATCAGTGAGAACAATAATAAAGTTTATATATTAGTGACATGGGACTTTGCATTTAGACAAGCTCGAAAAAGTGAATATCAGAAATTTTATCTTGACAGACTAAGATTTGAAAAACGAGTTGAACAATGTGAAAGTATTCTTAAAAGTATTTTTGATGTAGATCATAGAAAAAAAATATATATTGAAAGATTTAATGTAAAAATATAAATTTATATTGTTAATCTCAGTTGTAAACATCTTAAAAATTATATTGTTAGTATTTGTTGTAAAAAGGATTATCGTAAATAAAAAATATGTTATATAAATAGGTCTTTTATTTAAAAATTTGATATACAATATTACTTAAAATTAATTACAATACATCTTTTTTAAGAATCCATGAATTATGTGATTTATCGAATCCTAACCATTTAACAAAAACTTGGTTCCCTTTCTTCCTTAAAATTTTTTCAACCAAAAACACATCTGGATGTTTAACTTTTTGTAACTCTTCTTGGTAGAAACCTCCTTCAATATATTCATTTTTACTATCTTTTAATAAATAGGTGGGTGGATTTGTTAACTGAACCTTTCTAATTTGAAAAATTTCAGTTGACCAATTTGGAGTATATCCTTTTTCAAAAGCTTCTCTTTGTTTGGAAATTCTAACAAAATCATTTTCTTTAAATTTAGTGCGCTTTAAATCAAATGTTTTTTTAAAAGTAAAAGAATTTTGCAGTATAGTTTTCTCATTTTTTTTATTAACCTCAACAGGTCTATATCCGGTAGTTCTATGAATACTATTATTATATTTTTCAATAATAGTGGGTAAAATAGAGTACCATTGGTAATTCCCTCTATTACTAAAATATTTCCACATTATATTTTTTAAAGTTCGATTTACGCGTTCTACAATACTCGCTTTGAGATTAGAGTAAGTATTATAATGATTAATTTTGTAATAATTCATAAGATCTTTAAAATCTTTATTGAAAAATTCTTTTCCTAAATCTGTCTGCAAATTTTGCGGTTTACTTGTTTTTTCTAAAATTTTTTTCATAGCTTCAGTTACATCTTTTCCTTTTTTACTTTTAAGTGGTTGAGTCCAAACATACTTTGAGAATGCATTTATCACCACCAAAATATATCTATAACCTTTATTAAATTTGGAATAGGGTTGCATCTCTACCAAATCAGCTTGCCATAAGTCATTAAGGCTTTTAACAATAGTTCGTCTTCTTCTATATCTTCTTCTTGCCGGTTTATGTAATTCATCTACAACTGTTTCTTTAATATTTTTACTCATAGTACTAGAATAAAATTTCTTAATACCTTCTTTAAATAACTTATTTTATTTGTTTGTTATCTTTTTTTAGCAAATCTTCGATTTTATATTCCAAAGTTTTAAAAGATGCATTATTCGAATCTTTGACTTTTTTGATTTCATCTTCGATTTTATATTCCAAATTTTTAAAAGATGCATTATTCGAATCTTTGACTTTTTTGATTTCATCTTCAATGTTGGTAATTCTTACATTAATTTTAGTTTCAAAAACAACAAGTGATTTTATACTTTCGTTTCTCATTTCTCTTACTGTTGCGTTTAATTCTTCTCTAGCATATGCCATTGTGTCATTAAACTCTTTTCTAGAAACTTCGGCTGCTCTTTGAACTAATTCGTTTAGTGATTTTATTTCTTTTACCAATTTATTTTCTAGATTTTTTATATCTTTTCCTAATTGAAATTCTACATTTGTTAAATTTAATTTTATTTCTACCAATTTTTTTTCTATTTTCTTTATATCTAAAATCGCTTTTTCAATTTCAATTCTTACATCGTTCAAAGATTTTTCATAATCATTTAACTTTGTTGAAATTTCTTCAATTTTTAAACTGTGTTGTGCAAGTCCTTTTTTTAAATCATGGATAGAGGTGTTAATCATAGCTTGTATTAGTTCTGCTAAAGATTCTAATTCTTTTTCTAATCTTTTATTCAACATCTTTTGAAAATATTCATCGTCAACAGTGGTTTTTAATTCTGTTTTTAGATTGTTTAATTGTGAGATTATCTCCATGATTTGTTCACTATTTTTTAAAATTTCATTTTTAAATTTATTTTCAATTTTTTCATCTACATTTTGTAAATCTGTGTTTAATTTCTTTTCCAAATTTTTCAAGTTTAATAGAATTATTTCAGCATTATTTTCAATTGAATTAATTTTCTGATTTATTTCATTAATATTATCGCTATCTTTTTTATGGATTATAAAGTGTGTATTCATAGCTCTCTCTATTTGTTGTGTGTTTTTATTCATACCATCATGAACGTTTTGAAAATTACCTATTTCTTCAGAAACCCTATTATTAAGTTTGTTCGTAAATTCTTGGAACTTTGATACCATATCTTTTATAATAATTTGTTTAACATTTTCTATTGCAGAAGTATCATTTATTTTTGATTTAACCAATGTTATTTCATTTTTTATGTTATTTTCAAAACTCTTTACTTCATCATATTTCTGTTTTATTGTTTTAAAATCATCTTCACACTTCGATGTTTTTTGAGAAAAACTTTTTAATAGTTCATCATTGTCTTTGACAATATTTTTTATATTTAATATCCTGTTATCATAGTTTGACACATTTTCTTCAAATAACTTAATTTTTTTCGAAATAGATTCCACATTTTCATCATTTTCACTAACTCTCTTTTTTAAATTTACAATATCATTTTTTAACACAGGTTCAAATCTTTGAACAATATCATCAATTTTAAAATTTTTTAATATTTCATTTTCAACATTGGCTAGTATTTTATTTTCTATTGTAGGTATATCTACTGTATACTTTTTAGAAATATGACGTCCAAATTTATCAATGGTCATTTTAACAATGTTATGTAACAATATTTACTACTTTCTTTTATACAATTATATTGGCTTCTTTCAATTCTTCAATAATAGAAATAATTTCGTTGTTATGTCCTGTATTCCCAGCCATCATAGATGCTACCAACAGTCGAAGTCTATCAACAAGTTCATTTACGTTATCCCAATATACGTAATCGGTATAAGGTTTATTAACTTTTAAAGTTATTCCGGATCCTGTTCTTTTCGAAGATATTCGAGTTTCCCTGTATGGAGCTTTTCGTCTGTCAAAAAATCCTTGAACTATATTATGCGTTTCGGGATTTATGGTTTTAGTTTTTGTAATTCCTTTATTTTGTAAATAAGGCCCTATTATAGAAATATATTTTTGTGATCCATTTCCCTGTACCTGCTCATTTGGATCATAATTTCTACGGTATGCATTGGTTCTCTTTAAAATATCCATATAATTTTCCAAATCTTGTTTTTTATAACCTACTGGTTCCTTTTTAAATAATAATTCATATAAACCTGGTGTACCTGTATAAGTTATACCTTCAACTTTTATGTTTTTACCGATAATTTCTATAGGTCTTTGTGTTAAACCCAAAAAGAATTTCTCAGTTTCAAAATCATGTACTATTCCATAGAGGTGATCAAACTTATGTTCCACATCTTTTACCCCTCCGTCAATATATTGACGAGGTAATTCATGAAATCCTGATAAATATTCTTGATATAAAGGTGTACTGACAAATGTTTGAATTGTTTGGCGTGTTTGTTCTAATATATCCGAAAGATTTCCTACCGTAGATTGTGAAATTGAAGAAGGGGTGGTTTCTGCTATGACACTTGTTTGTTGTAAAGATGGCATCTGACTATGTGAAGCTATACTGGTTTCCCAATCAATAATTGTTGGTATTTCTGTAGGAAGAATTGGAGTTTTCCCTGTCTTTCTTTTTTCTGGTGTTGATGTTCCATACTGTAGTTTTTTTCTTGGTGTTAGTGTTGGAAACAATCTTTTTTCTGGTGTTTCATAATTTTTTTTAATGGGTGTTTGTAGCTCTTCCTTTACCTCAGCCGATTCAATTTTACCAATTGTTGAAATTAATTGTTGTAGGGGTTGAGTTATTGGTTTATAGGTTTCCTCCAATTTGGATTGTGCTTCAAATTCAGCATTTTTTAAACTTTGATATTTTTGTTTAACAGCTTTCCTTGACTTAACAAGCTCTCTTGCTAAGCGTTCATTCATGATTAGTTAAATTTTTCACAAAACTTTTATTTTTATAAGAAAATATATGAATCAAATCCTTTTCGATATCGACCGGATTTTAAATTCGAATCCTTGTCTATTACCAAAAATCCAAATTTATCTTTCCAACACATCAAACATAACTCATTAAATTGATTAAATGACATATCAACATTAACATGATCATCATAAATATGTTTTAAGTTCGTTTTGTCTTGTTGAAATATAACAATCAAATTCGCATTGTCACGAATTAATTGTTTTGGAATCGAAGAATACGTTTGACACAAATAAAAACAATCAGTATTTTTATGTCTTCCGAAACAAAAATAATCTTTTACAACATTCTGATTGCAACACACTATATCATCAAATATAATTATGGAATTTGGTTTTATTTCTTGTGGAGAAACAATATTTTCTTCATTTTCGGATTCATAATATCCAATTTCTCTCAATGGTTTAAAAAGTAATCTCAAATATTCATATTTTGGTTGATATAGAGACTTTGAATAAATATATAAATTTTCAAACCGTAAACCATTGGGATCTTCAATTAAACTTATAATGATATTAGTTTTACCACACCCTGATGGACCAATAATTAACCCCCTTTTACTAGAGCCTTCAAACAATTTTCCATGTTTTCTAAAATTATTTCTTGAAGTCTCATGGTCTTTAATAATAATTGAATAAGGTTGTTTGACAATTTTCATATATAAGAGGATGTATAAAGGGTAAGTTCTAATTTAAAACTAGTCAGTTTGTTCCAAGATTTCAATTATATAATGCCAATCTCATATAAGCAACAATCCATTTATAAAAGAAGAGTCAGAAAAAGAGGTAGTGGTTTAATTAATACTCTAATAAATAAGTTACCTTTTGAATTACATCTACCTGGGTATAATTTTTGTGGACCTGGAACCAAACTAGAAAAGAGACTAGCTAGAGGCGATAAAGGCATAAACTTATTGGATGAAGCTTGTAAAGAGCATGATATTGCCTATGCACAATCAAATGATATAAAAAGCCGACACGCTGCTGATAAATTATTAGGTGACAAAGCTGCCGAAAGGTTCAGAGCAAAAGACGCCACTTTTGGAGAAAAAACTGCTGCACTTGGAATAAGAGGTGCAATGAAAATTAAAAGAAAATTTGGTATGGGATTAAAAAAAAGAAGGAAAAACAGAAGTCGAAAAACTCGTCTAGGACGAGGAATAACTTTATCTCAAGCTATTTCAAAAGCAAGACAAGCACTAAACGGAAAACAATTTAAAAGTTTGACTGATATTATTCAAACCGCACTTAGATCTATCGGAGATAGTAGAATATTATCACCAAAAAATAGAATCATACCAATTCCAAAAACTGGTGGATTTCTACCTCTTATTCCTTTATTTGCTGGTTTGTCCGCTTTAGGTGCTCTTGGAGGAGGAGCAGCAGGTATTGCGAAAGCTGTCAACGATGCAAAAGCTGCTAAAGAAAAATTAGAAGAGTCCAAAAGACATAATAAAATGATGGAATCTATAGCAGTAGGAAAACAAGGAAGTGGTCTTTATTTAAAACCATATAAAACTGGATGTGGATTATATCTGAAACCTTATTCAAAAAACTGTTAAAACAAATACCTCGAAAACCACTTACAAATTATGATTTAAGTAAATATATTAATCTACTTAAAATTCCCAACTTTCGAGGTATATTCATGAGAGATAAATTACCAAAAAAAATTAATAAAAATGAAAGTGGTATTGTTAATCTCGATAAGAATAGTGGTGATGGAACTCATTGGACTGCATACATAAAAAAAGGGAAAAATATTTTATATTTTGATAGTTATGGCAATTTGCGACCATCTACCGAATTAACAAAATATTTTTTCAGCGATAAAAAGAAAAATATTGTGAAATATAACTACGATCATTATCAATCAATTAACAAAACAAATTGTGGTGAGCTCTGTCTTAAATTTCTTTATAATAATGGTTGAAAAACAATATTAATTCATTTTGTTAAAAATTTTTAAAGAGATATGTCGTATAGTTTTGTCATTAGTGGTAATTCCCCCACGCTTTCTGTTAATATTCATCCTCCAATATATTTAGATGAAAATTTTGAATATTCCATTGGACTTGTAAATTTTGAAACTTTTAATGCTATTCCAAATATTGATGAGACTAATAATCTTTTCATTTATGACTCAAATAAAGAAATAAGAATACCACCAGGTAGTTATGAAATAGATGATGTAAATAATTTTATTCAAAAATTTTTGGACAATCGTACTTTTCTTCATATTTATGCCAATAATAATACTTTACGAACACATATTAAAACAGATATTCCTATCTCGTTTCGTGATGGAACTATAGGAAAAATATTAGGTTTTAAAAATAAGGAATTAGAAGGTCTTAAGGAGCACATTTCAGATTTTCCAGCGGAAATTATTAAAGTAAACGCCATAAACATCGATTGTAATATTGCCGAAGGATCATATTTAAATGGAAAACCTGTTCATATAATACATCAATTTTTTCCTAGTGTAGCTCCTGGTTTTAAAATAATAGAATCACCACAAAATGTCCTTTACTTTCCTGTTACTGTAAAGGTAATAGACAATATAAACATTAAAATAGTAGATCAAGATGGTGATCTCATCAATTTCAGAGGAGAAACGGTAACAGTAAGACTACATCTTAAAAAAATAGATGAATAATGGTTATTTTATATAATAAAAAAGTCTCAAATTATAATTTTTCAAAAAAATTTTACTCTAAAAACATTAATAAGAAAGATACTAAACGACATTTAACTAGTAATAAATTAAACTCTCAAAGGTTAACACCTTCTAATAAAAAATTTCTGATAAGTTTAGGTTTCAAACTAAAATAAAATGGAATATTTAAATGTAAAAGAAAATATTCTTGTAGATGAATCAATATTAAGCTGGGAAATACTATCATTTGAACCTTTCAATCCTACAAAACTTGGATTAAATGATGAAATTAGAATTGCTCTACAACAAACAGGAAAATATCCTTTACCTTGCAAAAGTGAATTATATTTAGAATTTCAAGTTACCAAAGAAGATGATACTCCATTGGCTAATACGGTATTAATCAACAATGCTCCAGCATTCTTGTTTAAAGAATTACGTTATATTTTAAATGGTGTTACAATTGATTCAGTTCGAGATGTAGGAATTACTTCAACTCTTAAAGGATACATATCATTTAATCAAAACGAAAGTGCAAAATTGGAAAATGCTGGATGGTATCCAAAAACGAAACCTAAAGAAAAAATTATGACTGATGAAAAAGGAAACGTTTCCCTATGCGTCCCATTAAAAATGTACTCGGGATTTTTTGAAGATTATAACAAAATAATTTTAAATTCACAACAAGAACTAATACTAATAAGAAGCAATGATGACACTAATGCTTTAGTAACCACAAGTGATGATGAAAAACCGAAAATTAAAATAACCAAACTTTGTTGGCGAGTTCCACATCTTACTGTGGCCATTCCCCAAGAATTGGCACTAACGAAAATTATTGATAAAAACAATGATATTCTTCTTACTTTCCGAAGTTGGGAATTAATTGAATATCCAGAGTTATTAGAAAATACAAGACATAATTGGCCTGTCAAAACCTCCACAAAAATTGAAACACCAAGACATGTACTAATTGCTTTTCAAAAGGATAGACGTGGTAATTTAAAATCAGATATGAGTAAATTTGATCATTGTGACCTAAGGAATATAAATGTGTTTTTAAATTCAGAAAGATATCCTTACCAGGATCTTCAGCTTGATTTTAAAAATAATAAGTTTGCTACCCTGTATGAAATGTTTTCTGAATTTCGTCAAGTATATTATAACTTTCCAATAGAACCAATATTTAATCCCAAAGAATTTAAAGATAATGCACCTATTGCTTACATTAATTGCTCTCATCAGAGAGATTTATTACAATCCGGCCCAGTAACCATGAGAATTGAATTTGAGACAAAAGAAAAAATATCGGGAAAAACAGCTGCGTATTGTGTTATAATACATGATAAAGTATTTAGCTATAATCCATTAACAAAAATTGTTAAACAACTTTAACTTCTCCCACCACATCAAATATCATTATTAAAATGAAAATATATCGAATAAGATCAGTTGTTTCTATACCATAGTTTGTTGCACATCAAATGGAATGTACAAAATACAAAAAGAAAAAATAGAACTATTTTTAAAAAAAATTAAACATCTAAAAAATCTTATTGAAGACTATTCGAAAAAACAATTTGTAATAAAAAAATTTAGTACTTTAAAAATTTGCTAAATAAAAATGAGAATAGTTATGGATGTTCAAGGATTTAAGGATGAACACAACAAGTTTATTCCTAAAGAACTTGCAATGTTTGATGGACATAAAATGAGTCATTATATTTTTAAACCACCGTATCCACTACAAATGCTTCCACCAGAAACATACAAGCAAGCAGAATGGTTAATGAAATTTCATCACTGCATCAATTGGAATACAGGATATATTCCTCTTCATAATTTTTCATCTATAGTAAAAAACTTAACAGAAAAAGGAGAATTCATTTATATTAAAGGAGAAGAGAAAGCTAATTTTATTAGAAAATATTGTACTAAGCCAATAATTGAATTGGACGAACAACCTGTTTTAATTAAATCATCTCCTAAATGTTTTTATCATTCTCAATCACCTTCAATGTGTGCCCTTTCTAATGTATTCTTTATGTATAAAAATTTTTTTATGAATGAATAAATTAACAATGAATGTAATAATATTTTTTTTATTTATCCACATCCCCACATTACTAACAGAAAATTATATTTTCCTATCTTTACATAATCAAATATTTAAACATAACAGCCGTTACACAATAATAAAACAACTATAAAAATTTAAATATTTTATTTCACACTAACTTTAATTAACCAATAAATCAATACATAAATTTATTTCTTTATTGAGTCCAATTTTTTTAAGTTCATCAAAGAATTTTAACACATTTTTAGTCTTCAAAAATTCACTACACAATTCTGCTGCTTTTTTACAAAAATTTGCATGATCAACATATTTTATATATAACAATAAATCTTGACCCTCACTTTCTTCTTCAACTAAACAAGATAAATATCTGGAACATGCTTCGTTCATAATGAACCCTTCATAAAGGTCCCTCACAAAATTTTCAATTTTAGGCATCATCTTCACCACGCAATTTGATTAGTTCTTGTAATACAACAGGATCTCTAATATATTGGTTTAAATGACGAACTTCATGATGAAACCAACTTAACTTCACTAATTCACGTATAAACTGTACAATATCTTTCTTTTGAAAATAACGTTCGCACAATTTCACAGCCTCTGTATGGTTTTTGGATATATCCAAATAATATTGAAACCAAGATGGACCACTATCAACTGCATAATGTTCGAACTCAAAAGCAGAACTTTTACATTTTTTATAAAATTTTTGAATTAATAAATTTAATTCACTTTCGTTAGAAGCAGAAGACATATTTCATTTTAGTATGTTTTAAGCTGGTAAAGTGTTGCTTTTATAATCAAAATTTAAAGAAGGGATACAAGGTCATGTTAACATGTATACGAAGTAACTCGAATGTATACGAAGTAACTCGAATGTATACGAGATAATTCAAATGAGAAAACAAAAGAGGAGGAGGATGAAAAGCGTTGATGATACGAGGTTTTTTAATAAGTATAATGAGAGATTTGAAAAGTATAATGAGAGAAGAAAAGAGGAGGAGGATGAAAAGTGTTGATGATTTACTCTTACTCCTCCTCCTCCTCTTTCCTTCTCTCATATATCCACTACTCCAATCCAATAAATGTAAATGCAAGTTGGTGAGCTCTTTCATTACTTTGGATATCTTTGTGTCCAGGTACCCGCGCAAGAGTAACCTTGTTGTATTTTGCTAGAGCAATAAGGTTTAGAAAACAATCTCAGATCTGTTTTGATATTATCTGCTGAAATGTCGGAGAAAATGAGAATAGTCTTGCCCATATAACCCTGCGCTAGATTCTCTGAAAAACAGGTATCAATAGCATACAATTCTATCTTGAATACCATGATATGCTACTCCAGAGACTCGCTTATGTTGAGTTTGGGTATTGGCCCCGTATATTCTGGCTCCTCTACCGTGATTAGCTTTGGATCCGAATGTAAAACAACTGAGATTTTCTGGCTGACTTAATGATAGACAGTCTGAATGTTATAGGCCCTTGGTATATTGTCACTTCTCATCTCCAATAATGAGTTCATCACCATACGTTGAATGCTGAGGGCAGGGTCATTCCACCTGATCTCGTTTTGTTCCAGCTTATTTTACCTTTGGTAATAAGTTTCTGCAAGTGTGAATGCTAAGTAAAATTAGCATCCAGGATTATACCTAGGTACTTCAACTTTTGGATCATCTGCATTTGTGTATTAGAGTTGGTAGATTTAATTTGCCAAGCTTCCTTCTTTTGGTGAAGGGTATGAATGTGTTTTTTTAGGATGAAATCTACTGTACCATGTAATATCGTTGAGGTTTTCCAGAAGTGTGCTGATCACCAGATCCAGAAGGGGAATAGAACCTATGCCTGTGGACAGCTTTTGGCTAGCGACACTTCCACTTTTTCCTTGATTGTATCCATTTGCCTTGTTTTGTATTCATCTACATAAATTGTCTTCAATATTATGTCTTTTGGCTATAGTCTCTGACGTAGGTGATGTAGAGCTGACTTACATGATTTTCCTGATTGGAACACATATTGATTGGGATGTAGTTACTTCTCTTTGGAGATGTTTTCCGTATGTGTCTTTCAGCTAGATGAGAAATGAATTGATCTAAAGGACTCCTCCTAGGAGTAGTTTTTTCCAGGCAAAACCTTCTCCAAGCCAAGGATTAGTTATGATTGGTCTTAGAATTCTGCAAAGCAATGCTTTAAAAGAACTGAGATATCTCATAGTATATTGTTGTGAGTTATTACCTGATTTGCAAGTTATCAATTTCTTTTTCATGCTCTTCTATTCGGGGTTGAGAAATTAGTTTCACCACTTGCCATAGTCAGGAATAATATCACAGTCTAGCAGATGCGTCTGAAAGAGTATTTCCAAGATATCCCTGTCGGTCTCTGTAGACGTCCTATCCAATTTCAGCAGTGTCTCGATAGGGTCAAACGGATTCTTAGCCGGAATCTCGTGGAAGCGTGATGGTTCAGAGACGATTTCGACCTCTTAACGTAGCTTCCTTCAAGAGATTTTTCGGTTTATGTTAGTTTTTGTTGTAGTCAGCGAGTGTTTTAGAATATTCTGTCCACTCGCCAGTTTTCTTCGCTCTGTGGAACACTTTGCGTATTTTTTCCTTAAACTCTGAAATCGTTATTCCACTGGCTGACTTTATTGCTGGAAGTCTTCTTTACAAAAGAACAGTTGTTGTAGTAAGAGGTTATAATTAATTCTTGCAGTTAAGCAGGATTAAAGTAAATATCTACGTTATTTTTTACATCTGTTTTGACTTTATGGCTGTTTAAATTTAGGTCATTGGTGATTTTCCCTAGTTCATGCATCTAGGATCACGATATACCGCGACCGATTTGTCCATATCGATCATTTTCATGCAAATGTATCTATTATCCGAGAGAAACGGGTCTGATAAGACGTGCCACCAAGCTATCTGAGAGCTTACACACGGAGTCGCCAAAATTATGGTAATTATCTCGCTACGAGTTCTGGTAACAAAAAATGGATTCTTTTCTGCGATTTATAATCTCCAAGTTATTAGAGATGCTAAGACTGTGTGTTTTCATTTCGGTGATTGTCTGCAGGTCTGAGAGCTTTCCAGTGATAAAGGTGGACTAGGTGAGTCATACGGCAGGTGAACCGAGAATATGATAGCTACCTACTGTCAGTTTTAGTGCGCAGTTCACCCTTGATTAAAATATAGACTCTGGCAGTATTAAAGTGTGATTCGTAAATTCACTTATCCTTGATCTCTCCTAGCCAAGATGCATCTCCTGGCAAGCCAGAGATCCTTATTGAGGACTATGTCAATGATCTCACTGGCTAGGAATTTGTATAAAGCTACAGGATTACTTGGAGTATCCGCCAAATCATTAGATTTTGCCTGCTCCTGCGTTATTTACATCCTGAAGATAAGCCGGGAGATGGATTTGCAGATGCGGTATATATTTTAATGTTTATTGTGGTAGAATCACCATCACTTTCTTTAGGTTGTGTTCCCTTCTGTTTTACTGCGGTTTTGCCTTGTAGATTCTCTACAATCATATCTGAGGAACAGGTTCCCATATATAAGTCGGAAGGTTCGGATCATCGCAGAAGAGCCGCTTACTGGGGTAGGGTTTTTAACTCCCGAAGGTTGCTTGGTATTTTGGTGGGACTTGTTAGAGATACATCACCCTATGTGCCACGCAGCCCACCCACCGATACCTTCAGCGTTAAATTGGGCGACTTCTGGCCTTATTTTTCTTCCCGCGCTGAAAACCGAATGTAAACACTCCCGAAACATTTGATAATCAAATTTATTTGGATTTTTTAAACTTTTAGCCTCTTTGAGAAAATCTATTATGGCCACTCTATGCAAACTACTGAAAACCATATTAAAATGTCTCATTTCTATTAAAGCTTATATGCAAATCAAATCGAATAAAAATTTCGCTAACCATCCCATTTATTTACTTTTTTTTATTCAGTTTTAAGCCTCCACGCAAATATTTTTACGAAATATCCTATAGCATCTTCTCTACAATATAGCCAGAACAATGTCAAAATATTTTATTTCTTTCAAATGTTATATGTGACTGAAACCTCTTAAAAAGTTATCGAAACAACAATGTTTCTTAAGTTTTTAACTCCCATGCAGTAGATCTGCCTCGAAATTACTTTTACGAGTTAAGCCCTTAGAATTGACCGAAATATCTCTCTCCAACTTAAAATTATAGGTGAAACAATATTAAAAAATATGTACATGACGAACTGATAAACTCTCTTTTTGGCGCTCGGTTAAAAGTAATGTACTATCTGAAAATATTTCATTTACTTAAATTATTTTCATTAATATACTTTGTGAAATTTAAGCTTTTTTCCTTTTTTGACGCCACTAAATACAATACTTAAATATTAAATTTTAACTTAAAAAATGTATAGAATATTAAAAGAATAGTAATTTTTATAACCAGAAAATAAAAAAGTTTAAATAAAAATGGCCCTATTGATCTAATTTAAAATTAGGAAATAAAAATTGTACAAATAGCGAACTTTTACCAACCTAACGTTATATTTTCTCTGGCATTTGTATGTTATATACTATCATAAAGAAAAGAATCCGTGCTGTGCTGATTGTATTTCATATTTTCTAGGGAAAGGTCTCATTTATAACGGATGATCAATCTCCGCAGTTTACGAAGTATCCATCGCTGCCTATGTTAAATATAATATATTAGATATATTGTGTAAAATTTTGGTAATTTATTTATCAAAAAAGTTTTAATTCAATTCATCAAACTTAGAGAAAAATGTTAAAATGTACTGTACAAATGGAGGTTTCTGAACAAAGTAGATCATCCATTCAGTCCCATTTGAGGTTATGAGACCTAGAGCTTTTATTTTATAGTAAATTATGGGTAGAACAACATTACAAATGGTTTAAAATTCGCTGACACATTGTTGATTGTGTAATTCCAGCTAAAATATTTTATATTACCAAACTTAAATATCTTTAATTTATTCATTTTTGCTCTGAAAATTTCTTATCTGATTAAAGTAAATACATGAGGAAGGAAAGACATAATTAGCTATAATATTTATTTATAATGTGAATCGATTTGTCATGGGTAGAATGATCCATCGTATCCTGTTTTCCACAATTCACCGATCACTTCCAACAAACAAGTGATTGTATATCTCTCCGAATTAACCATTGAACGATTTTCTAATGACACGGTTGGGACATGAACAAGTTGTCCAATAAAATAGGCGACTATTTGCTTTGAAGTACTTCGTGGGCTAGCAATTTTATTTAGTTTTGGTTTATCGTAGAATACCCATACGATTAACTGCTGTTTAATTTCAGGGTCATGCGCATAAATCCAAGACTCATCACCTCTCATGATCTTATAAATGTTTTTTGAAGAACAGCGATTGTATTTTTTGAGCATCTTCTTGCATCAATCGACACGAGCCTTTTTTTGAGCCATTATCCAATTATGTGGGATACAACGCAAACAGAGCTTATTGCCAATCAAATTTTCATGCAGTACGCTGGTATTACTAATTTTTACGGGTGGCTCAATCTCAAGGCATGTAACATAATGATCTTGCATTAACAGTATCGATGTTTTCTTGTACCACAGTCAATTTTAGACGAGCCGCACTCGAATCATCAGGGAGCGAACGACGGCCATGACTGAATTCACTAAACCAGTGTTTTGTAGGTGCTTCATCACTACATAGTATAAAACAAAGTCGCTTTCTCTGTCCCTATGTCCCTTTGTATGCTTAAATCTTTAAAACTACGCACCGGATTTTGATGCGGTTTTTTTCAATAGATAGAGTGATTCAAGAGGAAGGTTTATATGTATAATAATATCCATTAAATAGTGGAGAAATACTATTATTTTTGAGGTTTCTAATGTGATGTCGTTAATTATCATATTTTTTTCCGCTTACATTGCAAACGCAGGCTGAACCCTACGAGATTTATCAAAATAATGTACTAATTATTTGTACACATTGAAAAGGTCTACAGAAAACTCCGCGATGGTATATGTCTATCTCTCATGGATATCCCACAATAACATTTTTTTGTCATTTACTTTTTACGACAAATAATGGCAAATTTTGAAGCGATTTTAACCAATACAGCATTAATCCTTATCCAATTAAATAGCTTAAATACATTGTTGATTTAATATAGATCTATATGGTCCTTTACAGCACAAGATTTAAATGAATATTTTCGAAGATATTACAGATTTAAAATTGCGGGAAGTAGCGCTTGCGGCGGTACTGGCCGACCGGGGCGGCGGCAGCGTGCCTATAAATAGCGCGTCGGAGGCCGATGTAATAATTGTAAAAATAAAATAAATAGTCACAGTTTTTCTGTAGTGTATTTAGTATCAGCATTGCACCCGTGCGAAGCCGGGGCGGGTCGCTAGTTGCTATATAAAGAACTAAGTTTATCGATGCGCTCGGGAAGAGATAAACCACGTCGAAATTTGTAAAAAGTAAACACATGGAAATGTTCTCGAGCTATTTCCACTTTATATGTTAGATATAACCTAGCAAAGTCAGGATTACCAGTTTCTGAAATTTAACTAATTATTCGCATTTCAAAGTTGTATCAATACTACGACATAAAAAGTGGTTTACTATAATGCCAAAATTTGAAATTAAAAGCATAAATTTCGTTAGAACAAAATGTTGTCGACTATAACATATATTAAAATTACAATATTTTCTGAATATACTCTTTGAAAATTACGACTTGCCAAATTAAGAAAAAATATATTCTTTAGATGCCAATACTTCGAAAACAAATTGCATAGAGCTACATACCTCTTCAAAGCATAATGAATGTTTTAAAAATATTTTATTAACTTAATGGTACAGTTGCAGCAGCCAGTATCTTCTCCTTGTCAATCTGAATCGAAATATCTTAAGGTCTATCTGTTTAAGATTGTTTGGATCACGTTTTTCATTGCAATTCCTTGAATATTGTCACGGAATCATTTTTTGGGCGCTTGTTTAAAGGTCACAGACAACGATGTTTCTTGCGAAGTAGTTGATAACTATTGGACTTCCATTGTCTTTATTTCTTTGTTAAATATCATGACATGAGGTTGGTAGTTATCTCTAGATATTTTCAAATTAAATTGAATAAATTATACTAAAAGTAAATACAGTGACCGAGATGAGTGCAGTCATGCGTGTTGCCTATGAAGGTCCCATTTATGCTGCATTTAGTTTCAATTTACTAAGAAGTGGTTTCCACACTTACCTTGTATCTAAAGAAGATTTACTAAAGCAATGCGGGTTCTTTGAGTTTCTGTTTTCTTCAGTGTTGTTGTTGGTGTAGGATTTTAGCTTCAGATCATTTTAGGTGAGGTCCATGAGTCCAGGCGTCGTTGACCACACTAGATTTTTCTTTTTCTCCATGAGATAATTCTTACTTCAAGAGGGCTTGTTGTTTCGAAAACGTAGAAGTTGTCACATTCAAATGGTATCTGATACACACACTTTTTCATGTCCCTTTGAATTGTCAGTTTGACACTAGTGAGCTGGCTTGTCAGGGCATTATTTTAATTAAAAACAACGTTGATGTTATATCGTTTTCCTATTCTTCTAACATTTTCCGAAATGCCTCTAATATATAAGATGTTCAACACCGAGGCAATGTTCTATCTACGAGGTTTCTTACAATTCCATGTTTGGTGTTGTCCGAGTGGTTAGATGAATAGTTTAGGTATTGTCTTCAGTGTGTGTGGATTTTCTACAAACTGAAGTTTGGAGCCGTTTGACTCCCCTATCAGGTGCTAGCTTAACAAAGCACATGACCCCGTTAATGGCCACGTAAGTTGAGTAATTCTTTTATATTTATCAAATACATAACTGATTTAGTAACCAAAAAATAAGTATAGAAATGTTTTTTCTCACTTGATATTCCCTGAATAACTTTCTAACTAATTACCTAATACATTCTTCTCGGTCCAATGTGTAACGATGTTTGACATAGTTCCTTTAGCATATCTTTTGCTTCATCCTCTGCATTGATAATAACAGCGATATCATCTGTAAATTGCCACTGGTTTAGGCGTACTCGTTCAATGCTTATATCTTTGTGTTGCCAGTTAATATTTTTAACGATATCTTTCCAGGCCACTGTGAATAATGTAGGAGAGATTATTGTCCTTGGCGTTTCCTTCTCATGTCTCGTAGTATTATCAGTATTTTGTTTCATCTATTTTTGCTTGTTGTAAATACGTTTAATGAGGTTTGAAAGTTCACTCTTCATCATTTAAGGCTTTCAGAATTGTCATGACTTTGAGGGAATCAAAAGTACCGCACTTATTTCAATAAGAGTTCAAATTGCCTGCCAATGGTCGGTAGTGCTGAATAACTTTCCGAAACTCGCCTGTTCCTGTAGCTGATTCTGCTTATTAGTTTGGTAAATAATTTATATAAATGTAATAAGAAACTTATTTGGCGTTTTTTTTTTAATATTTCACACCTACCTTCTTCTGCACAGCAAGTAAACTTCAGCATTTTGCCAATTGCTTGGGATTTTTTACAACTAATCACTAATTGAGCAAAATTCGTGCTTACTTTAGTAAACCCTCCACGCATTTGAAACATTTCGGTTCTAATTCTTCAATATGGCTTTCCTCGCTTTTCATGTCGCTGAGTTGTAGTGTTAGGTTTTAAAACTCTAAGGAGGCTTGTAATACTTTTGGATTATTTCTTCTCTACTTCCTTAATTTGATTACGTTTTTTATACCAATGGATAGTTTGAATCATAAACCTTTTACATTGTGTGTGCAAGATGTAAATAGTTTTCAGATTATTTGTCCATTCATCTTCTTCGGGGATACACATATGTTTTACATTGCTACTTGTGTGCCTTTTAAGTTTTATGAAAGTTCATCTACTTTCATTTATCCCAATTTCTTGATATCTTATTATGTATTGATAGGTACTTCTTATGTATTGATACGTATCTCTGTGTTTGCTCAGAATTTCCACTGCAAAATGTATTTTTCTCCCCATATAGGTCTCCTATTTACGCCTATGACTACATCAACAATTCGAAGATCATCAAAACTGTTTAGAATATTAACATACTTCTTGTCTATTGACGATAATGGAATCTATCATTTTTGGCTTCATCATTCGGCCTTTTCAAGTTTATGTTTTCCTTTTTGGGAAAAAATCTTGCACATAACTCCTAATGATTAGTCAGCATTTCGCTATTAATGTTCCTACTGTCCCATCCAAATTTCCCAATACAAGAGATATCTTCATGCAATTTTTGGTCTTCCTTAACATTAAAATTTATCTTTTTTCTGTGGTCCCGTCTTTCTCTGACTGTTGTATGGTTTAATCTCCAGTTGTACCTATTAGAGAATATATTTAAATTATCCACAATATAATTGGTAGAGGAGACTCTGTATAATGTTTATTAAATAATAAAATCAGTCATCTTTTAAATTTCATTTGTATTATTGCAAATTTCCCAAATTCAAATATTTTATTTTTACTTTCAACAATAAAAAGTAATCTTGTCTTATTATTAAATGAGCCATAGCATAAAATTGTCTCTTTAATCATTAAAAAGTTTCAAACTTTGTAAAGAATGGATGTTCTTTTGTTTACTTTTTAAAAGTTACTTTTACTTTAAGCTGTAAGAACGATCAAAAAGTTTTGGATTTTAACTTCTTGAGAATTCGAAAAAATATGTAATTTTAACGACGGGAAAAATCCTAAGTAATGTATAAAACTTTTAAAATTTTTCCTGTTTGTTAGACGCAAGTCGATGGTTCAATAAAAGGGATTTAAACCCATCTGCCGAATTTATTGGTTTATAGATTTGCTTATATTTTTAGTCTGATATCTAACAAGATTTTTTTTCCAGACATTTTGCATCAATGTTAGAGTGCATTTTTTAGACTATTCGGATGACGCGTAACACAATAAATGAGTGCTGCGAAAGCACACGCGATTCAACGATCAACAGCGATACCTGAAGCATGTAAAAAACGTTCCAAAATTTTGATTTCACATCATGCAACTTTAAAGACTATTTATTTGGGGCATAAGTGCTGTAAGTCCGTTGATAATCCATATACTGTTGCCAGACACTTAGATATGTAAAAAAAATGAAAAATTGTACTGTCATTAAAATAATTCTATAAAAGCCTTAGCAACAATTGCACGCGGAGCTCTCAGTAGCCGTGTGGTGTAGCTCCAATGGAGGCTTAGAGTGTCTGCACACATAGCGTATGCTTTAACGTATTCTCGCTTCAGTTTTATTTAATGTACAACTTAAAAAATTCATTACTTATAGGCTATTGAAAACTGACGTTTTGGTTAAGATATTCTACATTTTTTCATTGAGTCATTTATATTTTTATGCGAACAATTTTCTATAGATAGTTAGTTTTAAATAAACCATATTTACTTCTGGGTTAAAATGAGGAAATAAATGTAAATGGTATATTTCGCAAAAAAAGTAATGATGAACAGTCAAGTAATTAAAGAATATAAAATTAATGTGAAATAAAAAAAAACATTTATATTCGTTTATTTGTACAAAACATGGAACAAACTGTTTGGGTCTCTTTTTCTTATAGATTTAACTGCAACGCGAAAAACTTAGCGCACAATGTTATCTCATGCTAGACTTCCAGAAGAATTACGTGATGACTCGGTTTAATATTGAAGGCGAGTTTAATTCCTTCTCCACAAAAATTTGGTTTTTTAAAGTGGGCAACTTGGAGATAATGCTGGTGGCAGCGGAACGCAGCTTAGTGAATCTTTTTATGAAAGTTATGGCAACATTTAGTCATGTCATCCATATCCGTTTCAATGCTACGACTTCCTGAATTTATATCTGAGTTCACGACGATACCCTGACCCCATCAAAGGTGAATGGATGATTGCCTATAGCATAGATAATTTAATTTGTTAATGCTTATAGGTGTGTGCGTCAAAATTACAATCGCATTAAAGAAAGATAAAAAAAGCAAAATTCTTATAAGTAAATCGCAAAATAGACTAAAATCAGAAAATTGTAGAGTAGTATTGGAGTTATGCAACAAGTACCTAAAAAAGAGAAGATGTTTTCCTTCTTAAGATACGAATTAAATCTTTTTTATTTAATTGTTTAGAGTCTCTTTAATAATTTTAACATTTTACGGGCAAGAATTTGTATATTTTTTAACTTTAAAATAATATATATACTAAAAACAAGAATCATATTAAATTTTTCAGAGACCCTTGACTGAAGTAGAGTCGCCTATATTCAAAACCTTGTGGAAATTTCATGAATAAAAGTACATATTTTGAAGGATTTTCATACATTTTGCTATAAAGTAGCTAAATAATAAATAAATATACATGATTTGCGATAATCTGTTATAGTAACCAAAGAGATATTGTCTTTAGTTGTGATAAAAACCAAATCTGGTATAATAAACCTGATTTGTGATAAGGTACCTGATTTATGAGAATAATTTTTATATGCAAATAAACTACTATTTTAATATGGGTAAATATTTTGCGGGAATGGTATTTCGGCTATGTTATTTTTGCTCTGTTATATATTTTATTACTTTTGCAAAATATATTTTAGTTTTCTGTTTATTTGCATTATCGGTCAAAAATTCAGCAAAATTAATAAAATATGACTTCTCTCTCTAAAATTACTATGATATAAATATAATTTACTAAATTGTTGGCTCACTGTTGACACGAATTAATAATATAAAATCATTTTTAGCTTGTTCAGTTTATTAATAATTTATTCCCTTATTTTTGCCTTTTATAAATAGTAATAATTTATTTTTTAAAGGAAACAGATTGTTCTTTTGTTTTGTATAAATATTTAAAATAATGAGATTATTGATTAACTTATTAAATGGTTCTATTTGCAAGTCGCCGTAATTTAAAAAAAAAAGTCAAATAGTTGCTTGGCGTCATCTAAATTCTTGGCGTCAAATCTACAATCACATTAAAGAGGGGTAAAAATAGAAAAATTCTTATAAATTAACAATAAAATAGAATCAAACAGCTAAAGAAGAAAAGATGCTTTTCCTCTTAAATTACGAACTAACTATGTATCTTTATTATGTATTTGTTTAGGGTTTTTTAAATACTTTTAACGCTTTACGAGCAAAAACTTGTAATTTTTTAATAGTAAAACAGTATATATTTTAAAAAGAAGAATTACGTCAAATTTGTCAGGGACCATTTACTGAGATGTAGTCACCCATCTTCAAAAGCTTGTGGAAGTTTCATGATCAAATACATACATTTTGAAGGAACTTCATATATTTTATTATAATATAGTTAGATAAAAAATAAATATACCTGAATTGTAATAATGTGTTGTAGTAACAAAAGAGATAATGTTCCTTAGATATGACAAAAAGCTAATCTGTGACGACAATCCTGAATTGTGATAATGTACGTGATTCATGACAATAGTTTTTATATTCAATTATACAACTTTTTTATGTATGTACGTATTTTGTAGGATGGCGTTTCAGCTGTTTTTTTTCTTTTATATATTTTATTACTTTTTCAAAATATATTTTAATTTTTTTTATTTATTTACATAACCAGTCAAAAATTTAGCAATTTTTGGAGAAAATTATTAGGAAAGATGCATTTTGCATCTAGCCTGAAGGATTTGCAGTCCTAGCTGCACCTACTGGCCCGTCCCTAACAAAATGGTCGTGATATCGAACACGTGAAAAAATAAATAAAGAAGGAATGCTATTTTCCAAAGCATTCTCTGCCATATGCCACGTTTTGTTACGACTTTGTCAGCCCATTGAACTATAGTGATGCTGGTTTCATCGACATTGTATGTGTCCTGTGGCTCGTAGGTATGTATGTCCATAACAACTGGCAAGTTATCGAAAAAAGCTTCCACAATGATTTTGTTAAATCTTGTTGCTCTTGGAAGGCTGGTAGCTTGAGTAACTCCAACAGATAGTGAAGGATTCATTCCTCGCCCGCAATATCATTCTCAACCCAAGTAGCAGGTCGCTTCAGATTATATTTAGTTGTAAACTCAAAAAACAATTTTCGGCATCTTTAGGAGAAAGGCCAAAATAAATGTCTGCAAAACGTATTATGTAATTTGACAGCTGCTGTTCTTGTTCTTCCGAAAACACTTTATTGTGAGCGACATGACACTGTTTTCATTATCGCCCGTGTAGGTGCCATGGTGCATATCCTCGCTCACCGCAAAGAAGTCCCGCGTTTCACTTCTTCCTCGAGCATTTTCTGGGCATCAAGAAAAAAACTTTTTCTTATGTCACAACTGTACCCAACTCACTTGCTCTAAAGCAAAATGCAAGGAAAGAAGAAAATGATTAGAATTAGTGCTGATAATGTGGAAGTAAGTTCGGTTACCTGTGTCAAATAAAAAATATTATCTAAAAACTCTAAACAATATATATTTTTAAGTTGATTCATAAAAAAACAAACACTGCTATTTTACTACTATTGTTTAACTTATATCGAAGAAAAATACTCCCCGCTATTTCTTATACTTTCGCCAGATGACGACTGTCACTACCGTACCCTACATGTAAATAATAACTACCTCTTTAGAAAGTCAATTGGGTCAGGTAGAGAATTAGATTTTCTTATTAATTTCGAAAGAATATAAAGAAATTTCTGTCAGTTATAACAAAGTTGGTGAAATTTCTGGTTATACTGAAAATGAGCTTTTTAGTGTGACGTATCTGAATAAAATATAAAATTTTTCAAAATCAATATTTTTTTTCCAAAGAAAATTGCAAAAAGAGTTGACATTTCGTTGTATATATATATATATATATATATATATATATATATATGTTATGTCGGATATTGTCACGGGTGTGATGTGTAATCAAAGGTTTTCGGGCATCCCGTGTATGTGCTGAGTCCCTCTCAGGACTGTAAGGCAGCTGACGTTTCGGTGAAATCTCATTCACCATTTTCAAAGCTCACTGTATGGCGTCTACGAGCGAACTGACGCCTGCGACTCCGGTGTTGTTGGTACCGTGTGCGAGTGGGACGTGTTCGCTTTCCGAATGGTTCCGGACCATCAGGTGGCGTGACCTGCTGTGCGTCATCGGCCCTGTTGCCAGTGTTTGTGGTTGCGTTGCCGAGTTGTAATCTCTTTCGTTACTAAGTGGTACTGGTTGATGTTTTGTAAGCAGCTTTTCCAAGTGTTAGGCACACGTTGGCTATCATCTCTGCTATTTAAGTTGTTGGGCCTCTTTGCAATTTGTGGACAGGTTTTCACATCTTGATAGCATTTTTGTTCCCGAGAAATTTATCTTATGTCCTGTGTTTAACCAGTGTTGGGCCAGAGCAGAAGAAGTTGTTTTTTGCTTGACAGCGTTTTTATGTTCGTCTCTTCTGGCGCTTATTTTACGGTTGGTACAGCCTACGTAAGATGAGCTGCACTCTCCGCATGGAATTTCGTACACTCCCTGGTTTTCTATAGGGATTTTTTATTTAGGTGTTGGCAAGAGATCTTTTACTTTACGGTCTGTGGTGAAAATGGTTTCAATGTTGTGTCTCCTGAGAATTCTTGTGATCTTGTCTGTGGTGCCTCTTACATAAGGAACAAAAGCCTTGGAGCTATTCTCTTGGTTTTCGCGATTTTTTGGTGCCAAGTGTTTGTTTTTTAGAACCTTGTCTATATGTTCTTTTTTATAGCCGTTCTTTGTTAGGGCTTCCTGCAGTATGTTCATCTCTTTGTAATATGTATATATATATATATATATATATATATATATATATATATATATATATAATAAAAAACCTAACATGTAGATAACTTGCTCAAAAATTAAGTCATTTGGTAAATGTTGCATTTCAAACCATAATATAGTTTGTAACGATAAAGTTTGTTTTTAGCTCTTTACAAAAAAATTGTTTTTTAATATTTTGTTTCAATAGTGTACAAATCTCTGTTCAATTATTATAAATGGAATAAACTATTTAATTAATAATTTATTGGTAACAAATTTAGATAACATATATTGCCAATTAATATCGGATCTGTTCAATATAACTTTTCGAGCTCAAATGTCTAATTTCATCAGTTTGTATAACCAAAAAAAAATTGACTGAGAAAAATATAATTGGTGAAGGAAACGTTAACACACCATAATATGTTTGTGTACAAATAATTCCTTTTATCGAATCGATAAAAAAGTTTTAACTACAATCGAAAGTTTTTTCCAAAAGAGTAGGTATTTTCCAAGCTCGTTTTTAAAAGTTTCTCAAGTCACTTAATTAAGAGAATTAAATGTTACGTTACTGTATTACAAATGGTTAACTTAGATCTTGATAAAAAGCATCCTTAGGAACGCGTTACAGGGGTAATTTTTCCACTTCAACTGGAGGAATAATAAAGGTCTTAGATATGTCTATTTAGTTACGCAATTGTTCAACTTAGCACAATAATGATTATCCAGTAAGCAGTAAAATTATTTTCAACGTACTTTTATTTGGTATTTCGAATATTTACCAGATAATTTATTTTGAGTTATTAATTACCTAGGTTAGGTGTGATTTAGAATTCAGGTAACAGAGGTTATACAACGATTGATCAAAAATAAGAATGTGAACTAGCCGATATCCTTTTTGATATCGCAGCAATATTTCAGTGCCGCACCTACATAGGATTTTTTTGCTGTTTTTGGTTTGTGATCATACTAAAATTGTTTAGACGTCTGTCATATTCAATTTCGGAGCTAGTGGAATTTCTTCTGTTCTGGAATTTATGTAATAACCATGAATAATACTTCATGTATAGGTTAAAATTTCAAAAAACAATGAATATTGAAGATATTATTAGTGACGCACAATATAATTTGAATTAAATATTATCAACATTAAATTACATACAAGATATTAAAACATAAAAAACTATTTAAGAATTGATATGAATAAAGGTGTACAAACAGCTTACTATAACAAGTGTACACAAGATTAAATAATAGACTTCAAGTTCTTTAATTTTTCACGTTACTATGTGTCATTTCATATAGCACAATGTTGCCACCAAACCGCCAATTTTAATCGGGAGGTGACCATTTCAATGAAAGCAGTGATGTAGTGCCCGCGGGGAACTCTGTATCGTACAGAATTTTTTTAAATTCTTTTAGTTTAAAAAAATATATGTTTGTAGTTTATTTTATAATCAGAAACCAGAAAATAACCCAAAATATTTGTCATATCGCATTTGTGCCAATCCGCAAATGTCATTTAAAAATTTCAAATGTCCGAAAATGATATTATTTGTACAAATGTAAGTAAATGTCATAAGAAAAATTTATTTGTTTTTCTATGGTTATTCTAAATCTAAAAAAAAACATTTTTCCCTGCATTTTGCCAAAAAGAAGCACTGTAGTTTTTTCAGTGTATATTTCTCTCAAATAAAAGCCGATTCTCATACAAGAATTATAGCCTAAATTTATCTTATAACTATGCTGAAAATTTTCGTAAAACTAATTTGCTGTTTTACATATCAAAGAATTATTGTAAAAATGTTCATGAACATTTTCGTCATGAGAGTATAGTGTATTCTATATAACGCAGAATGAAATATGTAAATTGATAGCGCGTGTTAAGTAACCACCGTAACCTTAATATTTATTCATTGTTTTTTGATAATTTATCCCATTTCTATGCATTACAAAAATTTGAGGCATTGAACGTTAGAATCCATTTTAGAAGAATTAGAAGTATCAAGCCGAATATAACTGCTCAAGATATTCAGACAAAGGTTCATGCTCTAAAGCAAAATGCAAGGAAAGAAGAAAATGGTTAGAATCAGTGCTGATAATGTGGAAGAAAGTTCGGTTACCTATGTCGAATAAAAAATATTATATAAAAACTCTAAACAATATATATTTTTAAGTTGATTCAACCATCTTTCTGGTATTATGAAATCATTTCTTTTATATTTGATATCACAGAAACAAGAATTGGAATAGACTCACTGGAGGAATTTGAAAGTAGTCCGGTAAGTTTTGCATTTAAAACTGTAAAAAATTTTAATTGAATAAATATTTATTCAGTATATATATTTAATGAAGAGCATTTTCTTTTTTGTAGCCTAGTAGATATTGTTGTAATTATCAACATCTCACTGATATTCCCCGCCGCAAAATGAGTTGAAATATTAGATCCTAATTTAATATAGTACAACGACGGGTATCTGGGCAGGTGTCAACTGAAACCCACTGAGGAGTCCTATAGCTGGCATCAGGACGAAACACCCAAATTTTTACATAAAAATCAGGTTTAGCTATTCAAGCAGACGCTGATATATGGATTTTCGAGTTAGAGCGTAATTTCGTAGTAGCAAGGAGCCTACATGGTTTACGACATGGCATCCCTGGACATTTGTACATGCTTTTGGAGCGGGCAAGTTGCATGGGTGCTTAACCGCACCGAATCTATGACGGGGTGTTAGTCCCCGCAGTTCTGAGGCATAGCAATTATACCTTCCTTATAATGGGGATCTGGAGTACAAATCTCCAATTCCCAGGAAGGTTGATTGTCTAGAGGTGGAGGTGTTGTAATTATAAACATCTTACCGATATTTCCCGCCGCAAAATGAGTTGAAATATAAGATCCAAACTTAATATAGAACGACGCGGGTATCTGGGAAGGTGTCAGCTGAAACCCACTGAGTCCTATAGCTGGACCGGAACGAAACACCCAAATTTTTACATAAAAATCAGGTTTGGCTATTCAAGCAGACGCAGATATATGGATTTTCGAGTTACAGTGTCATTCCGTAGTAGCAAGAGTCCGACACGGCTTACGACAATACACAGAAATAATGTTATGACTAAATTTTTTTAAATATTGTAGTATTTTTTTTTCAAATGTTTTCCAAGTTTCATTCCTTCTATTGAAGTGGAACTGGTGTCCTAAAACTGAAACAACAGAAAAAATAAATTTTTACTCAAGATAACTGAGATTTTGAACTGGGACTCTGGATACTATAGCAGCAGTTATTGAAAATTTCATTACCTGTTTTAGTGTACCATACTGTGAGTTTTCAAAAATCTATGTTAACTATATTTATTACTTTAGATTGAGGAATATAATAAAAATCCACAAGCAGGGAAGAAATTAACTGAAATTGTGTCACCAACAAATACCATGGATGAGACAAACATCCCGACTGGTAGACAAAACACATCAAGCTAATCTACCTCAGTAGTGAAGATCTGTTCAGAACCAGTAAAAAAAAAAGAGAAAATCTCAGGATCAAGAAAACTGTGTATTAAGAGAGACTTTAGATTCTATTATAAACTTCAGCACACAATTATGTAATACATCAAATTACGCCAATCAGCTCGAAAGTTCTTTAGCTAGTAGGAAATTTGGGGAATATATTATTTCCAAGATAGATAAAATTTGGGGAATATATCATTTTCAAATTGGATAAAATTATAAATGACGTCAAATAAGAAATTTTCAATGTACTGAAGACGCTTGAATATATATATATATATATATATATATATATATATATATATATATATATATATATATATATATATATATATATATATATGTTTACCATAATTAAAAGTCTTGTATCTCATCCAGCAGTCTTAGAACATTCCAATAAGCCTCAGGGTCTTCAGTTATTAATTTATTATTTAACAGTGCTAATGTGCCTCTTCTTTTTCTAATCACTTTTTGCCCATTTCCTTCTTTCAATTTTCGATTCTTTTCTTTATTATTTTATGTAAGAATAAGCAACGAATTATCAAAGTTAACATAATTAACTTTTTGGTGTTTATGTATCGAAATTTTCATTTCCATGAATTTTCAGGTTATCCTCAGAAAAAGTTCCTGTAGTTCTTATATCTTCCTTTTTTAACTGTGGAACGTTATTTGTTATAAAAATTCATGAGAAAAGTATTTCCTTTTAAAATTTATCTTCAAAGAAATTGCAGAAATTTTAGTTATAATTTTACCAAGAATTTTTGCATGAGTAAAGCGGCTCTTACACACGACTGACATTTATTCAGTAATTTATGTTGTAGAAAGCTATAGTTTTCTAAGCATACTTGTAAATTTATTGAGGTATAATAAAAAAAAATATTAAAAAAGGAAATTTTAGGCACACAGTTTGTAATAAGCTGAAATTCCTAGTATTTTCTAGCTTTTTCGCTCATTATTACTGAGAAATAGTCATTTTTAGTATACGAAAATGTGAAAATACTCAAGAAAGTCTTCCAGTTTTCATAACAAAAACTTTTATTTAAAAAAAAATATACCTTGTTAGCAAAAAGCAAATAAAATTTTATCTTATTTTAGATGAATACAATTCGGGCGAAATATACACTAAAAATATGAGGACAAAATAAAAGTTGACCATCTGGGTGGTGCAGTGGTATGATTGTCGTCTAGCACCACTTAGATGCCGGGTTCGAATCCCGGGTCCGACTTGGGTGTTTGTTCCTGTTATTAGATTTAAGTTAGATTTTAAGTTTGTAATTTGTGGAAAGTTATTAATAAATTGTGACTGGCTGCATGGCCGTTCGGCCCAAAGCTATAAAAGTAGCCTTGGCTGCTTTAAAAAAATTATAATAAAAGTTAAAATTTTCGTGTCTAACTTTGGATTTAGAATACCTATAGAAACATAGAACTATTTTTAACCGACTTCTGAAAGAAGGAGGTTCTCAATTCGTCGACTATGTATTTTTTTTTTTTTATGTATGTACACCGATTACTCCGGAACGGCTACACCGATTTGAATGAAATTTTTTACGTTATGTAAAGGAAGTTGCTGCGGTGGTCCCATATTTTTTTAGATGATATTGGTGCAGCAAAATCCAAGATGGCGCTTACAATATGGCGGCCAAAAAAATTAATTTTGTCCGATTGTCTCCAAAATTGGTATGGAGGAATTTTCGGGGTTGTACCCAACGAATATGGAATTATTTTTCAAAAATTCAAAATGGCGGATCCAATATGGCGGACAAGAAAATTCAATTTAGTCCGATTTCCTCCAAAATTGGTCTGGGGGAGTTTTCGAGGTGCCACATAACGAATCTGATATTATTTTAAAAAAAATCAATATGGCGGATCCAATATGGCGGACGAAAAAATCAATTTTGTTCGATTTTCACCAAATTTGGTATAGGGGAATTTTCGGGGTCGCATATGACGAATCTAAAATAATTTTAAAAAAATTCAATATGGCGGATCCAATATGGCCGACAAAAGAATTAATTTTGTCCGATTTTCTCCAAAATTGGTACGGGGGAGTTTTCGGGGTAGCATATGACGAATCTAAAATAATTTTAAAAAAATTCAATTTGGCGGATCCAACATGGCCGACAAAAAAATCTTTTTTGTCCGATTTTCTCCAAAATTGGTACAGGGGAGTTTTCGGGGTAGCATATGACGAATCTAAAATAATTTAAAAAAAATTCAATTTGGCGGATCCAACATGGCCGACAAAAAAATCTTTTTTGTCCGATTTTCTCCAAAATTGGTACAGGGGAGTTTTCGGGGTCGCATATGACGAATCTAAAATAATTTTTAAAAAATTCAATATGGCGGATCCAATATGGCGGACGAAAAAATCAATTTTGTCTGATTTTCACCAAAATTGGTACGGGAGAGTTTTCGGGGTCACACATGACGAATCTAAAATTATTTTTAAAACATTTAATATGGCGTATCTAATATGGCGGATAAAAAATTAATTTATTTTCTTTAAATATCGATATTGGAAAGTGTTGGGGCCTATATTACCAATCTAAAATTAATTTGAAATTTAAGATAGTGGATTTTCTATGACAGACTAAATATTCGTTTGACCCAATTTGATTGGTATTTCGAAAACTCTAAGAACTAAAGAATTTTTAGTGGTTCATTTTAGGGTGATTTACAACTTTGGATAAAATTTGTACTTTTTTGCCACTGTGGAGTCATTGCGAAGTATACTAATTTCGTTTATTTGCTAGTTCAAATAATTTATGAATATTATAATGAATTCTAAAACTAAAAATAGAAAAATAAAATTTTTATAAAAAAAATTGAACCGACTTCTAAAAGTGCGCTAAAAAGTGAAAAATAACCATAAATTTTTATATGAAATTGAACTTTTTGAAGTCGGCGCCAAATTATTTGTAAATGAAATAAATAACTACTAATATATACAAATTATGGTAAGAAAGCAACTACAAAAAGAGTATTTTAAATCTGTTTATGCAAATCACATTTTGTCAAGTATTAGTTTGGCGCCGACTTCAAAAAGTTCAATTTCATATAAAAATTTATGGTTATTTTTCACTTTTTAGCGCACTTTTAGAAGTCGGTTCAATTTTTTTTATAAAAATTTTATGTTATGCCATTTACCTAAATTTGGATAGGTAACGACATCTTACGATGTTTTAAATTTTAAATGACCTTTGCTCATTGAAGCAAACTCAATATGTCAAATATTTTAGATTTATTTTCTGGTTTATAACTATGCGAAAGTAAATTACAACATTAATCATTTTTACACTAAAAGAAAAAAATTCCATATAATACAGTCTTTTCCACAAATGCTATAAAGTAGTGTGGAGTTTGTTATTTGATAGCTGGTTTTACTTTTTCTCCAATGACATCAAGATTCATACATATTTGCTGTCTTCATTCCATACAAATTATGGTGTCGACGTTTTATTTTTTTTTTGTAAAGTCTGTAAACCTGGCACTTTTCTTATACAGATTTATTTATTGCGCTCATTGAAATATGAAATAAGTAAGTCACGACGATCATGACTTTTATTGAATTTCTTTATATCACGAAAATTAAATTCAAATTTCAGGGTGTTCCGTCTCTTTTCATTTTATTATTATTTAATCCTATACATTGTTTTACAGGATTACACGAATCAACGGTCTCCGATATAGACGTCCGTATAGATAAGGATACCGCCATATAAAGTGATTATAGGTAGTCTTTCGATTAATTTTCTAATTGTCTTACAGTAGGTTGTTCCAAACGTAAACTATATGGTGGATGATCCAGCCCGAAGATACTGCACTCGTATAGAATAAGTTAAACTTTTGCTGCTTTGTAAACTCGCACACTGTGGTGAAAAGACAGAATATTCTGGAGATATTTTCGATCAATAGCATAAGTAATTTTGAACCATTTTCTCTAACTATTTGAAATAAAAGTTCGGAATCTACTTCCAAAGATCCCAAATGAAATTAAAAATTATTAATTTACAACAAATAAATATAACACAAATACAGAAAAATTATTTCTAAAATTATAAATTAACAATATTTATCAAACAAAAAAGTCATTCTTTCTCGATACATTCACTTTCGATTTTTTTAACGATATCATGGGAATACATTCAAGTAATTATCTCCATATACGAGTAAATGGGATAGCAATACAGTCATCTTCTTACCATTTGGAAAATGATCCACATCTGGATATTCGTAATACACAGAATATTTTCAGTAGATTTTCTGGTGTTGGTAACTGATTTGTTGTAACTTTACTTGTTAATTCAAGCCTGTCAATACGCTTAAGATCAAGACAAACTCTTTATGCTTTGGCAGACTTTTAGGCAATACAGTTTCTGGAATTTTTGCCTATTGCTGGTTCTATTAGTAACACTTCGAACTGTGAATAAAAACGCTTTAGAATTTTTCTTCGTCAATTTAAAATACGGTGTTTTGGTTGAAAAATTCAAACAAACCCACATCACTATGCCACAAAAAATCGTGTATGTATAATAAATATTTTCAAAAGTGTCTAAGAAACTCAAAGATATGGCGTTGTGGTAGCATAAGAAATATTTGACATGAGAAGAGTGATAATTGCTTATCTAAAAAATAAAAACACATTTATTTACTCTGGTAAAACTGTAATTATTTTTAAATAATTGTGACTTTTCATTTCAGTTTCTACATCAATGGTCAAGTTACTTTTTCGAATTGTCGCAACCGAAATGGGTAAGTTGTATTAGACTAGGTTTCTTAGAAAAAATACATTTTTTGTCTGAAATAGTTTAAAAAGGTTAATCCAGGGTTGGATATTTTTGTACCGATTATTTTTAAATAATTTCCATAACTGGGCAAAACTATTAATATGAAAAAGAGAGAAAACAGACGGTGTCGGACTATAGCTTCAAATATCCCGTTCTAGAAAATTTATAATTTTTAAATGGCTTGATAAATAAATTCCTATATCCCAATATATATAGAGGCTTTAAGGGGATAGTGGACATTCCATAAAGTTAGTTTATATTCCAGAGATAGTGGACACTTAATATGAATCTGTCACCGCCACCGTTCAGGCCATTGTGATCTGCTCCTCCATATTTTTCATCAAACAGATCTATCTCCATAATGCAGTCAACAATCATGTTAGGTTAGGAACTTTCATATCAATTACTGTATTAATGTTATTGTCAAATATTGAGTACCTCCCAACTGCCAAATAGATGCACAATATGGGTTTTACTGATTTATCGTCCCCCTTATACAATAAGTATTCATGATTTGGCTTTAGTACATATAATGTCTTTATCTGCAGTTCAGTGTACAGTCCTATTAGAACCTTGAGTCTGTGGTGCTCCAATATTGTATCAGTAATTTGTCTATGCAAATAATACGACATCGTCTCCTGGTAATGCATCAGATCATGAAAAGTCCAGTCTGTGTCGAAGCAGCAATGAGTTTTTCAATTGCGCTTCTTTTAGCAGGAAAGTCGCGTCGTTTTTCTTGTCTGTGCCAGTATATTCTTGTATCCATTTTAACACAAATTTGTTCTTTGCCTTTGCTTTTAATGCCACTTTGGAATTACTCATGTCAAATTCAAGCACTTTATCAGCGGCTCGATTATCTGTAGTGATTCTGATTATTTTGTTAACGCACAATTCAATGGCAAATATCTCTGCCTGGATATTATTGTCGATGTATCCGGACTGACCGCTTATTCCCGCGCTTCTCCCACATATTCCGGTTCTTAATTCTTTGGTTTTGAAGCTTTTGGTGTACCTACAAATATTCGCTTTCTGTGGTTTACTGTTGTAAATTTCCCATTTTAGATATTGATAACACTCTCTTCCTGTTATTTTAGTATGACGATTCAGCCTAAATACTGATTTTGTTGGGTTAATACGAAACATCAAGAAATATTTTTTTTTGTAGTCGATCAACTGATTTTAGTTGATGGATTTAATGGCTAATTAATATATTTATTCTACGCTATTATGTTTTACCTTCTCTTGGTAATAAAATCTGTAATAAAATTCAGCAAAATGCTTGAAATATTTATTTATTTTAGTAAAAGAAAGCAATACATAAGTTTCTGTATCTACTAATGATGTTAAGGTTATCTGCATAATGAAAAATTTTTGGTACAATAATTAATGATCCCCACTAAAAAAGCAAATTCTTATTCAAGTGATTAAATTGATAAATTTCATACTACAAACTCTCACAAGTGTTCTAAATAGACCAAAGATTGTTGCAGATTTTTAAAGAGTATGTATGTTCTAGAGTATGTGACTCCTACTACTGCTAAGTCGTAAAAGTTACCTTATCAGCTAGAGCAGGTCCTCCAATCCTAAGCGCACTGATAGCTGCTGGAATTGCATACATTTCCTAATGGCACGCATTTCTGCCTGGAAAATGCTAGATGACTTACCAAAGCTTTCCTAGTATCTGCCGAGTCCATACACTCCTATTTCATTTGCCTTCGTTGTTTTGGAATCATCTATATACCTTATAATGGATTTCTTGTTTGGTTTTGAATGATATTTCTGTTTCATTCGTTTCTGCGACTCAACTTTGTGCTGAAGTTTTTCACAAAGTTGAATTTCTTTTTCATTTCATCTTGGGACATGTCCCAGATTTGTTGATTTTTCGATAAGAGATTGGGCCTTCGTTTTATGACCACATCTCTTATCATTCTTTAAATTGTCGTTTTCGCCATATTCTCTACAAGTATATCTAGAGGTGTGAGGTTTAAGATTACTTCTATGGTGGCCATTGGGCAGGTTTTCATTGTCCGAGTTATACACGCACAGGCCAGTCTTTGAACCTTCGAGAGGTTAGCTCTCGTATTCGCCAACCTGGTTCTTTTGCTCCAAATCACTTCCCCATATGTGGTGATTGATTTCACTAATGCAGTGTACATCTACTGTAGGATTTTAGATTTGTGTCCCATCTTTTTCCCGCAAAGTTTCAGAGAGTTACTCTATATGTTTTATATAGACATGCAACTGTAGCAGGAGTTCCCTTTTATATTTATATATAGAGTTGTGATAAACAAACGGATTAGCATTTTCTATTACGCTAGAATCCATGAATTTTTTTAATGCACCTCTTATTGTATAGGGTGAATCGAAAAATTGCTACGTATATCAACTCAAATTTGTTTAATAAAACATATTGTCTATCATTACATTTTTAGATTTTACAATAAATTCTAGATATTTTTTATAAAATAATGCCCTGTATCTGTCTTCAACTGTTTTCGAGATATATAAGTTTTTGATTTTTAAAACACAAAGGCAGACCATAAAATTATAAAAAAAAATCTTTTATAAGATGTTGAAAATTTCTTTTAGCAACTGTTGTACAGAAGATTAACGGGTGTAAAAATTCCTTTTGGATATTTTGTACTATCTATGAATAAATTTCTCATATTACTTGTCGAATTGACTCTTGAAGCGTATTTACTGGATCGGCTCTAGATTTATAAAATAAATTTTGACATGGCCTATAAAAATCAAGTCCAGTGAGTTAAGATCGAGCTATCTGGAGAGCCACTCTATTGCCACTCATCTATCTATCCATCGTCCTGATAAAAATGTAACTCCTCTATATGAACAACATAATGCAGAAGAGTACCATTCTGTTGAAATCAGGTTAAGCATGGCAAATCAGGATAATTATTTATTTATCTGGAAATAGAGATAGTAGGGCTAGATTCAGATCAATTTGGGAAAAAATATAGATATTAGTCTCCAGTGAGGCTAGAGAAATGGTCCAATTATCCAATTCTAAATAGTACCTGATCAGATATTAATTCTGGTGTCATTTTCTCCGAACTAGTGAAGATTTCTCTGTGTCCAGTATCTGTAGTTTTGTCTGTTGACTTTATCATTTATAGATTTCTAATTTTAACTTAATAATCCAACACAATCAAAATTTTTTTGGATTCACCTTCAGGGAGGTGTATTTTGGATACAGTAAGAGCAAAGAAAAATTAAAATTTGAATAATAATTTAAAAGCATTGATTTGACATTAACTGGTTGTTATCAAAACTATAAAGACACCTTAGATTACTATAAATTCAGGTAAAATAATAAATGATTTTTAAAGCCTAAAATGTAAATTTCTCAAAAATAATAGAAAATAGGATTTATGAAAAATATTTAGAATTTATTGTAGAATTTTACAATGTAATAATGTACAATGTGTTTTGACGCACAAATTTGAGCTAATATATGTATGCAGATGCCACGCTGACTAAAGCACATCCTCTAATTCTATTTTTCTCAGAAAACTCAGAATGTGGGACGGGCTTTAGACTGGAAAGGTCTCCCTCTTCGACTCTATATGCTTTTAGATATCTCATCCTAGGATTTTGCAAGGTAATGCATTCTGGAAGAACGTGGATAGAGGTTTCGTTTTCTTCCTCACAAAATCTACATTTTCCTATCTGTGCTTGTCCAAGTTTCTAAAGGTGCCCTTTCTGGTGGCAGCGCTTTGTTAGGATCCCTATTAGAATTTTTAGTCAACTTTCACTTAAGCTAGTACATTCCTTGAACTACTTCTAGTTATAGTTCTCCAGAATATCTTCGCTTGTCTCATTTCTTGTGGATTTGTCCAGTAATTGGGTCTCCTACTCTCTTCCTCTAATTTTAATTCTTTTAGTATTGTGCTGTTACAAATTCCTCAAAAATGTTCAAGCTCTAGAAATTATGTGTCAATCCCTTCTTTACTATTTTGTCTACTTCGTCTTCTTCCACTTTGGTTTGTCCCGGTACTCACAAGAGGTTGTACGTCTTTGGGTGCCAAGTGCCATGCCGCACGTCGGAAACCATTTGATCCTTTCATGGTTACACTATAACTGCCCTTTTTCTTTTGTCTAGATATGGTTGTGTTGTCTAATATACCACACCAGTTTCTTATTTTGTGGAGTCAAGAGTGTTGTTTTCGATCCAGCCCCGTCCGCCTTAAATTTTGCCCTGCATTATGAACGTATAGAATAACGAGGTCCCTGAAAACATCTGGCCTTTGCAAATTCATTGAAAAAGAGCTTTTCTAAAGCTAAGTCCTTCGATAAAACCAAATTCTGTGTCGGAACTCATATCTTCACACTTTTTGTATATTCTTGAATGAATTACTTGAAGGAACGTTTTGAGCGCGTGGCTCATTAAGCTTATGAGTTTGTAGCCTCCGCAGTTTTTGGGGATTGTTAACTCTGGAATGGTAACAAACGTAGACTTTAACTGCTCGGAGTGATATATAACGTTAAAGAGGTATGTAAGCTGTTTAAAATCGACATGCTTTAAAACTTCTGCACATATATTGTCATGACCTGAACTTATACCATTTTTTATACAGTTTGTTGCGTAGTTTATTTTGGACTAAAGAATTTTTGGACTACGCGTAGTTTTCACAAGTTTGCTTTAGCTTGTCATTATGTAAAATCAGTTGTCCTTATCTATTTCTTATTAATGACTACGCAGTTCTTCTGTTTGCTCTAAGAATTTTATCTTTCTATGGAAGTTAAAGGAGTCATGCTGCTGATGAAGGCTTTTAATCTCGCCATTTCTTTCCAAGTAGATTTTTCTTTAGCATCCCTAAATTTTCTTTCAATAGCCCAATTTAGTTCATTATATTTACCTTGCTGGTATAAACACACCGATGTTCAGCCATTAGGTTCAATTTTTTGTCATTGTCATTCATGGTTTAGTTTTTTCCTATTTCAGTCAACCAAGAACAGTTTCAGTAACTGCTTGGATGTTTGCCTTCAGCGTAATCTAAATATTTTTAGTTACAATTTCCTATGTGGAGTTAATTTCTTGGAAAGTTTGTCCAACTCAAATTTCATGTTCTCTTGCAGTGCAGGTTGTTTTAATGCCTGAGTCGCACATTTTTAGGGCCTACGCCTTTTTGATACTAACTTACATCGAAAACAGAATTCTGCAACAAGGAAGTTATTATCTGAGCCGATGTCTGCTTTTGGATAGGTTGCACTACATGTAATGCAATTCAGAAATCTTTTGTTGATCAAAATGAAGGCAACTGGTTGCACACAGCATTTCTCTGTGCATCTTGAGAATACTTCCGTAAAGTTTTCTAGGGTGTAGTTTATAAAAAGTATTTTTCATAACTACAGAATTGAATTAGCATTCCACATCGTTCATTTCTGCCATCTAACCCAAATGCCAATTTTTGCGTTGAAATCTTCTATCACTATATTGATATTTTGAGGTTTGAATGACTGTAAAACTTTCCGAACTTGCTAAATAATTGTTCAGCTTTTGCCTCCGATTTCCACGCTGTAGGTGTATACAATTGTTCTGTATTAATGTCAATCGCTTTGGCATGTATATAAATACCTTCATATTGGAACTCATTTTTGAAACAGATATAAATTAGAATTTCATTCTTTTAAGTTAAACATTTAATAACGGAAATACCAACAAAAATCAACTACTAATCTTTACTAGCAAGCAAAAAAGACGAATAATGAGATACTGGCAAACGTCTACCGGATTGTTATTGATAATTGGTACTTTTATCGAAACATTATTTTCCCTCATTTTTATAATGGTAAAAAGTCCACTAATGTCTCAGGCTTGTTGCAATGACAGTAAAAATTTATGCACTTTTTCCTTACTTACTTTTCAAGTTATGATGTAAAAATTACGCAGATAATAGCTGTCTTATAATGTAATTAGAAATTAATATCAGAGATTGCAGCTGCTACGAAACTTTTACCATAACTTTAAACTTTCGTGTCGCTAACTTATTTCATGCTTTATTAAAATCCAATCCCAAGGCTTAAACTGTTAACACAAGTTTTCTTTATGTAAGATTTTTGTTTTTTACATATTTCCATATTTTGTTATTTTTGCTACAGTTTTCTTGAAAAAGTAGGATTGAAGTTTAAAAGTCAATGTTAGAGAAAAGTTTTTAATGCGTATTTTCCAATAAAGTTTTTTAAGGTGTGTTTTTTATTACTTACATCTTTTGATCTCTCTTATACGATATATATATATATATATATATATATATATATATATATATATATATATATATATATATATATATATATATATATATATATATATATATATAATATGTAAATGCGTCCAAAACAAATTATTTTTGCAATTGAATGATATCCAAATTCTATATTTTCTAGTCAAACTGTCTGTATACTATTATATAACTTTTACGTAACTCAGAAAATAATTCTTTTTTATCCACAAATCATAATATTAATAATAAAAACATTGTTCTTTAAGATGTACCGAACTAGTTCTGTTTAAAATGAAAAAATATTGTTCCTCTTCTTTCTTCTTCTTTAAACCTATTCTTTTTTTCAATTTTCAATTTTGGATATACGTCTCTCCCTTGCTTCTCCACTTCTCTCGGTATCTAGTCAGTCTACGCCACGATAAACTAGCGTATCATTTAAAATCATCGTTGTATTTCAATTGTGGTCTTGCTTTCGTCCTATGGCTCAGATATGGTCTCCACCCCATGATTATGTTATTTCATGTTTCATCTTGCTATCTCTTGTTATGCCCTATGCATCTCTATTTAACATCAACTGTTCTGTGTCTAACTACATCTATTACAAGTACTTTGGTCTCTCTCTGATCCAGCTATTTCATTATTTCACTTTTAGTTGGTTGTTTTTTTCAAGTTTGATTAGTTGTCTTAGATATATGTATTCTTGAACTGGTTTCAATTGTCACTGGCATTATGCCATTTGAGTTGTTCATGACTTTCGGTTTCTGTAGATTAATGGCAAGCCCCTTTGCTAAGGATATAACCATTAGTTCATTAATTATTACTTGGAGATTTTCCTTGTGGTTTGAAATCAGATGGTTAAGATGTTTACTGTTGTTGACTTCCCTAGTTTTCCAAATTAACGCTTTTAAACATTTTCTCAGGTGCCAAAGTAAACAGTTTGGGAGAGATAGTATCACTACCAATATATCAAACAATTTTAAACATTTGGAAGTCTTAAATTGCCTAAAATTGACTCCAAAAGGATTCTTAAATCTTAAGTTTAATATAAATCATATTGCAATAGTATTCTTTAAAAATGACTCATAGATAAATAAAGAATTAGTTCTACTTTAGTGCAGTCATGAATCAGTTTAATTCAGATCGATGAAAGCTAGTATTTTACGATAAACAATACAGAAGCAGAAGCATTTCATAAATCACTTTCTTATTTCGTTTGAATACTTTTAATTATGGTTCAGATTTACGTCGATTAAATAACGTAAAAGTGAATGGTACGTTTGACTAAAGCAAATTTATACTTTTTTGTAGTAGTAATTTAATGAAGAAATTTGCTATATTTCAAATCCCTTTAACCCTCCTCTTTCTATTGTCGTTTTGTTCGTGTTGGGTTTCGGAAAGTCATTGTGACATTTCTGGCCTATAAATTCCTGAATATAATTATATTTAAGTAGTTTTAATCGAAATCTAATTTAAAATATATAAACTATTATAAAAAATATATATATTTTTTTTTAAATAATTTGTTTTGAAATAAACATGGTGTCCGGAAAATACGTGTGCCATGTTTGATGGTAGACTCTTGGCATCAAAATAGGTCGATTTAAGCCAACTTAGCTTTATCCGATACTGTTTCGCTTAGGCAGTAGAAAACGTCAAAGTTTTAAAGAAAATATTGATTTTTTTCAAACATTTTGAAAACGAAGAACCAACTGTTTCGCCGCTTAAAACGTCAGATGGATATCTAAAACTATTGTAAATAATATTTTAAACGAACAGTTGTTACATCCACATCACATCCAAAAGTTTCAGGAACTTATACCAATTAATCCCCCCATGTCTTACATTTTGTGAATTTATTCAAAACAAAAGGAATCGTGATCCAAATTTTGATAGAAAAATTTTATTTACTGACGACAATTCCCTTACAAGGCCTGGAGTCACCAATCTGCACAACAAGCGTGTTTCTTCAGATGAAAATCCATATGCCATTAAAGTTTTAAAGCCACCATCAGCGTAACTTTAAAAGAAATGTTTGGGAGGGTATTATTGATCGTTACCTTATGATCCGGTTGCCATTTCAGACATGATGAATAGAATTATTTTTCTAAATTTTTTGACTGGCACGTTGCCAGTTCTTCTGAAAAATTTACCTATTTTACTTCGGAAGGAAATATGGTATATATATATATATATATATATATATATATATATATATATATATATATATATATATATCATTTTTTTTCAAGGCATTTTCAAAATGTTTGCCTCCTAAAAATATATAAGTAAATTACATCATATAAAAAACATATTCACAATTTTCGAAAAACAAACAAGACACTTAAATAATAGTTAAAACTTTAAAATCTCTTAAAAATACTTAATTTTACCGGTACGCACCTTGACATTTTGCTGTTTTGTTTCTGAATAAAATTTAAATTTTGCATCGTTTACTGAGGATACGTGGAATGGGAATGTGTTTTATTTTTTTAATTATTTTTTATATTTTACAATGCATAAAAAAACAAATATGGTATATGTTTGGTTTTATGTTTAAGAGGATATTCCATTTTTGATTCTTATTTGACTGGATCGAATACTTAATGTTTAAATTAGGTTTGCGTAAATGTGGCTCAAATTTCCCATATCTGTTCTGTCGTTAACCGTGTTTTTATCTTTTTTAATTTCAATCATTTCTTTTATCTGTAATTTTTGGTAATTCATATCTTTGTTATTGATAATGGTACTGTTATAATCAAAAGTGTGTTTTTCGTCCTGTGTGTGTTTGTTTAACGCTGTTGAGGCGTTTTTTGTATATTTATGGCCATTTAATCTGTTCTTTAGTAATTAGCTCGTCATGCCTATATATTTTTTGGGACAATTTGAGCAAGGGATCGAATATATTATATTTGATTTATTCATTAGAGGAGTTTTACTTTTTAAATTTGTGAACAATGTATTTAATTTATTATGTGACCTGTGGCATACGATGATATCATGCTTTTTTAAAATGTATTTTATTTTTTCTGACAGCTCACTAGTGTACGGTAATGCCACATATTTTTGTTGTTTATGTTCTATGTTTTTTGTTTTTACGTTATTATAGAACTTATATGTTCGTTTATCAATTATTTTGGTGATAGTCTTTTCGTTGAAATTATTGTTCATTAGTGTCTCTTTTACTTTTTGCAGTATTTTTGGTCGGAATTCTGGAGACGTTAGGGAGATAGCACGATCAGATAGACCGATTATAACGCTATTTTTTTGAATTTTTGAATGATTAGAGAAATAGTTTAGATATCTACCTGACCAAGTTGGTTTGGTGTACCATTTAGTTAAAACTTTGTTCTTTCTGCGTATAAGCGTCATATCTAGAAAATTTATTTTATTATTATTCTCATTTATTTTATTTTGTGGTACAGCTGCTATGCAATCATCGACAAAACGTTTAAAAAATATTATGTTAAAGTTTAATTTTTCTAAAACTTTTTCCTCTAAATATTCCATTACTAGCTGAGCAATGGTAGATGAAATTGGTGATCCCATAGCACATCCATCAAGTTGTTTGTAAAAGGTATTTTCGTACTGAAAGTAATTTGTATTTAGAACGAGGTCAATAGCATCCATAAAATTATTTTTTGATAGCGATGTATGTTTTTTTAAAATTTCCCATTTTTCAGCTAAAATAGTGTGGACAAGTTGATTTGGTATGTTTGTATACAAAGATATAACATCTAGCGAAATGAGTCTGTAATTTTCAGGTAGGTTTACTTTATCAATAAATTTTTTAAAGGCGAATGAATCTTTAATAAAAAAATCGTTTTTGCCTGTAATATTTGAAATGCAATCTGATAAGAATTTTGATAAACTATAGAATGGCGATTGTATACAAGAAACAATAGGTCTTAGTGGTATATTTTGTTTATGTAATTTTGGTAGGCCGTATATTTTTGGTGGAATAGCATTGTGAATGGTTAGCCTTTTTGCATCTTTTTCAGTTAGTTCTTTTACATTGAGCAATTTTTTTATAAAGGTATTATTTTTTTTTTGATATAAGTTGGTTGGATCACTCTTAATATTTTTATATGTATTTTCGTCATTTAGTACGTTGTTCATATTTGTCTCGTAATCTGCCTTGTTCATAACCACTATTTTATTGCTTTTATGAGGCCTTAGAACAATGATTTGAGGATTGTCTTTGATAAATTTTTTTGTTCGATTCATTTTCTTTTTTAATTTTTTTTTGGAGGCTGTTACTTTTTATTGTTTGGTGCCTTATTTTGATTTTATGATTAGTTAAAACATTTGTTACTTCAGCTCTAATTGTGTCTTTCTTGTCGTCTGACTCATTGCTAATAACAGATTCAATGGAGGCTATATATTCGGTTATTGGAATATCTATATATATATATATATATATATATATATATATATATATATATATATATATATATATATATATATATATATATATATATATATATATATATATGTTTATACGGCTTTCACGGATTCCTCTGTGTGAGATGCATTAGCAGTGGTTATATCCACATTATGCTGTTGTAGTGATGAAATCACATTTAGCAAACGTACAACTATATGCAACTTCGTATGTAAGTGAAAGTAAAATGCAAAACAGTGAATGCAAACTTCGCTCCATCATATCCTTTCTGTGTTAGAGGTTGCACAGTTAGAATAAATTGTAATAAAACACAATAATGTGTATATAACCACTGCTAATGCATCTCACACGGAGCAATCCGTGAAAGCCGTATAAACGTATATAAGCCATCCGACGAGAGGTCGGCGAAGCCGCGTTCAGTGTTGCATGCTTCCTTCCGATCTGTCCTTTGCACAGCCAGGTGCATGTCGGTACCCTGATGAGTCTAGTGAGAGACGAAACATGTATCTTTGCCGTATCACTGTGGCGGGGAGGGTAAGTTTTGACTGTCTTCTCGGTATGGTGGTACAGGTAGGCCATCATCTCGACGGTGGTGGAATAGGATAAATTGTGTTCCTTAGCAATTTGTTCAAACTGTGCAACCCCTAACACAGAAAGGATATGGTTGGAACGAAGCTTGCCTTTACTGTTCGTATTTTACTTCATTCATACATGGAACTGCATATAGTTGTACGTTTGCTGCATGTGATTTCAGCACTACAACGGCATAATGTGGATATATCCACTGCTATTGCATCTCACGCGGAGGAATCCGTGAAAGCCGCATTAACATATATATATATATATATATATATATATATATATATATATATATATATATATATATATAAATATATATATATATATATATATATATATATATATATATATATATGTATATATATATATATATATATATATATATATATATATATATACACACATATATATATATATATATATATATATATATATATATATATATATATATATATAAATATATATATATATACATATATATGTGTATATATATATATATATATATATATATATATATATATATATATATATATACATATATATATATATATATATATATATATATACACATATATATGTATATATATATATATATATATATATATATACACATATATATGTATATATATATATATATATATATATATATATACACATATATATGTATATATATATATATATATATATATATATATATATATATATATATATATATATATATTAACACTATTAGAAATCTTTACATATCCAGATTAAGTATATTTAAGTTTCAAGTAATTTCACTTATCACATCTATGCTTCGATATTCGTATGATTTATAGTAAGTTAACTAAAAATACTATAAACTTGGAGTTAAAGAGAAATTCGATTTCTATATTTTGTCTATTTTTCAAAATCTTATTGTTTAATTAAATATATAACTAAATTACTATTCACTTGGCTGTTGTTTGTCAGCTAAACCTATTCTTATTCTGATTGCTCGTACAATATAAATAACTGCTACCAAAAATAAAGCGGACCTGAATCATATTTTTTTTTAGATTATTTGAACGTTAAATTAGTTATTCAATAAAAACGCCACCTTTATTACTTTTATGGTACTATACTATGACGAATATTTTCTAACATATATAAGCAGACTCTCAATCAAAACTTAAATTTTGCAAACAAATTATAAGAAATTCCAAAGGCAGTTTCCAACTTTATGAATTTCCTCTAATAAAACTTAACAATAAAGTTCTTGAATTACAAAGTGAAAAGAGCTGAGACGTCTGCTGCACTTTCAAGCAATTAGACACTAATACCAGATAAAACAGCTGATGGTTGTTACATAATTTTCTCGTGCGACTTTTTTCATTTTCTAAATTTATTATTTTTTTAAGTAAAGAACCTTGATGAAAAAGTGAGAATTTAGCTTATTTACACAGATGTACCAGTATATTTTTTTTATGACGAGGGCCATTCCCTATATAGTTTGGTGATCTAAGTACAAATCAGTTTTCTGAAATTGGAAGTCGCTTTAAAATTTTGGGATATTCTAACCTTAAAGTGAAAAATTAAAACCAGAGGTAATAGATTATATTGTAAGCAGATTTGAGATCTACGAAAATCAGCCAAATCAGCCGTAAAATCTAGGAAAGGACCCTCGCTCATAAACCTGAATATACACAATGTATGCATTCAAAATTTAAGATATTATGGAACCAGCTCTCAAACTCTATATGCATTGCAGAAATATTTAAAAGAAACCTTGAGAAGAGCAATTTCAAATTTAAAATAATGGCTACACCATGGCTTTAACCAAAACACAACAGCCGAAAAGCATAGGTAATATATAAATTGTGTAAGAATTTTAATATTTGAATTACTTTTTTAAAGCTTATAGCATGGTGTGTTACATGCCAAAATAAAGGGCAAAGGGTAAACGTATAGAATAAAAAGTACTTTTTAATGTAAAATCAGTATTTGTTGAAAATTTCTTTTATCAGTTATATATTACCTTCACATCAGCTCCTCGAGTAAGCTGAAAAACGCTTATTTTAATCTGAGCAGACTTTATTTATGAACTCTCTTGAGTAACAGTAGAAGAATAATAAACTTTAGGTTAGAAGGCCCGTCAAATGTCACATCGATGGAATAAAGATTCCTATAATATTTGCGTCATTTACTTTAAACTATTTTGGAGAAAAATATTGATAAAGAACAACATTTCTTTGTAGAGCTGCTTTCAAGGAGTTGTTTTAGCATTTTTCTTATTTTTCAGTGAGACAAAATTGGGACTCAAATGAAGTTTAGGTGCCATTATTGATTTAATGCTCAATTAACTTTGTACAAATTAGTGTACATGAATTTTGAATAAAAAGACCACACAATACCCGTGCCAATTCCTCACTTTCGTTATTATAAACTTAGAGTTTATAATAACGAGAACTTATTTCTCAGTTTGTAGCCGAGAACTGCATCAATTATTTCTTTGTTATAGGCTTCTTTGTTTACTTTTCCTTGTTTTTGGTCAACTTGCTTGGAACTTCTTTCACTCTACTTGTCCTTTTATGCATCACGTGCAAGTCTAACCATTAGCCACTCTGTAGTGTTCGAATGTTCGAGTGCCAAGATTCCCTGCCAGCACTGATGTTCCACAATCACAGGTTTTTTTTCCAGTACGTTGTATGTGTAAACATGAATTTTAATTTACCGCATTGTGCCAAAATCTTACGTCTATAGTTTTTTTTTCTTATAACATATATTGAACAAGCTTACATACATTATAAGAACGCGTTTAATTTTTCTTCTATGTGGTACTATTGTCAAAACCTGCAAACTGCATTTATTGATTTCTTTGCTGAATAATTGCAACCTATGTAAATAGGCCTGGGCACTGATAAAATACGATAATTCTATACATACTTAACCATTGTAATAAACTATAAAGCATTTTTCAAACAGCTGACTGTCACGGTTATCAAGACAGACGCGCTGTTTTAAAACCTGACTGCGGTACTGGAGGTCTACATGCCATTCAAGAGTATACCTAGTCACTATTTTCATAATTTGTTAATTAATACTTTATTATAACCTTACGTAATCAAAATTTTTCACAATGAAGTTATGAGGTTAACATGGAGAAAATAATTTACACTCTATTGATTTGACGTTCTTCTATAATTTCAAAGCAACCATCTCCATTTTTCCAAAATTCAAGGCTCTCCACAACCTTTGGTCAAAGCTCTGATTTTGGTTTATGGACATTTTTTGTCTTTTGTAAGCAAACAATGTGGCGCTTAAAATTTGTGAATTCCTATATAAAAATGATTTCCGAAGAAATTCTTGTCATGCTTAAATTATAAGCATTCAAACTTACTCTCATTGTACATAGGTATTTTCTTGAAATTAAACATGGCGCATTTAATATGGCAGCAAAAACGTAAAAAAATTGACGGCCTGGTTCATTAACATTGTTTAAGTTTAAAACTATCCTAAATTGACAACAGAGGGCTTAAAATGAAAAGAGAAACAATAAGCCAAACACGTTTTAAGCCCTAAAAATTCAAGCATAAAAAATATTTTAGTTTTATTACTGAACCGGCAAAAATGGAGAATTTTATTGATTTTTGATATACAACTATTTCTATTACATATTGGAAAGCTCAAAATTGATTTTTACCGAGTAAAATTAATGCATAGTTTAAAACCAATCATAGTATACTATTTTAGGTCTCATTTAGACCCAAAATTGACTCCTTTAGAATATTATTAAGATATATTTTGGGGTTTTAGGGCCGAATATTGCTTTTTTTGTGATTATGGATTAATAATTTTTTTAATCGTCTGCGTTTTTAATATCTTCTACCTTGCAGTGCCTAATTTTGCCCTTTTGTTTTCAGTAAGAGTACTTTTATTTTAAATTGTAGTATGCACTACATGTATTTGCCTCCTAGATGTATCAAGATGTTCACAATTTTAGTTAAATTAATTTATTAGTAGTAATACTGAAGTACTTTGTATTATATGGAATCTCAGGTAGGTCGAAAGAGTGTTGTGCACCTCCGTCGGCAGCGTCGACGGACCTTGTTACACCCGATGCCTCCTTAGAGGTCGCCGATTTCCCTGTTTCAGGGACACCAAGGAGATACATGTTTTTTTTGGGTAAATTTTCTTTTTGGTTTAGTTTTCTTTTTGGATTTTAATTAATTACATTCCTTTGCCTTGATCGGCTAACCTTGTTCTTATAATTTGTTATTTGTTAATTACCTTACCTTACTGGATTTTGTTGTCTTTAACCTGACTTGATAATAGATAACCATATAGTTTCATTCTAATTATTCAGTGTTACCTGCTGAATTTTTCATCGTCGGTTATTTTTTGAGAAAATTACTCTCCTCCTGAAGGAGAGGGGGAGTTGTCATGGTTAAAATTTCATCTTAAATTTACTATGGTTAATTTGGTTGATTTTACCCTTTTTTTGCAAATATTCACGTTTTGGTAACACAATATCATTTTCATTAAGCACTTCTCATATATCCTTCGCATAAAAGCATACTATTCGTTGCATTTTTGGGTTTTACTATATCCCGAAGCATCCTAATTTTTCTTCCTTGCAAAGTTTCAACGCAACTCGATTATTTTATTTATCATTCATTTATAGGCCATTTATCACGGCCTATACTCTTTCGCTAAAAGAAATACTGTCTAAGTTTAATTTCTATTTATAGTCCGATTCATGGGTGATTAACTCCACGACATTATACTAGGTTGTTTATATTTAATTAAGGAATTGGTATTTAACTTTTTTTTAGATATCGTTTTCTTGCCGGTTATACAAGTGAAATTATCACATTTATCAATTCATATAGCAGTTTTTCCAGATTTTTATTTTAGATCATTTTGTATATTTTGTTGACAATTGTTGAAGTTAGGTTATTTGGCACTATCTAGTGATCCGTTTCGAGTGACGTATAGGCAAATTCTCATTCTTTTGGACAGTAGCGTGTTGAGCCGTGGTTACTGTTTTATAATTTTTTGGAGGAAGTTTGGACAGGCAACTAATATCGTGTTGCTAATGGCTATCAGGAAATGCATATTTCTTAATTTAGAAATGAAAATAAGCGATGAATTCCTTTCTGATTCAGAGCCAAAAATACTAACGACTAATTAACTAGCACATCTATTTCAGTCCTTACATGTTGTTCCGAATCGCTACAATTTTGTTCGGCTGTTTCTGTTGTTGGTAGCCGTGTAAAATTTTCTTTGACATTTAAAGCAAGGAGGGTTTCGCGCAAGCTTGGGGCTTATTTATAAAATGGAACCATTTCGCCCCCATTTTGACTTTTTACTGTTAGAATCGACAAAAGAAGACTGAAGACTTCTATCAGCTTATTACTGGATTCGGGTTTGAAGTGCTAATTTAAATGGTCCGGTATCACTGTAGAATCGTTAGATTTGAGTTTTTGTGCCTGTTTGGCATTTTTTTTTGGCATTACCGAGACAAAATCTGGAAACATGAAATTTTTGTCCGGTTTAAACACATTTTTAACAAGGAATCAGTCTAGGCCCCAGGACTTCGGGTAAGGAATATTAAATTACCAATTATTAAAACAATTCTACATGGATTTCTAAATTTTGAAAGATTTCAGTTCAAAATTGATTTTAACCGAGTGAAATTAAAGCATAATCTAAAACCAACCATAGTATACTATTCTGAGCCTCATTTAGATCCAAAACTGATCATTTTAGAATATTATCAAGACATATTCTGGGCTTTTAGGGCCGATTGCTGCTCTTTTCTTGTGACTATCGATTAATATTTTTTTTTAATTTTCTGGGTTTTTAATATCTGCTACCTTACAGTGCCTAATTATTCCCTTTTGGTATCAATAGGAGTTAATTTTAGGAGTACTTTTATTTAAAATTGTATAATGCACTATATTTTGCTATGTATTTGGACGTATCACGATGTTCCCAATTTTAGTTAAATTAATTTATTAGTAGTAAAGTATTTTCCCGATTATGCGTTTGTTACTGGCGAATTTAGAGTTATTTAGCATCGTGATATGTTCATGGCCTCGTATTTTTCAGTTTGACTCCAGCAATATTTATTTTGTGTGTTCGACAACAATATTTAAGTACTAGAGACTGGCTTATAAAGTGAAATTGGAAATACTTTCAGCCCATTTAATTTTATTTAATTTATAGGTTTATGTCAAGCGGTCTACTTTCACACAATAGTTTGGTATTATTGTGATTATACTTTGAGCATGTTTTTTACTATTGTTTTGCGTTGTAGTTAATTACCTCTGTGTTTATTTTCACCAGAGGATTTCAGACCCTAAATATTGTCTTTTTATATTAACGCTATCTTTAGTTGACACTTTTTTTTATAGGCAATTATTTTGTTTAATGAATCTTTTGTTCTACTTTTACCTGATTATTTTAGGTGATTATCTGGAGTCATACTGGTAATTTTACTTGTACATTTTATAGTATTATTTACTCTTATGTAACACGAGGTCGATCGTTAGAGCAAATGATTACTCTATAGTAATGTTTCGTATAATTTTGCTAATTAGTTTGAAATTTCCTTTTCTATTAACTTGAAGATCCCCTTTGATATTTTTTCTTGGAATATACGGTGAGTTTATAATTTTGAATTTAAATATTTAAATATTTCTTGACACAATGGCGGTAGTTAATAAATTTACTTGCTCTAGCTTACCTCTAAATGCTATCTTAGTCACTACCTTTATTGTAGGGTCCACCCTACGGGTTCGAGCATCACTGCTATCCACCCACAGGCTAGTTACTTCTGTTTCTGTTCACCACCCTACGGGTTTGAACATCACAGCTATCCACCCTAGGGGTGTATTGTAATACCCTCAAGGCTTATTATGTGGATGATATGACAGAACCTACACCGTAGCCGAGAAAAAAAACAACGGGCAAAGACGGGCAAACCATTTGCATATATCTCCTCTTTCTCTGTGTATTTAATAGAGTTTGATATTCTTTTTTTTATAGCTAGTTCCAAGCAATATCGTGGAAGGTTTCTGCATTTTACCTGGCTCTGATGCCGTGGCGCCCTTAATTCCCCACCTACTTTGGGGCATAAGGGTTAGCTTGGCATTTTTGCTCGCTGATGCTAGCCTTCAACTGTACTCTAGTGTTTCTCTCTTTTCCTTTAATTAAATTAACCCTATCTTTCTCCTCATCGCACCTCCCTTCTCCTTTAAAAACTAGTGTAGCAATCGCAAGGTTCTTTTCCTTAATCTCCCTATATAAGCGTTTATTTGTTAACATATGTAGTATAAATTATGACAATGTCATAAGCAAAAAAAACTGGCCGACTAGAAGATTTAAAATTTTATGGCTACTAGATGAGGTTTAACTCTTAAATCTTCTTAGTGAATCTGGCTATAAAATTGTTTGTTGAAACAAATTGAAAATTATTTCTTATCAAACTTTTGGTTCATCTAAACTGTGTACTCTTTTATATAGGCTTAACCTACATTATGCGTGTAGTGAAAACAATATGGAGGCTTAAACATAAGAAGACTCATATATTTCTCGGAATAGGTTGAAAATCGTTTCGCACTAAAATTCTGGTATACCCGAACTCTTGTTCATATATGCTCCTATGCTGTGCCTCAAAATTTAGGGTGATGGATAAAATATTGCTGATAAAACATAAAAATATGAAATTTTTTGTGAGAACAGGTAGGGTGTTGTTCCGAATTAAAATCCCGAAAAAAAAAACAACTCAATTATTGTTCATCACGGCTATGGCCTAGAGTTTACGTATCAAAATTTAAAGTTAGGGAAAAAAATCTGACCGCCAAGGTATCTAAATATTTCAATTTTTACGGAATCGGTTGAATATTCTTCCAAATAAAACTTTTATTACCCATACTGTGCTTTTGCACATGTACCTTTATGGGCTATACTAGAGATCAAAGAGGTCTAATTATTGCTCAAATTCTGGACTTATATTCATCAAGTCGAAATAAATGCCAGCCTTAGGCAATCCAACACTCTGAGCAAGAAGTTGATGGTGCCCAGGATAATTCAAACAAATCGTTATAGCCTATGAATTTCCTTGAATAATAAACTTAAATCAACAGATAGACCAGCGCAGAGACCCTTCAATAATAAACCTCAAGCCTCTTAATCAACAACTTTTATAACCCATACAATCGGAAAGGTGCGAGATTCAAGCGACCAATACAGTAGATTAGGGAACGCAGCCAGCTGTGTACAACAAACCATACTCTGCCTAATTCACGTATATGCGGAAAGCCTTGATCCATATAACACTTAACTCTCTCTACACAACAAAATCTCTATTTTTCTCGGTTAGGCAGATTAAGATAAATTTATAACGACCACCGCGCTCGCTTTTTTACTCTCTTAGATGCTTGGATCTCGCTTCGTTCCGATTGTGTTGATTAGGAATCTTGCTCAAAGCCCAAGACTGGCTACAGCTGACACCTATTGTGACTTGATGTATATAAATCCAATATGCGCAGTGCAAAAATTCCATCAAAAGTTTAAATTTTATTATGTCTTAGCCGCCATATTGTGTCCCGTAAATGACCCGTAAACTGCAGCTCATAAGCGAATATGTATGATAGTTTAGTTGTTTTTTTTTTTCTAGAATTTAATTCGGAATAATTTTTAACCAATTTCCGCGAAAAAATTCAGCGTTTTGAGGTTTTATCCACCATCCTGAATTTTGATGCACAGTGAGATCATACATAAGCTTATGTAAATAAGAACACAATTTGGGTATATCAGAATTATAATTAGAAACAATTTTCAATTGGTACAGAAGAAAATTTCAGCTTTTTAATATTTTAGCCTCCATATTGTTTCCATCATTCAAAATTTTGGTAGGTTTAAGATTATATGAAAAAATACTTTGGTTTGGGTGTACTTAAAATTTATATCGAAGGGGTTTTCAACCTACATTAGCGAAAATTTTTTTTTTTTTACGTTTTAGCTATTATATTTAATTTCGAAAAAGTTTCTATGTACAATGAGAGCAAGTTCAAATTTAAGCCTGACAGGAATTTCTCCGGGATTTTTACTTATCCGAAAAACTAAAAAAAATATTTTATTTTTCTTTTACTTTTAGGCGCCATATTGTTTGCTCACAAAAGACCACTCGATCAGAAAAAGTAAAGTACACAGTAAAACTACTTTTATTATTAATAAAAATACTCATCTCGTTCCCGACGTTCAGCTAAACCGTATGGCATGCAAAATGTAATAAATCTTGTACATTTTTTAGCCTGTTTAAAATTCAAACGGCAAAGTATTTGGATCGACAAACTGAAAATTGACTTGTTAGTATTCCAGTTTAGACTCAAGCAATGAAATGAGCAAAATCAATCTTATTTTCCAATTTCTGTATCCATAGTAAAAGTTACAAATTCGTAAAATTCATTAAAAATGGTCCATTAATCCGGCTGTCAAAATTTCGAAGAAACATTACTAAACTCACGCATTTTCTTTAACGCAATTGTCAGAAGGGAGAATATGAGAAAACGACTTGTAAATGAAATGTTAGGAATGATAAATTAATTTAGAGATGGAGCTCTACGATAGGAAATAACTTTGAAAACATTGTAAGGCATAATTTTAGTATATATGTCTTAGAATTAATTAAATCTATTTGATAATTTGAATATTTATATCATTAACAATGTATAGGTTACACATATTCTCTACATTTCAGCTAAAATGTAGAACACATATTTTTTGCTTCAAACTTATTTCAAAACTAATTTTTTCTTTTTATCAATTTTATAAGCTCCTTATAAAAGTAAATACTACATTCCTAAGTGTCGTAAGTAACCGATTCACAATAAAATTATAAGAAAGAGAAGGACTAATACTTAATTTAGCTATAAATATTGGATGCATGCCATCGCATGCCGGAACTTAATCGTGAGTTTAAATGCTGCATCCCAGAAGCGCTTTGCTGTATTGCACATTTCGTAAATGAGGCCGTATTTAACTGGAGTAAATGGAAAATAATGTATACAAAATGCTACTTAAAGAAATGAATATGACAGTAAACCGAATATAAACCGAATGTATTCTAGAAATGAAGTATGAAAATTAGTAAAGTTGTAGCTTCGAAGTGACGAGAGTTTGGATGCCTTAGTCAACCTACTTTTTTCTGGCTTTACATTTTATTATTAGTACAACGGAGTTATTAAACTGGGATTAAATTATGAAAAGATTTATGGTTAGAAGTAAGGGACTCATATACACACTCGCTTCTAGTTATGGTATTTCGGCAAGATAGGAGTCTCTCTAAAGTACAAGATATAGGTTATGTATTAATGAAAACTTTCAGACCGCTCATTAATTTAGAGAAAGAGTAAGAAACGAAGGTTAACTATAAGTACAATCTTTTTATACTTACAATTAGACATAAAATATAATTGTTCGTTATTGTTATGATAGCTGCTGGCGACTTAACATTACTATGATTACCACTAGACTGAATCAATGAAGGAAGCGTTAAGGAAGAGATATTTTGAATATAATGTGTTCGTTTTGCTATCAACATATTGCTATTATTTTTTACGAAAATAAAAGTGATAAACACCTTATTAAGATGAGAGTGGTACGCAGGATAGCTGGCAAGACACTTATGGATCGTAATAGGAGCGAGGATATAAGAAGAGTGTGTAAAGTCGATAACATCAATGACTGGGTATTACAAAGAAAAAGGGAATGGAACGAATACATCAACCGCATGACCGAATAGTAAAGATCACGAGGGACAAATCACCAATAGGACGTAGGAGCACCGGAAGACCCCGTAAATGATGGAGTGATAACCTCGCAATAAACTGAAACCAGGCAAAGAGACGAAGAATAACAAGCAAATTGCTTATATATAAGAAGGAAGAAGAAGAAGACCTTATTAAGTTGATTTATGTAGTGTAGGATTAAGCAAAAAAATATTTATTCTGTTATGATTTTATGTGGCTTTAGATGAAACTGTGCTGCAGGAAAACTAATTACACAAATGTCAGATGAAAGTATTGTAAATGCATCAAAAAATTGTAAAATTAAACAGTCATGTAGTTCTCCCTCACTTCTCATTAATTGGTTTATTAGGATTCTAGGTACCGACGCAACTACTACAAAGTTCAGTCCAAGTATAGGTTTTTTTTAAACTTCCAAATTATAAAACCTGGAATCAACTGAAGTGCTAAGATTATTTTATTGAGAAAAAAAATTACGTAATAACATCTTGTGGTATTATCCCAGTATATAAATTTAAAAAGAAATATACCTGCAGGGCATCTAGTGGCAAAGATATATGCGCGTAATAGCAGTTACTTATGGAGCGTACACGTCGCAGCTATGAAAATGCTTCCATATCACGGCATAACTGCCAACTAATATACTATGTATGAACATGTAGTTCTATATCCAAATATAATTTTTTCCATTGTGATAAATTTTCAGAAAAAAGTCTCTCCTATTGGACAATAACTTAATATACGGTGTTGATTTTTTTAAAATTAAGTATAATTTTTTACAATAATAACTTACGAATTTATTGAGAACTTGGCTGTTTTTATTTTTCTTAGAATCTCGTAAAGTCTGCATAAAGATATATAATGTTTCTCGTAAATTTAGATAATTGCTATTAAGATTAAGTAGCGAAGCGAGGGTGAAAATTGGTTTATTGTAGATTGGGGTGCCACAAAAGGGATATAGTTGTTAGGAAATCGTTATTTATATCAAAAGTTATTAAAGTTGGCGTAGAGAAAAAGAAGATCGAGAACTATAATAGCAGCTTTTAATCTACAGATATTTTGGGTCATTTACGATAATATTAGTTCATTACGTTTTCTTAAAACTAATTTTAAGTGTTATAATTATCATTGCAAACAAACTAAAAGTAATATACCTAGATCGTTTTGTTAATATATTGCCCAACACAAATAGTATTAAACCACTCCGTATATATGAGATGTGTAAATTTGATGAGATTGGAAACGTACAGTTCAATCTGGCAACACTGAGGACGCGAAACTTGGAGGTGCAACATGTGAACTTGTAGTATGCTTTCAGTACGAGTTTGAATTCGCTAAAGTCAGGACCCTAGGTTTTTTCGTTGTTTGAGGCATTTTTAGAAGGAATAGAGTCGATTGAAATGACCATGAAGCCGAAAGAAACCTTGTGCATTCAGATCGTCTGGAAAGTGTTGAATTTGACTCATTCCACTATTCATTAAATTGTGTCTAATGAATGAGAGATGAGAAAAACCTGCGCACAAGTTGTTCGAGTAAACTCTTTTGCAGCAATTTCAATAATAAGATTTTTGACCTGTAAGAACATTCCTTTGACTTCTTAGCCTCGTTTTTCGTGTGACTTGAAGCCTTGTTAATTTTTTCTCTCCTCAAAATTGAAACATCACATCAACGGACGTCATTTTGGTACCCTTAAAAACATTCCAACCGCGCTAATCTACCAGCTGAAGGCTATCTCAGCATTCGAATTTCAACAGTGCTATGAAAAGTAAAAAGATCATTTCCAGCGCTGTTTAGCTGCCCAAGGAAGTTATTTTGAAGGAGATAATATTGATTTGTAATTCCACTCGATTAAAAAATTTTAAAAGTTAGTTTCATTACTTAATTTACCCACCTCGTAAATTTCATTCTCAAAATGACATTGTGGTATAAGAATAGATCAAAAATATTTTTTTGCCTGGCACATCTTGTAGTGATAATATATTTATATTGCTATAGAAACAAAGTCTGCATTAAAGAGATGCATTTATCTGTCACCAATTAGGGAAAAACCTACGATTTTGTGCCTAAATATCGTTTAACTAATTAAAATAATTAAGGGATTCTCTCTTTTATATCTCTCTAGCTTACTCTCTCGCTTTCTCTCGAATCCAATCAGCCTTGTTAACTAGACTTATCGGACGGCTTTAGGTGAAAATATTGTACCGAAAAGTACAAAAGTGAAACTTCCCCTTTGATATTCGCAAATCTCCGCGAACACCAGTGTTACTTGGCGGCACGCTTACGCAAATCTCCGTGAACACAAGTATTGCTTGGAGGAGCGTTGACCCTTTTGGACTCACAAAAGTATTGTAGAACTTTGAAGATACCGGACACTTGTACAACATTTGTGCCTTTAGCAAAATGAACACTGATCTTTGCATTTGAAAACTACTTCTTGAATCAACTAGATAAACAAATATCAAATTAGTTCTTAAGCTTCTTCGCCTAACTGATGATACCTGGAAAGGTCGAAAACAACCGTATTAATACAAGGTTAAGGTAATTTCCCGATCTAGTTTACTCTCCTGATCAAACCTCCAATCCTGTACTCCTTTTGGGATTTGACAAATCTCCGCGAATACAAATGTTACTTGGCGGCATGTCTAGACGGATGGATGGATTATCGAACAAGGCAAAGGCATTCTATGGTTCGAAAATCTGTTATGTTTGGTTCTGGTTTCGTCTTCGGTTCATCTTTTTCAGTCAGGGAAAGTACCCTGAGTTAACTTCACTTCTATAGATCGGCAAGTACAAACAAAAAACAATACGAAGTGAGGATGTGGGTCAAATAAAACTCGTTGTTAAATAATGTTAATGAAAATCTTGAATTATATATCAAACGGCGTTGCTGTGTCGATAGCATAAAGTTAAATATGTTATAAATAAAATCTTTAGTTAAAAAAATCACACAATTTCCAACCTTTAACGATTACAAAATTTTCAACTCAAAGAAAAAATTTACAAGTGGTTTCGGAGTTAAAACTTAATTCATTATATGATAATTATTAAACGGAGAAATGATTTAAAACACAAAAAAAGATAAATTGTAGTTAACGAAGGTAAGGTAATATCAATAAATAAGAAGTCACAGAAATGTATGCAATCCAAAAAAGCTCTAAATGTGTAAGTGGTGTGAAACCACCTGACGATGCAAATTCAAAAGTGACATAGCCTTAACCTAAGAATAATATGAACAAAAATCTATGGAGTCCTTCAAAATAATTTCAAGGAAACTTCCGCAAGAAAGAATAAAAGAAAGGATTTCACTCGAATAGTAGTATGCAGAAAAACCGAGATGTCTGAAAAAAAGGTAACAGTAACTTCAGCATCAATAAAAAACAACAACTCACAGTGTAGCAAAACATCAATAATAATGGTCAACACATATTCAAATGTAATTTAAAACCGGACTTTGTAGTGTAAGAATGAAGGAAAAATTCAGCAAGATAAAAACAATCGAGTTGAAATAGAAATTAGCAAGGAAATGAAACTATGAGGGTTCGTAATAGAGCAAAATCAAAAATGCAGCGAATGAAATGCTTTTATTCAAAGAATTTATGAGAAATACTTAAAGGAAAGGTTATTGTGTTTGCTCATAACGTAAGTATTTGCAAAGAAAAGTAGAATTAACATAGTAAACTTAGACTGAAATTTGAACCCTCTCTACGGAGAAAATATTAAAACATGTCGCAAAATTCGCATATCTTGGCGCTACTCTAAATGAAAACGGGAAATGTGATGAAGGGGTAAAGAATTAGCCGTGCGAGGCTTGAAAATGTCCTTCTTCATAGAAATATACCACCAAACACCCGAATGTGTAATTGAATGTTATATTGTATCTTATGGTGTTGAAATTTGGTCACTTAGAACTTCGACGCAAAATCGGATCAAAGGTTTTAAACTATGGATGCTCCATTGAGTGGACAAATAATAAAGTTCTACTAAGAGCTGGGGTAGAAAGAAAATTATTGGACACTGCAAAAAACCAAAAGTGTCATATCTAGGGTATATGCTGAGAGAAACTCGCTAATCCATATCATGATCGGCCGTCGTTCGGCATAGTACATAGCACCCAAAGGAAAAGAAGAAATACATGTCTTGTTTCTTCAATTTACATTTCACCGTACTCGCATGAAACTCATTCTTTATTTTCAGCGATTTAAGATTTTGTTTCGTCAATACTCTCAGATATTACCTAATTTGAAAGTTTTTTTTGTGTTATAATTGCTGACAATTCATCATATGCTCTCTAGAATGCTTTTAATATACGAGATTATAGGAAGAAAATGTGTTTCCTATTTTCTGTTAGTCTTTTATGCATAATTAGTTATAATATTTTCTATTAATTTTAGAGTATTGCAAATTAGATTTAGATATATTGCCAAGTATGTATTACCTCCTGCATACCGTAGCCATTAACCATGGCATCCAGGAAGGTAACTGATCATTTGCTTGTTCTTCTATGATAAATTTAAGGATTGATCGAATAGTATTTAGATGAATCCAAAGTGATTAAACTCTAGTTAGTACCTTTTATGTGATGACATCAACATATTTTGACCAAACGATCAGTTTCATTGTTGCTGCTTTCAAACCGTTTGTTTTATATTGTGTATACAACTGTAGAGAGTGAAAAATCTCTCCAAAGCCCATCGTTCCTAGGGCCGAACTTTTCCTTAACTTGAAAGTAAGTGTTACTAAAGTAACATTTGAAGAAGCGGTGTCCAGTGGTCTGGTAATGTCGAATCATTTGTCATCTTGTGATTATGTTTAATGATATCCCTATTGGGAGAGTAATATACAAACTTTCCATACCAAATCTAATATTTGACTTCAAGGAAATCTTATTTTATTAACAATATTCACAAAATGTATGTAAAATGAGTTTGTCTTATCTCCGTCCAAATATAGAGATCCTTGCGTAATAAACGATCATTCACACTTTTTTTATATCAGTTGTTAAAATGTAATACGCTATAATATATTTTCTGTTATCCTGATAAGAAATAATGACCCCATCAATGACGCTGATTTCTTATTGTTTTTGTAGTTTATAGGTAATAAATAATTTATTTTGTCTGGTCCAACAATAAATGTATGCCATTATTACAATAATAAAAAAAACTAATTCACATGGTTAGAATCGAATATGTGTCATCAATAAAGTATAAAAAAATGTAATAAAACAAGCATCGTAATATTTACAGTTTCCTCATTTATTGGAATTTGGCAAAGCCCACAAAAGAGCTATAAAATTTTCCTCGAATTTGGGTAATTTTTATTAGGAATAAGTGGCACAGCGAGAAAAGGGATTGATTTATTGGTTAGTATTATGAGAACGAAGAAGCCATAAAAAAAGCTATATATTTAATTCGTTTTCTAAAATATGTATGATGAACGGTCACTTGGCATTTAGTTTTTGAGAAACTATAAAATTATATATAGTCTTTATAAAAAATATGATAGTTTACTTTAGAATATATACGAAAAGTTCATAGAAGGGTGTGTCTTTTTACAAAATATAACTATGAAAATAGAGTCTGTGGGAAATTATGTTACCCTATTAAGTACGAAAAAAAAGATATTTCATAAGAATAAGAAACAGTATAAGTTACCTTAAATTAAAAGATAACTTATACAGTACAGTATCAAAAATTATTTACTCAAAATTTCAGACCGAATATGTTCAAATTCATATTACGTTCGGTTAGTAAGTGCGGACTTTCGATGTCAAAAGCATGTTTGTTTCGGAAGTTAAATATACCTCGACGTGTAAACGTGGTTTCGTTTGTAAATAACACTTTGTTCTAAAACTTTGAATAGTCATTTTGCTGGGAACGACAGATACTAGCTGCTTAACATGGAATGGAAAATATTTTTCTATATGAACTATCCTATAACAAATGACTTCTTATTTATTATAGTGTTTGTAACAATAACGTCAGCTTAATCGGAAATCCATTTTTTTCAAAAGGTCTCTCAATGAATTGCTGTTGTACGGATGTCCTGGTTTAATTTTAAGATGCATAAATCTGCGTTGATATTTTGACATAACCACAACCTTCCAATAAGTTTCTTAAGAAATTGTTCAGCAATTTTTTCACTAGACCTTGTCGATTCTTGTTGAAAATTGTTGATGTGCTTGTTCTGCATTTAAAATCAAGCAGAAGAACGGAAGTGAATGAAAGATAAATTTTTAAAACTGCAAGGTTACATTTATATATACATAAGGTTAAATTTTCTCTTGAAAAGGAATATTTTCTTTTTGTTTTGATTTGAAATGGACATAGGACATTTTCTCTTGGCATTAGACAATTTTACCAAATTTATAATTGGACTTATGATATTTTCTATGACGATATTAAGCAATATCAGAGAGAAAATAGAGGCAAACGTCATTCTGAATGATTAGATTCCCAGAAGATGTTATTTTTTTTATTTTATCCAAGTTATTCTCAAAAAAATATTTGTAAAAAATTCGTAAAGAGTGAAATGATAGGAAAATGACATTTTTTAAAAAAATTTCCTACTTCGAGGTCGTAAAACACGATTCTGACCTCGGTTTTCCATAATTTTTCCTCAATTTTGCGGAAAAGAGGGAAAATAGCTTTTCACTCTAGGTTCAATTTTTTCACTAAATCGTTTTTGATAACAACGAATTCCACAGTGACAGAAGCTTCTGCATTATACAATAATTACAAAAATATGCACTTTTTTATCGAAAAAATTCGAAAAATTATCACGACAAAAATTACAAGAAATCAAAATAAAACGGCCGCCATCAACAAATAATAGTTTGCATAGTTCGCTAAAGATGGCGTACTTGTTGAAGTAGGCGATGTTGCCAGATTGCAAAAAGAATTTCTGTATATATTGTTTTCTTTCTGTTTGAATTGGAAAGAAAAGGTCCCAAAAAGAATTTTTTCCTTTCCTTTGATTATTGACGTACTATTAATTACTCTTATGTCTATGCCTTCGATGTGCGATTTTGACTCTAAATATTAAAGGTTTTAAGGATTAATGTTGCTTTTGTTTGTCTCCCTCCAAATACCAGTACTTTGATGTGTGATTTTGACTCTAAATATTAAAGGTTTTACGGATTATAGTTGATTTTGTTTGTTTCCCTCCAAATACCAGTAGTTTTAAGCGGATAATATGAATTGATCATATTGCTTATGTCCGTTAGCAGATAGTGTCGAGTGGCAGAGCTTGTCCCGCCTCCACGTGGTCTCTGCTGGACAATAACATTTTTTAATTAATAAATCTAGGTCAATTTAGGTTAGTTCAGGTTAATTTCAGTTTTTTAAAGTAACCAAGACTAATGTTAACCTGTACTTACCAGAACTAACCAAAAATTTTGGAAGGTTAAGATTCATTTTACCCCTTTTTATACGTTACAAACATTAAACTATGTTGTTAACTGTAATGGGCAAATTTTAAAGTTTATACCAGGAAACTTTAAATCTAGGTTAATTTAGATTAGTTCAGGTTAGTTTCTGTTTTCCAAATTAACCAAAATCAAGTTAGACCTGAAGCAACCTATCTTAACCAAAACCAACCAAAAATTTTGAAGGGTTAAGATTATTTTTACTTAGAAACTGTTCTGAATATTAAAAAAAATACATCTGGCAACGTTGCACCTTCTTACGTGATTCGGCGGCCAGTTTAGATAGTCTGACGGTTGATGACGTTTCCGAGACGTGTTTTTGATTTTTCGCTGACAATATAAATTTTTCTAAATTGGTTTTCTAAAATTTGTGCAAAAATAATTCAAATATATTACGTACAATATTTTTTAACTAGTTCCATTGAAAATAAATACGTAAATTCGGTTTTTAACTGAAAAGAAAGTGCTTTGTGAAGTGACGCATTTTTTTTAGTTTTCCGGGAAAGTGAGGAAAAATAGCGAAAAATCAACAATCGTGTTCTACGACCTCGAAATAGGGGGGTGAGTATCGAAATTTTTTCCAAAAAACATTATTTTCTTTCTTTTCACACTATGCAAATTTTTACCAAATCTTTTTAAAAATTCAGGTAAAAAAAATATGTTTTGTTTTATTACAGATATATTTAAGTCTAAATTCAATATACTTGTAGAAAGTAATAAAGAAAATTCGTCATTTTTACCATATCAGAAAAATATTAATTTTCCTATGAAAGAGGAGAATAGAGCAGAACATAACAATTATGATGTATTTTTTTCAAGAAAGAAGTGGAATCTAACAATTAGGATAAGGATGATGAGAAAAGAGAGCGGGAAAATGATGAGAGTAAAGTAAAGACCCTAATTAAAGTGAACAAAACAATGAAGATAGTTTGAACACTGTAAGCGATTTGAGACTAGTAATAACAGTAATAAGTAACAAAAGAATAAGATGTACTAGACATGATGTTAAGAAGATATTTGGACAGAAAATATTAATAAGAAAAAAAGGAAAGAAATAAAAGAATACACAGGTAAGAAGCTAAGTGATAAAGAATGAAAAGATGGCATGAAGTAGGAGATGAGAGTTCTGACACAAGGCTACGCAAAGTGTCATGAAAAAGTACTTCAATAAATTGACTTACTACTAACATTTTTACCTACTTCTAGAATTAGTCTCATTGGCATCAGACAAAATTGTACATTTAGAAGTTGATAAAATTAGCATTAGTAAGCTCTAGACAAATAGAAAAATTGACAATAAATCAAGAACGGGTACTACATGGCAATACAATATAAAATATTTGCATTATCGGAGATATGAATAGGTAAAAAAAAATTTAAAAACCATGTGAGTTGTTGAGAAATCGGGAAGGAATTGGAAATAAAATCAGTCTGAAAATATTATTCTAGATCAAGGAATTCCAAATAGATTTAAAAAAAGGCAGAGAGTTGTGAAATATCGAAGCTTAAGTAACTTTTTTGAATATATTCCCAAAATTGAATCTGATTATTGTAAAGCAAATACATGTACCTAGAACCACACTGGAATTCAAAGTCTGCTCTGTACAAATTTTATGAAAGGAACTGATGTATTGGCAAACAGTCCACTTCAGCTTCCATTGCTATATCTCATCTGGTATTTAACTCCATGACCAAAAAAGATCAGAGTGATACATGTGTAGCACATAATACTACAAACACCACTCAAGAAAGATAAGATATTTACCAACAAAAAAAAGAGGTAAAGGAAGAAATCGATAAATATCTCATAAGGTGTTTTGCATAGACTTAAAATCAGTTTTTATTTAATATCGAAGTCGAATTCATAATTTGTAGTTATTTTGGTAACATCAGTCTTTTCCCTTATATCATCAAATCAAAAGATTATCTTATACAGCTATGGATATATGTCACCAAACCAGAATCTTCTTTTTTTCAGTATCAGTATGACCCACAAAATATCTTGAAAGGAAAATTCCTAATAAAATAATTCGCAATATATGAAAAGTGAATACGATTTACCAACTGCGTGTATAAGTACATTGGAACAGAATAAGAATCTATCCTTATAGTATAAAGTTTCTTCAGTTGGTTGGTAAATAAAATACTTATGTAGATCAAATTGCAAGTTGTAGGAGATACAAAAAATATCTCCTGTAACTTACAATTTGATAAAATGATTGATATAACAAGCTAGGATTAAGAAGCTCTTACACTGCAGCCTGAAGTATTATTATGTTGTTTGTAATATATCTTTTGTGTAGACGGGTTGGTTACATTAATCAGGTTTATTAGTTTATCCTCTAGGTATCGAAATTCTAGACAGATCGATCCTTAAAGGGCTTTCCAGTAGGTTAGAGCTTTGTATTCGAAGATAATGTGAGAGACTGTTACGTTCTTTACTTCACATATTCAACATGATGATTCTTTATTATATGCAAATGCCCATTACATGTAGTTTCTTTAAGCTGCAGTGGCCGATTTTGAGTCATGTCACTTATCTTATCTGTTATCTGCTAAGAGGCCCGACATTGTGGCTTAATTTTTCTAATAGTTTGCTTAACAATAGTTTGCAACTTACAATTCTGAAGTCGACGTTTTTGCCGTCATTAATAATTACAAAAGATTGATTAAAATGTTTTTATTTTTACTAGCAACTGGTGATTTTACCATATATCTACTTATTGCTTTTATAAATAAATTATTTAAAAAAGTCTTACCGTTAGTTTTAACTGTAAAATAATTAAGTTTTGTGTGCATTAGTAATTTAATACAAGTGCTTCAAGATAAAATTGATCTTTTGTTATTTCTATAAACCGAAAGCTGTCAATGAGACAAAACAAATCTTATGGGAACATTGTGTATATCACTATAATATTTCAATTGTAATGTTCCTAAAAACTACTTTTAAATCTTGTCACAAATAAATCTTTTTAGCTTAGCCTTTTCATTCGAATTTAAAAAATATCCACGTATTTGTGCTTAACTATGTTATAAAAAACATTTATCTTTTGCTTTTCTTTCTATTTAGTTCACGTACAGCTAAGCAAACCCTTTCTCTATTCCCGAGCCTTTGAATCTATATATATTTTTTTCTTTATTAAAGCATTATTACATATTGTATGGTAACGCCAGTCATCGGTCGACATTGATTTTTTGTCTCAGTGATTCTTTAATATAAGATTTCAGATTGTTGGGATTGTGATTTCTCTATTCATTAACTAAAGTTATAATTTTATACGTTGAACCAAATATTATTATAGAACCGTTGGCTAGTATAATCTTTGAACTTATCAAACCATAAACTTTCTGGAGGGACTTAATACTTTTCCATGTAAATAAAATTTATAAAATTTTCTCCAGAACACATAATTATAGAAGCTCTCTATTAACTAAGATAATTTAAATTCAAAATTTCTGATTTAAATCCCACATATCGCTAAATCCTATTCACGAGCAGTAATTATAACGAAAAGCGAATTGAAATTTATAGCACTTGTTTTATTAAAAAATTGCGTTTAAATTGGAACGTTTCTTTACAAGATGCACTTGGAGTAAATAATTCACAATACTATGATAGAAAAAATACTTAGATGGTTCTTTGGTGATTAGTATACGTTTTGTTATCGAGTTTTTGGGTAAAATTCGTGGAAATACTCTAAATTAAAAAAAAAAAACATATCATTGCACTACTAATTTTAGTGTGCAAGATAATTACTTGCAGTGATTGTTGTTTTTCTAGAGTGTTAAAGTTTTAATAATATTTATATCATAAAAAATGTGTCCTCATAGCTAACAGTTAAATGCAATATAAAATCAAAATTTATTTTATTTTAGGCTCTAAATATTTATTTCTTTATGTTTTATTCATGACTGAATAGTTCAAAACCCTAATACGCTGAGTCGCACGTAATTCCCAAGTGTTATTTGCACTAAGAGCCTAAATAACATTCGATGATCTTCAAAACCTTATCTATTTTTATAAAAAAAAGTGTTAGTTTATGTAAATAGGCAATTGATAAATCATTCTCTCACTTACAAGATATACATTTTTACGTTATAAGTTGAAAAACATTTAATTTTTTACTTATTTATTTTATTACTGTGGAAAATCAACTAAACAGTAATTTTTTTACGAATAATGACTATTTGCATTACTTCATTTAGCAGTATCGAGCTGATCCACTTGATCATTTCTGCAACTGATACGATCACATGGATTTGACATTTATAGATATGACAGGGTTTGTTTTTACAAGATGACTATTTTATATTTTTATAATCAATGATAATTTTATAATAATATATAATTAAATTTTATTTTTATCTCTTAAGGTAGGATGAATTTTTGTCTACTGTTTTATACTCAACTATTTTTAGTATTGCCAAAGTTAACCTATAGTTATATAAACACTTTTTCTCAAAAATTAGCTCTTGCTTTCATGAAGAGAGAGATTTTCATGTGACAAGTGTATTTCATATGATTCAAAATAATTTAGTTGGTATAATGGTTGCGTTGGTATTATTGCTGCTATTCGTTGGAATATATTCGTTCCTATCCTTATATTTTCTTCCTAGTTTTCTTTTTTAATAGTTTGATAATAATATATTTATATTTTTGGCGATTTATATCTGTTGAACATAAAATAATGTGTCCATGTTTATAGGTTTTAATAATCTATTGATTCTTCTTTCCTGGATATCAGGATGATAGACAATAGATTTATTCATGATAAAACTACAAGTTTTTTACAATCGTAAATAGAATATACAAAAACACAACTTTAATATCACACTTAGGCCCGACAATAGCACAGAAGTCACAAAAGTAATCAAAACTAACTAATAAAGTTGTCATCTTCTACATTATAGTTTAAAAATGCATTCTCTATAAAAGCTTTTACTCATCAGTTACCCCTTAATTTTTTTTTGAATAAGAGAAATAATATTTATTTTACATGCTGTGGCAGTTTGTGGCAGAAGACCGGTGCGTATTGCAAAGTTGCTTTCTATGATGTTCGAAGCCTGAGAAACTGTATTCTCAAATCCTTTCTATTCCTTGTCATATAATCTGTATGTGGAAAGAAGTGTTTTAGTTATAAGTATTCTTATGGACGTTGAGCAAACACTCAAAAATATATTAATTGGGCAGAGTGAGGATATTCAGCCATAAGAATGCCTTCCTCATATCATCCCTGTAGCCAAGACTCCCACAGCCCTGAGCTGTTCAAACAGTTACAAGGCCTGAATTGAATGACCTCATGCGAGAAAACCGTTCACAAAGATGGCATGAACTAGTGAATAATAAGCCATGATACTCACTCTTTCATCGACAATCCCAGAGAAATTTCTCAAAACAAATATCCCAGATGTTATTTTTTAAGATATTGTGTTAATATGATGTTCAAATGTCAGTTTTTGATCTAAAAAGATGCCTATGAATTTGATTTTATCCGGTTTATCGACAGCGTTGTCCTTTCTTAAGGAAAACTATTAATTATCTTATCCACATTTAATCTCAATCTATGGGTCCGAAACCAGTTGTTCATGCTCTTAGTGCAGTCATCTATCCGTTCAGCCACAGTTTCAAATTCCTTACACTGTACAAGGAAACTAGTGTCATCCGCACAGAGCATTACATTAGCCCTCGTCCGGAAAGGTTTTATGTCGTCGAAATAGAGAAGGAATAGGAGATGCCCTAAGATGGAGGATTATACAGCCTAGTATATGGACCAACAAGAACATCTCTCAGAATTGTATTAAAGCCGTATATATCCCTACTATGTTTCCTCTGCAGCCTGCCTATGGCATCTCTCACCAAAGCAAAGCACACCTCACTAAAAGATAAAAACACCCCTTCAGGTATGATATTTCAATCCTCCAGATATACTTCAAAGGGCAAAATGGAGGTAACCAGAGTCGATATCAATTTATCCGCAATGGCCGCAAACAATCATTCAGACCTCCCGGATCAAGATTCGCCAAAACTCTGTCCGCCGACCCAAATCTGTTGTTGATTATATTCTACCAACATTGTCAGAGTTGCAGATATAATCAGAGTTCGCATTGCTTTTAGCCTTTGAGACAGGCATTCTATACTACTTCTCAAGCAGTTATAGTCATCTCGCAGTGCAGGACAGTCCGGTTCCTACTCCAAGTCATTTAAAATACCCAGCTCATCACCAAACTAATCGAAACCTGTCACAGACTGTTGCCTCACACTTTTCTGAACCTCAGGAAATGAACGGTTCCTCACCTCAACCAGTCTCTCCACAAAACCAGAAAATTCATCATCTACATCATAGTCTATTAAATGCCTATTCTCTGCCTCAATTATATTGTGCTGGCAAAAAATAACTTTTAAAGTATATGGACGATATGTTAACTTGCTACTCTCCGCACTACTACAAGAGCCTAAGTGGTCACAACTAATTCTGTTGAACAAAGTCAAAAGTTTCTATAACATCTAAAAAATTATTTTTCAGGTCATAATTCCTATCAAAGTGAATATTAAAATCTCAACTTATTATAACATCTTTGTGAGTATTCAAATCCAAAATTAACATACTGTTTATTACATCTAGAATCACTTTAAAATTACCACTAGGCGGACGATACACAATAATAATCAACAAAATGAACATGAAATGAAATCAAATCCGCAGCACTTAGTTCAACATAGCTTTCAACTGATATTTTACTAATTTTGTCAACTGGTTGCGCCTCATATTTTCTTCTGACAAAGATTGCTGCACCTCCGCGTTTATTTTCAGTTCGACAAAAGAAGTTTACTAGTTTGAAATCATGAATAGTCACCTGCTGTATTTCTTCTGAAAGCAGGTAGTGTTCCGTGACTTCACAGAAAAGCTTCTCTGCTGTCTAATTTCGAATAGACCACATGTCAATATAAAATATGTTTAAAGCTGATTTAGACTCAATATTTGGAACATGAGTTTCAGCTCTCAAGGTATTTGTAATCAGTTATAAAAAATTACCCAAGCTTTCTAAAAATTCCTTGTGTTTAGAGAAGATAAATCTTTTTATACTCACCAGTCGTGGCAAAAGTTGGGATCATATAGTTCATCCTTTTTATGGATCAGAGATGTAACTACAAAATATTTAAGTCTGTTTGGGTTACTTGGACGTTCCTTGACTACAACCTTCAAACCCACAAAACTCTGCTTACCTTTGATGTACTCCATAACCATATCCTCAGTTACATGTCTCTTGACACGATTTAGGTAAATCCCAGGGTCTTAGGTCTCCTCCAGCAGATCCATTTGCTTTGATTTCCGCATTCTTGAAGCGTTTTGAAAATGACTTCCTCTTTTAATACTGTTGAAACTGAAAACATTGCTTATGTTTTGATTTTTCTTATTTAATAGGTTTGCATCAAATTGTTCTTCTTGCTCTTTCAGTGTTGCTACTTATTTGGCTGGTATAAGCCTTAGTAACCCTTTGGTTTGGGCACAAGGGTGCAGCGTGTAACTTCAAGTTGGGCTCTGAGGTCTGTGCATTCGATGTAGCTTCTTTGGCGGTGTTTGAAATTGAAAGCTGGTTGGAGATAGGTGGGTATTTCTTTGCCTTTTTTGCTTGGCTTTCCTTTTCCATTATGAGCTTGTGTACTTGATTTTTCAAGTCAGTTATCTTATATTGCAACAATCTTTTGCCAAAGAATTGAAAGTTTTGATATTTGCTTCCATTGGAGAACACGTAGAACACTCAATAAAATTATTTGCCAAAATTCTGGAACCCTTCCAACGCACTAGATATGCGAGATGGCATTGCTTGTCATATTTCATTCGGTTTTTAGGCTTCTTTTGCAACTAGCACAAATTAATTTTGTATTTATCACGAAATCATCAAGACTTTCATCGTCATTTGTCGCCATCTTATTGTTTCTTTAAATGGAACAGGCAGGACAAAAATGTTTACACTCCCCAATTTCGATTTAGATATTAATAGTTTGCTTAAATTTTTGCTGTTTTGAATAAAGACATAAAACAAATATTTCGCAAGTGGATGTTTTTATCGTCCACCTAATACAAATTTTAATAATTTTGTTAATAACTTGGATAATCTATTCCCAACTTTGGTTCTTTCGATATATCAAATACTCATTCTGCGTGACTTTAATAATAATTCCATAAATTTAGAAAATTTACTTCTCAAATGCTTTGAAAGTCATAATTTTGTGCATAGAGAACCTAAGGGATTTCTAACAGGATTACTATGCTTTTAGATTCCATTTTCATTGCTCAAAATTGGATTGTAAATAACTGTTAAACTATTCCCGCTGAAACCACCTCTGATAACAGAATATTTTGTGATATGAATATTTAAAAAGTTGTCCCTAGGTTTATTAATCTAGATCATTCAACAATTTTAATTTGAAGTTATTTATTCGAAACCTACAAAGAACTCTGTGGGATGATATTTTGTAACAGAATTGTATTGATAATAAAATAAAAATATCTTATTTTTTTCCAGCTTTGTTTAAAATACATGCACCGATTTGCATTTCAAATCAAAGATCTCCGTGGCTTACAAAAAATCTGAAGTTGTGTGAAACAAAAGGTTATTGTCTGACAAAATTCAAACCTACTAGGTTTAATCATTGGATACCTTACTGAGAACTGAGGAATTATAAGAAGAAGGGACATTAGTTAATATGATGACTCGTAATATTATTATTATTATTATCTAAATGACTGTGGAATAAATTTAAGAGTCAAGGTCTTTCATTAAAGTGGAGAGCCAACACTCGACAAATTATATTGTCACTATAGTCACTTGCATCATTCATCATTTATACTAAAACAGTATAAGTACTTCCCAGTTATTTTTTAATTTAGATTGTTATTGATAACAATCCTTGAAAATAATCGTAGAATAGTTGCAATGCACAAAATGTGTCTTGATCACTGACTTTAACTCTAGTCAGGTCAGGCATTAGACAGCCTTGGCATTGTACCTTTGTGGACTTTTTTAGCTCTTTTTATAAGTGGGGTCATAAGAAGTTTGTTCTTACTACTAAATTGCAGCAGCGTTTAGATTTGACCGGTTTCCAGCTTCCTGAGAATTAGCATTCAACATGAACTTTATTCTTCAGTACATGAGTGCGGATAGTGATGTAAGAAGGTTTCTATTAATCTTTTTCGCATAGTTTGCACGTGGGTTCTCCTTTTTAAATTTCGAGCATGTACATATACTTTCTCAAGAAACAAGTTCGGTTAAGAAACCTGTCATATTCTGGATTTGGTTCGCTTTTAATTTAATATGTTAGTACTTATTGCTTTAGATGGAGCATCCTGTATTGTTTTACTGTGTATTTATCATGAAATATGTAACTACAGCGAATAATGTTACTCTTCATTTTACCCGGTCAGACAGTCACTTCGTTTCCCTGTATCAGTGGCACTTGTGAATAAATAAAAATACAATTATGTCAGTATTCAGAGATGTCCACAACATGATGAACCACATTCAGTCTCCGCCGCCATCCAGATATGTTTATGAAAATATAGAAGAATCTTCTATTATGGCTGACCACCCTATAGAGAGTGATTTTGTTATGATTCAGTTACCCGATGTTCATATTATTCCTTATTTCGAGACATAAATTTGTGAGGGCTGAAGCAGCACACAAGGAGATCGTTTGCCTTGGACGATAGCTAAAGGAACAAAGATTGGTTTTAAAATACAAAAAATATTTCGGGAACATATGTTCACACTTTTAAGTTATTGCGATTATATTATTTTGGCAATGTAATGTTTGCATCATTAATTTTTTCTTTTTTTCCATTGGAACAACAACGACAAAATAATCAGGTCAGATATTCAGGAGAGCATTGTACACCCGGTATAAAAATTGGGCATGGTTCCTCAAAAAATATATCCTGAACTCACATGTAGATCCCTCCCCCCCCCACCCCAAGAGAGAATGTTAAAGTGACCGTCAGAAGATATTGAGTCTGGAATTGCGGTATCGGGAAGAGGGTAACTCTACTGATCTAGAGATTATTGTTGGATCTTAAGAAGACAAGCTATAGGTATTAGTAGCAAAAGATAAATCATTCATCTGTTCATTTTTAAGCATTTCTTTTTTTTTCGTTGGAACAACAATGACAAAAAGAATGAGGTCGGACGTTCAGGAGTGCATTTTACACCAAATATAAAAATTATTCTTAATCCATCAATCCCACAAAATAATGGAAGGAAGAACCTTTGGAGTTAGAAATAATAAACTCATTTAATGGTGAAAGTGATGCTTTTCCGTGTCCTAAAGAAATATTTCTAAAAACTACCAATAAAAAGGCAATGGAGATTTTAGACGACCCCAAATATCAGAATTAGTAAAAAAACTTTGGAGTTATATTCAGTCCGAGAGAAAAAGGTGATAGGAAATTATTGATTCAGGTTCTCTAAAACTATCAAGAAAAAGGAACAGTATTGTTTGTACGCTATGGACCTGGTTTCTCAAAAAACAAGAGAAAATGGTAGCAAAGACCATCAGGAGATATTGAGTCTGGCGGTATCGAGGAGAATGTAGCTTTACTGATCTAGAGAGTATTGTTGGATCTTAAGGAGACAAGATACATATAGTAGTAACAAAATGTAAATCATTCATGTATTCATTTTTAAGCATTAAAATTTATTCATGTAAAATTAAATTTTCGTTATCACAAAATGTTAATATTTAAATCCTTTATAAATTTGGGCCAATATGAGAACGAAATATATATTGAAATAAAAACTTATTTATGCTCTTTTAAAATTAGTATACCTCATTTTGTGAGCATAAAGACAGTCCTAATTTATTGATTGAAGTAATGGCCAAATATGGGGTACTTATTTAGGCAGACTATTAGAAGCTTTAAGGATCAGAAAAGTTAATGTTGGTATCATGTTTAACATCAAATTTAAGCTGTTCATATATCGAAAACTGTAGTCATTAAATTTATATATTTTTTTTAAATTTTACCACCTAATTTATGAACTATTTCATTAATCTTAAAAGGTTTTCGTGAAACGCTGAAACTCCCTTTTATTTCTAGTTTCCAAAAAACAAATGTTTCTAATGTTATTTTTATTCGTCGATTTAAAAAAGAAAAAACTGTTTTTAAAACGATTCTCGTTGGTTAGGATTTGCGCCTATTTAACCGTCGATATACTAATAACTTTTCTCCAGCCTTGAGGCTGCTTAATATTCAGCGCAAATAGCCTGAAAATGTTTCCCAAATGTAGATAACTACCATTAGGAAGGGACTAAGTGAGAGTGCAAATTTGGTTATTACAGATTGAAGAATTAAACATAAAATGGGGTCTATACCAAAGTATTAAATATTTTAAATCTAAAAATCCTTGTTTTTTTCCTGCAAGCCTGAAATTATTTATTTAATTTTACACTTAGGGTAATTTGCGAAGTAATAGATATCTGTTGGAGTTTCATTGTCTTTATTTTTGTTGAATATCACGACGTAACGGGCAGTATTATCTCCAGCCGTTTTCAAGTGGAATTCAAGAATTTCTTAAGCTACATATCTATTTATACCAAAAGTAAATGCAGTGGATTGCAGTCATGACTGATACGCTTAGGCCCAATTATGCTACTTTTAATTTTAATTTACAATTACTAAGAAGTGATTTTCACACTTCTCTTATATCTAATGACGGTTCGCCAATGCAGTTCTGGTTCTGATGTATAACCGCGGCTTCTTAGAATTTCCGTTTTCTCCAGTGTTATTCTTGGTGTAGAATTCTAGCTTCAGACTATTTTATGTGATGTCCAAGAGTTCAGGCGTTGTTGGTTTGATCCTAGAGATAGAGATAAAGAGAGTTATTTGAATTGAAAACGACGTTGATTTTATATCATTTTCCTATTCTTCTAACAAAGGGGATGTTAAACACTGGTTTTCGTCCTTCTTCTCGTCCTGTTTCTACATTGTTCCAGAATCTTATCCACTAGATTTACTAAGTATCAGTTGGCTGTCACGTCACTTATAATGTGATCTCTTTATTTTATCTAGTTTTTGTTGCAGCTGCAGAGTCAATACTTCATCTACGAGATTTATTACAATTTCATGATTGCTGTTATTAAAGTGGTTGGATGAATAGTTTAGATATTTTCCTGTGTATGTGAATGTTCTAGAAACTGAGGTTCGAATTTGCCTGTCATTTTTTTGAACTGATACATCTAAGAATGGTAATTTATTTAGTACTTCTTTTTCCATGGTGAATTTAATGGTTTGTTCAAATATTTTTGAGATGAAAAAGAAAGTTTTGAAGCTCTTGGTCGTTTCCATTTCAGATAATGAAAGTGTCGTCTAAGTATCTAAACTATAATTTTGGCTTTCTCTTTGCGGATTCAATTGCAAATGTTTTGAACCATTTCATGAAAATATTTGCGTCTACCGGTAAGAGTGAATATTCCATCAGTAGTCCATTATCCTGGATGAAGAATTTTTACTTTTCTTGAAAATAGGAATCTGTCAAACAACATTCCAGCAAGTCCATGGTAGCTTGTGGTGATAGAGATGTGCTTTCTTTTAAGGTCTGGTCTTTAAGTTTCTTCCTTATGATTTTTAGTGAGTCGTTAACTGGCACGTTAGTGTATAGGCTTTTCGCGTCAAAACTAATAAAAAGGTCTTTTGGTTAAACTTTCATTTCATGTATAATATATACCAAATATTTCGAGTTCTTGACTCAGGATTATGTAATTCCTTGTAGTGGTTTCAAGATTGGAAGAAGGAGTTCTGTGAAATCGTGGTAGGTCGTAAAGATGTAGAGTTTTACTGGGCGGTGGCGTCAACTTAGTTCAGGTTTTTCAAGAATATACCGTTCATGTTCCTTAAGACTGAGCTTTAACGTAGCATGGATGACACTCATCTCGATCATAATCCACTGCATTTAGTTTTAGTATAAATAGATGTGTCGCTTAAGAATTTGTTCAATTCAACTTGAAAATGACTAGAGATAACTACTGGCCGAAATGTCATGGTATTCAACAAAAATGAAGACAATAGAATTCCAGCAGGTATCTGCTACTTCGCAAGAAATATCATTGTTTATGATTATTAAAAAAACATTTGGTTAATCTATTCTACATTAAAGAGCAGCAAACGGTACGCATAGGAAAAATATTTTTAAAAAAAGTTAACTAAGAACAGTAGCCTGCCTGAGACACTATTTCAGATTACTCTCAGAATTATTTAGTTATGTACTATTCCATCTCGCCATATTTAATTCTTAAATTGTTCGCAGTGGCCGAACATTGCACTAACGTAGAAATCATCGGTATTGTTTTAGTTTACGGCCATTGCCTAGGAAATACTCGGGAGTCGGTGAGAATGTACAGTCAAGATTTCCAAATGGACGCGCACTGAAAGACGTGTTTGAGAAAGCTGTGGTTCTACTCCTACAACAATTGATTATGAACAGAATCTTATAATTAGGCCACCGAAGGTTGAGGAAAAAATTTTAGAATGAGCTGAAGAAAATCCGAGTGTGAGCATTAATCACTTAGGTTTGAAATTTAGAGTTTCTAAATGTACAGTAAATAAGACTTTAAGAGAACGGCTGTTTCATCTTTTGCACCTCCAGACAGTACAAGAGCTTTTATCTCTCAACCTCAAATTGGCACTAGACTTTTGTCAATTTATTAGTAAACTGAGATCACATAGTGTCAGTTTTCCCAAGAAAATTTTATTTGCCGATGAGTGTTGCTTTACAAGAAAGAGTATGACAAAGTTACATACTAAATACATTTATGCTGACAAAAACCCGCATGCAATAAAAGTTGTGCATTATCAACACGAATTAAAAATTAATGTATAGGCTGGAATCACCGTAATATTTACTACTGGTCCTGTCATGTTACTACCTCCTTTGAATTACCTAAAACACCTAGTAAATTTTACAAATTTATTGGATAATCTTCCACTGGCTACTTGACAAAATATTAGATTCATGCATTGTGGTAAACCCCACACTTGGTATTAAATGTTCGAAATCACTTTTAATGATAATTTTAAAAATCAATGGATCCGCAGAGGAAATGATGCTCCTGCACATTAGCCACTCCACTCACCGGATTTAATGCCCATGAATTATTTCTAATGGGAATCTCCTAAACACATTATGTAATGTAAATCTGTAAACACGGAAAAAGAATACAAAATTTAGTAAAGACTTTATGCTTAGTTGCAGAGATGACGGACAGGGTGCAGTTTGTTGTTCTCCGTAGAATTAGTTGTGGATAAACGATAGCGAAGTTCATTTTGAACATGTACTTAAAGTTTAATTAAAAAATTAAACGCATACAATTTTTCCGTGATTTGTTTTCGACTTTGTGTGTCATTCTTATTATTCTTTCCCTGTTTATTCTTATATCGTTCAGGAATCAGGAACTTATGTGACATAATGTGGTTTAAAATTATACTTAAATTTACTTATTTTTTTTTTATTTATAGAGACTTTTATTTTCAATACTGTTTTTCTATTCCCTTTTTTCTCATGTTATTTACTACACATAAGTCATGCAGCCGATATCCAAACAGGGTTGGTAAAATACTCACACTCTAAAAACAGTTGAGGAAAATATCGTTCCTTCATCACTATCGTAACAAAATATGCAATAGATTTTACGGAAACCATTCCTAAAATCCTGGATGTGCCCGTAGCAATAAAGTGAAAACATAAGGGTGAGCTGAATAACGCTGTGAACATAAACAAGAGGGTACCTTCATGATAAAATTTTTTTGCCATATTAGGGACGGAAAAGTAAGCGATTTGTCAATGAAAACGAATTTTTTTTATATTTACTCTCAAGCATATCGAAGATATGCTTCTGTATATTAGAATGTCGTTTTTCCAAATATTCTGAATTGTCTAAAAAATATACAGATTCTATGCAAGATTATCTTAACAGTAGTCACATATCTTTAGTGCCACAAAGTTAACACAGGTGTCTTTCAGCTTACCACTTCTTGTTGTTGTTAAGGAGCAAATTTTGGGTTGGAAAAAATAGTATTATTTGACAGTAGTTTTCGTGACATACGGGGTGTCTCTCTTAATGATACTCTTCTCATTTTACCAACGCTCACGCGCGATACCTTGAGGCTGGTGTTGTTTATTTTCGTGTGTTCTTTTTTATGCTAAATGTAGAGTCGTGCCATTAAAACGTGTATCAATATTAGGATTTGAGTTTCTTGCAGCAGTTTTACTTACGGATCTACAGATTATAGATTTGCTAAGGAATGTTATGTTAATCTTATTATTTTTGACGCCATACATACTTGAAAGATTATACGGTCACACTTACTTGGTTGTCTTCTTCGCTTCATAAATGGAAGGCATTCATACCCAGTCCAGTAAGTCATATTCAGAAAATTTTACCTGTTTCATTTTAGCACTACGTTCCTTCCAAACAAATCTCACAGATTGTGTTAGATGTGGCCAATCTCCTCCGCAACTTTTAGATAATTCCATGTGGTGGTCAGGCCCAGAATTATTATCTAAGAATCGAGTTTTCTGGCCGATTCAGCCCAATTTTGCAGGTTAAATCGATTTAGAAATATCCTAGAACGAAAAACAAACAGTCTTGAACATTTTTTTTCCGTTCGATAATTTTTTTATTTCGATAGATCGATTTTCTTCATTACCTAAGATGCAACGAATGGTTGCATTAATTTTTAATTTAAAGTCAAAACTTCAAGTTAAAGGACATTTATCACCCTTCAAGATTGAAGGTTCACTTCGAGTAATTATAAAATATTTTCAACGAGATGTGTTTTCTGGCATTTTAATAAAAATTTCACAAAATAGTTTGCTACCAAAACCGCTTCGAAAGCTTGCGCCATTTATCGATTCAGATAGATTACTTCGGGTTGGGGGTAGGCTAAGGAAGTCTTAACTTTCCTTTGATGTATAACATCCTATTCTTTTGCCTAAATAAAAATACACTCCCGGTATGAATTTTTATTCAGAATTTAAAGTCTCTTCAACAGTTTGTGATTTTATCACCTAAAAGTACAATTTATAACTGTCTCTTAAAATATATTCCATGTTTTCGGTCCAAGCCCAAATCTTATAATCCCTACATGGCAGTTCCTCGAATTTCTCAAATTAAGACCTTTCTTATGTTTGTCTAAACCATTTTCACTCTTAATGAGTAAACATCGGAATAGCAAAACTTTTAAAGGTTACGTTTGCGTTTTTGTTTTTACCACCACTAAGGCTATTCATTTGGAAGTTACATCAGACCTTAGTTCTGAATCATTTTTAGCGGAAGTTTCGCCGGCCATCGTGGTAAAAGTGTCACTTTAACCAATATCCAAGGTACAACCAACTTATGACTTTAGCGGAAGGTGTAACTCAAAAATTGGCAATTTTTTAAAGTTTTAATGCTGCAGGCTTCCCATATTTCAATAGGCTAGAAACCGATATAAAGTCTTTCAGAGGCCATTTTTACAGTGTCTTAGGAACTCAAATATTGTTTTATGAATAGTTCTACGCATTATTAATGCAGATATAATCTCTATTAAATTCAAGTCCTCTATGCGCAATTAATATCGCTCCAAATTACTTTCGGTCCCTCACTGAGAGACATTTTTTGGTCCAAGATCCTTCAAACAGTTCTGTTTCTAATCTAGATCTAAGATTTATAAATTTAAATAGACTAATCGTTGGCTTATCCAACACCAGGGTGAAAACGGTGGTCTCAAGAGTATATCTGTTCCCTCCAGGAAAGGCACCAATGGATTTAGCCATCACCTCCTATTAATGAAGGCACCCTTGTCTTGATTAAAAATGAGCAAAATCCACACCTTTGATGAGAAATGGGTAGAATATTTAAATTGCGTCCGTGATAAGATGGTGTGATTCTCGTAGTTAAACTTGAAATGACCCACGGAGTTATGCAACGACCTTTTTTCCCATTACCTGGCAATTAAAGTTTTATTTTTAACAATACATATAGTGATTTTTTTCCCTTTATGATATATTGAAATAATTATTTTGTAACTGTTTTATTTTCCTTTTTTTTTCAGGAGTCTTAATAACTTCATTTTTGGCAACTAAATTATTGTATTATTCAAATAGAAACTTGTGTGATATCATAAAGTAGTTTAAAATTAGTCTTAAGTTTATTCTTCTTTCTATTTATAAACACTTCTATTTTCAATATTATCTCCTCTATCTTCTTTTTTCTCGTGTTATTTACTGGACACTGATCCAGCTGCCGATCCAAGACGGTTAGTAAAACACACACTGCAAGTAGAGTCCAGTACGGTATCATTTCTCTGCTGGTATCGTGACATATTATGCAAGAGATTTTCTAGAAATTATTCCAACAATCTTGGAAGTACGCATAGCAATAAAGCGAGGAATCTAAGGGTGCACCGAGTAACCCGGCGAACATCAAGACGAGGGTACCTCCGGGATCAAATCTTTGCCATATTGAACTAATCATTATCGAGTATAAGTTGTTTATACTTGATGACGATTCTCTAATCGTTGTCTTTATTTTTATTTACTTTTACGACGTTTCGGTGAAGGTATATCTCTATATAACCTAACCGAAACGTCGTAAAAGTAAATAAAAATAAATACAATGCAAGTCCGACAACCACATTTTAGTCAATTTTCAACATTGTCTACAAACTTAAAATAGTTTTAAGAAATGAATAAGCCTAAGCAAAAACCAACTTTTATTATTGACAGAAACCCTGACGGGGCATTGCCACCTGAAAGCGCACCTCAAGAAGCTCGGATTCACAAAAAGAGAAGAGTGCAGATTTTGAGAGAAGGAAGACGAAATTTATATTCACAACCTTTCAGTGTAGGGCTTCAGAAAACCCTAGAGTGTAGTTCTTGAGAGCACACCAAATAGAAGAAGGGAAGCTACCGACTCACACTGTCCAGGTTCCTGATGGAAATAGGAATAAAGGACCAGCTTTAGTCGGCAAGGCAAAGTATCCCGGACAGGAGATTATTATCATGTCCGATAGTCAAGCAGCCATCAATGCGCTGAGTTCTCAAGTAATCAGCTCCAAGATGGTGTGGGGAGGCCAAGATAAACTAAATGAATTAAGTAACAATATTGTGACCCTCCTGTTGGTACCGGGACACACAGGGACAGAGGAAAATGAAATAGTAGATAAGTTTGCGAGGAAAGGGGCTGAGACACCATTTCTGAGGCCCGAATCTATCTGTGGAATTAGTAGCAGTATAACGCTGAAAGAACTAAAAAGATAGTAAGAGAGAAAGAGATTCAATTACTGGACGGATCTGTAAGGAATGAGACAAGCAAATATACTTCTTGGGAACTACGACCCAAAGAGATTCAAGAAATGAATAAACTAAGCGAAAACCAACTTAGAGTTTTGACTGAAATCCTGACGGGGCATTGCCACCTGAAGGGGCACTTCAAGAAGCTCGGATTCGTAGAAAGAAAATAGTGCAGATTTTGCGAGGAGGACGAAAGCTATATTCACATCCTTTCAGAGCATACCAATTAGAAGAATGGAAGTTACATCGTCGAAGTTCCTGAGCAAAATAGGAATAAAGGACCTGCTTTAGTTGGCACCGCAAGGTATTTCTAACGACTTAGCCGCAGTAGGGTAACACATTTGATTTTTTAGGTCGCAGTTTACAAATCTCCAATTTCACACATATACATACACACATCCATCGTCTCCGGTTTGTTTTCTTCAATTTACCGGTAACTCCCTGCAAATAAATGGTCATGTACTATCCAGAACTGACCGTCCTAATTCACTAATGGCCATTTTTTCCGAAAAAAAGCCAGACGGTCATTTGCTTTGAAGTGCTTCATGCGCGGGCAACTTTTATTGGTCATTTGAAAATTTTGATGATGTTTCGTATTTCCCGTAATGGAATATTAGTACAGATTCCAAATCGTAACTTATTATTCTAGTATGTGGCTCGAGACTAATGTTACTAATAAGATTCGCAAGACATCAAGATTGCATCGTCCGTTTAAACTCTATAATATTTATTCCGCAGTATCATTGTCTGCAAATATCACAACTGTGAAAGTTTTGCATCACTACTTTTTTTTATTTTTTCCCTGTACTTCGATGTTTTCCTAGCGGCCTCCACATTCACCTAAATCGGTATTCCTTAATTCTTTCTCTAACTTAGTATTCCAAAGAGCGGACAGGAATACTCATAAAATACCTTGTAAATTAGGGTAATTGCCATTAAGAATTAGCGATAAAACGAGGGTGAGAATTAGTTTATGGTACAATAGGGTACCGTAAGGGGGATTAAGTCGTAAAATAGTTATAGGTCTTTATAGATTCTTTTATTGTGATTTTATTTTCCTTGATTTTTTCCTCCTTTGTCTTTGAAGGGACAGCCACTTTAGAACTTCTTTAATTGTTAGATTTCTGAATATATTGATGGTAAAATTTTCTAATGAAGAAAAAATTTATAAATATCATACCAAATCTAAAAACCCAACTGTAGATACATAAAGACTGAGTACATTTATTCTAAACGCAAGAAATCTCTAAAAACCTATGAACCCTGAACCTACCCCAAATATTCTAATCTGATAAACCCTAAACTCATAAACTCTGGATCATCATCAGATATAACTTTTTCCACATATTTGATTGGGATTCACATCTCGAGCCCATTTGTCTCATTAAGTACTATTATTTTGCCTGTGAAACTTATTATAGTATTGTTCTAAAAGTTCTTTCTCAGCCCAAAGATAAAGGAAGGCAGAAAAGTTAAACCATTCACATACTGTTCAGTCTGTTGATAGAGAACAAAAATATAACTTAGCATATATCTTTACTACGAGGGGAAACCCATACAAAACCGTATGCCTGGGTAAGACTGCATAATACTGGTATTATGTAAACTAATTTAAATTTTTCGCTCTGGCGCTATCAATAGGTGGCGTCCAATTGAATCTATTCGTTAGCAAATATTTTTTAGAGCACGCACCAACGTTATAAAGTTGTTGAAAAGTAATCTTTTTGGTCTGTTTTAATCTTAATTTTGTGACAAAGAAAGTATACTTCTTGAAGTTTCTATGATTCCTAGGTAACTGCAATTTACACGATAGATTGTGTGTGTATTTATTGTTTAATCGTGAGGTTGTCACAGGCAAATCAAATCTGTGAATGTAGTGGTGCGTAAATGTATGTGTGCTGTGTTTCTGGGAAAACCGGTATGTGGTAAAACCGGCCTGGTTGATTCATATACTGTTTTGTCTGTCTCTTTCACTAATGACAATTGAACTAATGCATGCATATTTCAATTTACAGATGTATCAGACATGCCGCAAAATTAAAAGAGGATCACTAAAAAGCAAAGCTGGGTTAAGGAAAAAAAACAGTCAAAAAAAAAGATTGATGGCGACTCTGGGTATTTAAAAGCTGCAAAACTTACGGCGTATCCAACAACATTACAAGATCGGGTAATAAATACAGGTTAACAGGTGATTTAGTTGTGACACGTAATCATGCGTTAGGACGAATAAAACCGGTGTTTACATCATCTACTGAAAAAGAACTAGTTGGTCATGTATGGGAAATGGAAAGACGTTTGTTTCGCCTTACATACAAAGATCTTTGACGTTTAATATTTGGGTTGGCACATAACTTTAACACAACAGCTAAATTAACTGGTGAAGATTGATTAGCTGGTTTCATGAAACAACACCCACAGTTATCTCTTCGGGCAGCAGAGCCAACATTAGTAGGAAGGGCTATGGGATTTAACAGGATAAGTGTTATTAAACTCTATGATTTATTAGAGAACCTAATGGATGAGTACAAATTTCTGACCACAAAAATCTTCAATGTCGATGAAATTGTATAAGAACAGTCCTGACAAAACAGTAAAAAAAAACGGCTTTTAAAGGAAGGAAGCAGGTTGGTCTTGCAGAATGGAGGTTGAACAACTAGGTGGAACCCCACCAGGAACTGTGCTTGAATGTAAAGTGACAATTTCGTAGGATGGCGCAAATATCAAGCTCAAAAAAGAAGACTCAGTCTTACTTTTGTTAGACCGACACAAAAGTCACACACAAAATATATCTTGGATTGATAAGACTAGAGTAAAACGGTGATGTAATGTTGAGTTTACCACCACATTGCACGCATAAGCTACAACCTTTAGATGTCAGTGTCATGGATCCACTTAGCATATATTATACACAGGAGGTAAATATGAGGCTTCATAATAGTCCAAGCAGCGTGGTTTCTGCTTTTTAATTATTAAAACTCTTTGTGTTAACATATCGTAAAGCTGCAGTATTGCAAACAACTATATCTAGAATTTTGAAAACAGGCATCTACTCGACAAATCAAAATCTTTACACTGACACAGATTTTGTTGCAGCTGATGCAACAGATAGAGTTAAACAGCACCGAATCTGCCTGTAAATGACTCAGAACCTTCAACCTCTAAACTATTGTAAGATTGTTCAACTCCTCAACCTCCTAATTCGAGTGATGTAGGTGAAAGTAAAAATTCAAAATTGCTTGTATCTCCAGCATTTCTTTCGCCACTCTTTAAAATAAGTAGCGAAAAAAAAGACACACTAAGGACCGAAGAGGCCAATCAAGTGTTATCACTTCTTATATACATAAAGTATTTTCTCATTCTCAAAAATCAAAGAAAACACCTATTCTTTAGTTAAACCAACCGCCAAAGCATAAAAACCAACTGACAAAGCGAAATAAACAAACAAATAAAGTAAGAGAGAATGAAGAAAACTTTTCTTTGTATTTTTGTAAAGAATATGGTGTTACTCGTTTAAATGATGATTGAATTCAATTTACTAATTGTAATGGATGGGCTCATGAAAACTGCACTGATTTGGTTCCAGAAGAACTGGCTTTGTTTGAATGTCTATCTTGCATTGCTAACCATTTACTTATATATGGGGCAAAATCGTTCAAATGGTATACGATTTGGTCCACCCTCGACGTAAAACCGGAAGAAATAAATATTTCGTTTTTGTGTGTTTATTATATTCCTATTCGATTCAACTAAATTGTTACTGGTGAAAAATGTTTCTTAAAACATTCTATAATAAATATGGTAAAAATTATTTTTGTTTCAATATTTATAACTAATCTAGAGGACTTTGACCTTAGCTATACGATTTTAACCCGGTGTCCCCTACATAAATAAGAGTAATAGGTTAGAAAATAAAAAGAAAATATGGTTCTACGTATCAAAGGAAACAAAGAATATATAACAAAAATAAATATTAAGAAAATTATAAAACAAATTTGAATAGATTTCTCCACGTTTTTCGGTTTAGGCAATTTAGGTATATGGATTTTCGGCTTAAGGCTCATATGCTTAGAATATATGAGTTTGGTGTTATATTCTTGAATTATTCGATTTTACGTTTATAAAATTTGCCATCATTGAGTTTATTATCCGTGGGAGTAGAATTACCGATCTAAACATATATGCACTCTGGGCTTACTTTAGTTATTTACATTTGTATGCGGTTTGTATGTTTTAATTTTATAGGTTTTAAATTTATAGATTTTGGAATCCTGAGTTTTTAAAATATGAATTTTGACTCACGTAATTCACAATTTTCTGCAGAACATTTTATGAAAACCTTAAAAATTATTCATTAAAATCGACGAAGATTTAAATTGTAGGCAACTTCTTGCCTAAAATAATCATTTTCTTTATACTATGTGCCATGCTTTTAAAAACATAGACTATTCGTGTATTAAAGATTACGACCATATAGATGTAGATTTGTTATGATTCAGAATTGACGCAGCATCATATTATTTCTTAAACTAAAGAGAGAGACTTAAATTCGTCGAAAACACCAGCAGAACTCGAGTCTTTAGCAACAGAATCTCTTATGTGACAAAAAAAGAATCCCTGTTTTTTAAAACCGTCACAATACTCTCGTAAGAATTTTTTAGAATGGATATAGATCTTTTTAATCATAATGATATCAGTGACTTGATGATATCGACAGCCTTAAAGTTGAATTAAGTCATTTACTTCATAGTACAAAAAGTTTCAAAAAATATCAGAGTAATCAAATAAAATTGTAAATATGTATATTTTTTAGTCTGTTCTTTTACTGAGAGTTAAATCTTTCTGGCAATGTACGATAAAATAGATGGCTAATGCTATTTCTGAAGTATACTGATTTCTAGCTCTTTCTCATTTCTACCCACATATTTAAGAAATTCAATCCACAAGTGCCTCGACAAGTACCAATAATGATGATTTCCAAAATGCTTTAACAGAAACTTTTTCTAGGTTATCTGCCTGCTCATATAGAACTGTCCACAATATTCTTTAGTAACATTTTTTTTTATCAGATTCTTGAAATTTAAAATCTTTATTTGTTAAAAATACATGACATAAACAGGAACCTACTAAATTTCCTTAACTTCTTCCTGTTTACGGCACCCTAATTCTCCATAAACGCATTCTCACCCTCGATCTGGCAAATTGGCTTCCTCCAACTACTTTCTAATGGCAATTACTCGAGCTTCGAGCGAAATCAGGTCGCCGCCGCGAATTTATTCATCGAATGAGCGAAGTTGTATTAGGGAGCAATAACAGGGGCAATCTAATCAGGTAGCGGCCGTGCTAACCGCGTTTCCCATCGGATCTAAATTAGATGCGCATATTTAGGAAAGGTCCTTTGGGAAATGGATTGAAAGTGCCTACTATAACTTAAGTTTTATTAATATGCTTTTGAAAATAATTAAGATCAGTTTGGCAGTAATTTTGGTCAGGTCAGCCTCAAGCAGGAACATTAAATCACAGTAAATTAGTAAAAAGTATTAGGTAACCAGGTAAAGATAAACTGTAATAAATTAAGTGCCTACTTATGTGGAAATAGAAGCATAGACAGATGCAAAATTATGAGAAATATCCCCGATTATTTTGGAAAGATAAAATCAGCATTTCATAAACTAACATCCGGAGAACTGAGAAGAATATTAAAATGTTGTTGATACAAATTAGATTACGGTTTTGGTTCATTTATTTGAATAATCATCATGAAATTGAAATATAATTCACAAGCCCAGGCGAAATTAAAATCCTTCAAGAATGATGCAAGTTACCTATTGACCAATAAATAGGCGATCCTTAATACTTTTAGCAGCTTCTAAAATATCTATTTATACCGATATATTAGTATATTATCATTATATAATATAAGTCAAAATATTTAGACTACGATTATTCGAGGGATTCATCAGATAGCCTCCCAAACGATGTCATATAAATCACTTTTCACTATCACTAGGTTTTGATCATGCAAAAACCCTATTTGGCAATTTGGTCAGTCAACTATTACATTAGTGTAAGACTTAAATTAGCAAGCAACCAAATCTATAAAAGAGAATGTTCTGAGTTACATTATTTTAAAATATTAAAACTAATTAACATCGCAAATGGTTAAACGCAGTGTATGTTTAAATAAAATCACACCTTATGTTCAAATCTGTATAAACCTAAAGGTACGTACCTTGAGACTTCATGTTTAAACACATTCGGATATTGCCAGGATTTTTTTTTAATATCTGAGAAATTTGCAAGAATGTGTATCGGGTGTGCGTTAATTCTAAATTGGTATATAGAGATAAGTATTAAGTTATGATAGTTGATTAAATATATTTCTAATGAATTAAGTTGTGGTAAATTCGGCTTAGATTACTGATGTCTTGTTTTTCATTCACGATATGTTGTTTCCTTCTTATACGAATCATTTCCTTCACTAGAAATATGGGATAGTTTTTATCTAGTTTTAAAATTTTAACGTTCACAAAATCAAATTCATGCTTTAGACTAGTTTCGTGTTTACGTAGAGCCGTAGACTTTTTTTTTTGAATATTTTTGTCCATTTAATCTATTGTGAAGGTATTAGGTTGTCATCCCTATGTATTTTTTAGGCAATTCATACATGGTATGAGATAAATTACATTTAATCTTTTTTTAGAGGGGACTGTACTTTTTAAAGGTGTAAAGAGTGAGGATGTACGATTTGGACTCTATGACATAAAATAATATTAGTATATGAGCCAGGTATAAATTTTGTAAGTCATTTCCTCTCGGGCAGTAACTCGTCAGATGCTTCAGAAAGCCTTCATGAAGCCTTGTGAACGTCAATTATGGCTTCATGGCCTCCCATTGACGTAGAAAAAAAATTTTTTAAACATTTTTTCGTAACTGAAAATTAGCGAAATGATAAATGATGTGACATAGAAAAAAAAGTCAGCTGGCTATGAGGTGGTGGATTATACGTCAGCTAATTATAAGAATATAAAAAAAAATGTTTATGCTTGCAATGTGATTTGCTTTCAGTTAAAAATTTGTCAGATGCTACTTTACATACTACTTTAAATAGATAAAACACGTCAGCTGCCTGTATCTCGGTGGAAAAATTGTCAGCTGATGCAGTGAAGGGTGTAGGGCAAGAGCCAGATGTGAGCTTCGTGGACTTATTTAAATACATCAGCTGACGAGTTTTCCCTCGGCATACTACCAGCTGATTTTCTTATTACTTAGACCCAGTTTCACAATCGATGGTAACATGAAGTGGTTAAATAACCAACACTTGGAAGTTAACCACGAGTTTTCAAAGATTGGTGTTTCATAAAGAAGAATTGAGGGCTGGTTACGAAACCATTGGTTAAATTTTATTTGTCAATATTGGTACCTGACTTCTAAGAAAATATCACGCATATTTTATGAAATTCGGGGGAATTAGGTTTAATGCCCTAATTATAAAATAAAAAAGAATGATTGGTTTGACAACTAACCTCTATTTTTACGACGGTATTTAAAAAAAATCCTCAAAAATAATTTTATTATTATATAAAGCTAATATTTGTGAAAATTTTATAATCATGGGGAAAAGAGAAAAAGAGCTGTAAATTTCTCCAAAGAAGAAGAAATCCTTCTTATATCTCTGGTAGACAAATATAAGAATATTACTGAAAGTAGAAAGAGTGATTCTCACACTTGAACTGATAAAGAAAATTGTTGGAAAATTTTACAAAATGAGTTCAACGCCTGTTGTACTGTAAGTGGCACAAGAAATATCATATCAACGTTTTGAAAAAAAATATAGAAATTTAAAACGAAAAATCAAAGAAAAGTTTTCAAAAAATAAAATGGAAATTAACAAAATGGGAGGAGGAACCTTTACATACGTTTCTCGGCATTTTTCTAAATCTGCAAAAAAAAATCGTATTCATCATATTCTTCAAAATAATCAACTCTTGGTCTAAATATTCGGGGTCTTCTAGCTTCTTCATCACTACTATAAACATTGATATCGTAATTATCGATCTTTTTTATTTTGGGTTATTCAACAAAAACGCAAATGATTTTTATTCTATCCGAACCGTCAACAAATAAAAAGCGTAAGCAAAGTAATGAGGTTATGATCTTTTGGTTAAATAAGTAACCACAGAATTGTACACTAGTAAACTTAACTCATGGTTAACTTCTGGTAAAACGTAAATCATCAATTGTGAAACAATTTTTTTTAAATAACCATCGGTTTTTTCTTAACGGTTCGGTGACCAGTGCCTTAGAGTATTATGCCAATAATCATCTGACAAAGTTTAAACCGGGAGGAAATAAAGTATCTAAAGTTATTCGAAATCACGCTCCTTGCACGCGCAGAAGGAAATTATTTTATTGATTTTCGGGATACTACTATTTCTCCTCCATATTCTAAAGCTTTACCACCAGGTTCTTATCCTAAATATTCCCATATACGCGTTTATGTATTGACATATATAATATAAATTATGACAATAGCATAAGCAAAACAAAACTGGTCCACTAGAAGATTTATTTTCATGGCAACTCAATCGGGTTTAAGCCTTAAACCTTCTTAGTGAATCTAGCTGTTAACATTTTTTTACCGCGCCGCTTCGCTGACTTGCCTTAGCGTCGACGAGACCAAAGGGTACGGATAGGAATTGGGACTAATCTATTTTAAAACGGCAGGAATGATTGGATGTAAATGTATAAGTTATTAATTTATTTATTAATTATATTTATATATAAAAGTGTATTAAGAATAACGATTTGATTGAAATATAACAAAAAAATTATTTCTCTCTGTGTGTGCAAGGAGCGTGATGACGGGATGCATTGAAGTTCCTAAAGGCAATACTCAAAAGGCACTTCTGAAGTCATTAAAGGTTGATAACGGAAAGTTACATTACCTTGAAACAACTACCGTTCAAGCAGTGCAAACTTCGCACTTGCCCATTAATCGCAATGAAAGTGCGTTTCTGATAGAAGTGTTCAGATTTCTACGATCGAACGAATTGATGAAAACGTATAACGCAACTAGTCATACATACGAAAAATGAAAAGATAAATATTTCTTCTAAAAGCATAAATTACTCACAAAATATTGATATGCTGCAATATTTTATATTCCAAGTTGTAGTTTCTAAACGGTAACACTCAAATTCATGTACACAAAACATGTTTATAAAACTTTAAGATGTTATTAGTTTTTCACATATCCATATAGCACAATTCCTAGTCTAACTAGAAAAGTTGAAAGAAATTAATACTACACCATTATAGTCATAAACTACTCGTTTCCAATATAAATGTTTTAAAGTAATCTTAAAAAAGTAACTTCGTAACAAAACTGGAAAGCCATTAATTTATGGGTAAATCCCCTAAAAGGAAAACTATCGGGAGCTTATAGCAAAGAGGTAGCATATTAAAACTTGAGAAAAGTATTCTCGTTAAATTTAAGATCTCGATACTACATTTTAATAGGAAAACTTTTAAAAGAAAATCCTTGCAATTTAGAGAACTCGTGAACAGTTGCTAATTTTAAATTAGAACTAACTAGGAAAATAATTATTATGTTAATGAGTAATTTGATTTGAATTAAATTTTTCCAGATTTTAGGCTATTTTGCATCCAATGGAAAAAGATGCTTTCTAGTATTTTGCTGATTCGCAACTGGTATTTACAATGATAGTCATACCGCAGACATTTAACTTTACGGACACTAATCATAAGGTGGATTCTTTTGACTCTACTCCTATTGACATCAAACTCGATATCGTTGTGAGGTTAATGCTTTTTCAATAAGATTACAGTCAGATGAAGCATATTTAACTTCAAGGGAACAGGTTGAACCAAGGCAGATTCTGACCCCACACTTAGTGACACCGAAATTGTGAGCAATGCCAGGTTAATACTTTCTCAACAATGTGGCAGTTAAGTCACGCCTATGTAATTCCAAGGAAATAAGTTCACGATGGAAGATTTCGACTCCCCTCTTGCTGGCATTAAAATCACTATCACTACTATGTTCATGCTTTTTCAACATGACATTTGTTTGATGTCAAAGTATATTTTACATAGTTTAAAACTAGGCAAGAATGAAAATTTATTTAACCTTCATAATATTTGAGATTTAATGCCAGTTAGGTTCATCGTATGAAGTTAAAAATTAAACGCAATCATATTAAGTAAAATGGGAATACAGCAAAACAGATGTCCTATTTAGTTATAATATTAAATTGTTAAAATATTTTTTTTTTAAATCAAAATCATAATGTTCAAATAGATTTTGGAACCTGTTATAAAAAATTCACGGTTTGCTACTGAATACCAAATAGATTCAATCTTACAACGAAAAATTGGTTACGTTATTTTGCAAAATGAAAAACTTTTAAAATTAATTTTCTAATTTCCCAAACAGCTCCTAAATTGGGTAACTTTAACCACTTTTTTAGCCTTAATACGTATACTGCTAGACACAGACCTCTCTAACTGTCTTCCATGTCTGTCTGTCTTGGGCTAGTCCTATCTAGTTTTAGCCAGTAACTTTATTCACGTTTTATCTTCTTTGTAGTCTACCAGTGCCTTTTTTCGTTTGTTTGTGTCTCTACCAGATGACTCAAGATGTGCATCTATCGAAACTCTGCCATGCTGCATGCCCATCGCCATTTTAACTATGCCATCCTCAGTGTAATCTCTGTTACTTTAGTTCGTCTTCTTATTTCTATTTATGTTATTCTAACCGGGAGGATTAGATCTAGTATTGCTTTTTCAATAGCTATTTGTATGACTTTTAGTTGTTTAGCTCTTTCTTGTGTGCGAGCCACCGTTTCCATTCCATAAGTATTTACTGACAGAATACTACTATCATGGACTTTCCATTTTGAGTCAATGAGAATAGCTTAATGTTTTAGTATATGTGCTAATTTTCAGAAGGATACCCATATAAGGGCTTTTCGCTTCTTGATCTCCGTTGACTTTCTTTCTTTTCCCATTAGGATGTTATATCTCAGGTATACTTATTTTTTGAGAAATTCAATTTGATTGTTTTGGATGGTAACAGCTTCTTGACCTTCTCTCATAATTTCCATTTTATTACAGTTCATATTTAGAACGACATTTTAATACTCACGGTTGATTAGAACAATGTTATCAGCGTGTTGAAAATGGTTCAAATAGTTATCGTGGATGGTAACACACAAACTCCCCTCTTTATTTTTTATGGCAGGCGTCTTTTAGAACTAAAGTAAATAGTTTAAAAGAGATAACCTCACTTTGATGAATCCTTCTCTCCAAATGGATTTTTCCATCATCATCTTATCGTGAATCCTAACATGAACCACTGTAAAGATATTTGATCAGGGAGTATCGAGACTCGATCGTTGCGTTACTTAATGCTATCAAAAATCACGCTTCTTGGAAAAGCAAACTTTCTTTTAAGTTATTCTTTCTCTTAGTCTGGGCAGCGGTGACACCAAACTGTTACTCCATCGATTTAATGGAAATATCACTTTTATAGGCATATTTGACTTACAATGGATATAAGAACGAGTGGTCGTCTGCCTCTATCCTGGTGCGAATAGCGTGAGAAAGTAACTCTATCTAACACTGCATTATTTAGTTGTTAAGATATGTGTGTAATTATATATTAGTCTATGACTAAATAAAGGATTTATATATATTATATAGTTAATTGAAATGAAATGAAATGAAATAATTTATTAGCCATAAGACTGATACTTCAGCATTGGTTTCGTCGACAGTATACAATTAAATAAAAAATATACACATAACATACCTTAAAGGTAGAAAAAATAAGAAATAGTTATATTAGTTAGTTTCATAAGATACTTGTTATAATATAAAAAATGTAAAATAACTTAATCTAATATTTAATAATAAAAACCACAGATTAAAATCCTAAAACAACGAACAGGAAAGAAAAAAATAAAGCGATAAGAACACAATCCGTAGCACTGGTCAGCGAAGGACGCAACGAAATAATCACTGAGTACACAGTAAAAGAGTCAGTACATCCTACAGGCTTAAGTATTCGTTAAAAGAATAAAATGACCCCTGAACAAGAAATTTTTTTATTTCGGTTTTGAATTTATTACTGTTTGATATGTTTTTTAATTTTGCAGGCAATTTGTTAAACAGAATAATGAAATTATAAATTGGGGATTTCTCAAAGAATGCCGTTCTATGTTTAGGTATGCTAAGAATGTCACTATTTCGTGTATCTTATCTGTGACCCTGGCCAAGAGTTTTAAACTCTGAGTAATTTTGTTTTACATATAAAACGCATTTTAGAATATAAATAGAGTAAAAAGGCAAAATGTTTTCCTTAAAAATGGGTCTACACGAATCCGTCGGCTTAAGATCAAATATCAACCTCAGTATTCTTTTCTGAGCCACCTCACACCCTCTTTCCCAAGACATGACATTACTTGACAGATGACTGGTATGCCAGAGAAGAATACACAGTCAGCAATCCAGCTCGGTCTAGAGATGACCTCATCTGCAAAATAGCAAAGAAGGCAGATTTTAATTTTTTACAAACATCTTCGATATGAAAAAAGAAATGCAGTGATGCATCAAGCCACGTGCCTAAAAATTTAGCATAAGCTGAGGTTTCAATATTATATGTTACTTTATCCTCTACCAGCAATGGTTTTTTAATATTGAAATTTATATATACCGTCTTTGTTGGGTTAAGTATTAATTGATTACGCTGACACCAAATCTCCAACTCCTCACGTACCCCTCCCACTGTACGCAACAGCTCCTCTGGGGCATCCGCAGATATAGCTATCGTGGTATCATTAGCAAACATAACCAACTTTCCCCTACTAATGAATCTAGGTAGGTCGTTAACATAAATCCTAAACAAGAGCGGCCCCAAAACCGACCCCTGCGGCACACCCAAAGCGACTTTTTTGCAGTCTGATTTACTTTTTTGGTATCGAACAAACATACTTCTATCAGACATATACGAGTCGATGAGTTTTAGGATATTTCCTCTTATACTCAAAGCAAAGACCTTTCTCAATAAGAACTCTCTACTCACAGTATCAAACGCACTTGTTAAGTCAAACATTAGACACATCACATGCTTGCCGCTGTCGAGCTCTGCATATACAAAATTAAGTAAATCACAGCATGCTGTCTCGATGGATTTGTTCTGTCTGAAACCATGTTGGCAAGGAGTAATAATTGAATTCTGGTTAAAAATTTTTATCAAATTCTCGTATATTATTTTTTCAAAAACTTTAGAAAATACACTCAGTATAGATATTTGCCTGTAATTATCCGGATTGTGAGGATCATCCTTTTTATATATTGGCGTAACTGCCGCCTGCCTTAGTATTTGAGGGAAAATGTCCTCTGAAAGTGATCTGTTTATTAAATATATGGATAGAGGTTTCGTCCTTTGTCTCACGAAATCTACGTTATTCTCTTTCTGCTAGTTCAAGTTGCTTAAGATGCCCTTTTAGGTGCCAGTGATTTGTTAGTATCTATGTTAGAATTATAATTTGGTTTTTATTGTGGCCAGTATGACCTTTGAATTTTTTCTGGTCATACGTGTACTTTCCCAGCAGTTTCTTTGCCTCTATTTATATGATTCTTTGTATATTAGTGAAATAACTGGGTTTTCTATTCCCTTCTTCTCTTTTTAGTTCTTCCAATATTGAGTTTTTACTAATTTTGCAAAAATTACAGGCCCTAGAAATGGTATTTAAGCCCCCTTTTTTGCTGGCTTGTCTGCTATTTCTTTTTTTTTTCAACTCCAGTATGTTCTGACACCCACAAGAAGCTAACCGTGTTGTTTTTGCCTGGTTCATTTAGTTCTTCTAATTATTCTCAGACCATATTAAAACTGATTACGTGAGAACTCAGCTGCTTGACTATCTGATATGATGTTTATGTCTGATCTGCTATAGTTTTTTTCCCCCTCGAATTCAACGTATTTTCTAATAAAGTAAATGCCTGCTTGGAAAATACTTGGTGGTTTACTCAAGTTCTTGAAGTGTCTTGTTCCTCACTTATATACTTTTATTTCAGTTCACTATGTTGTTTTAGAACCACCTGTATATCATTTAATGGAGATTCTCTTAAGTTTCTCAATAATAATTCTCTCCCAGTTACTTTTATGACTGAACTTTGTATTAAAGTCTTTCACGAAGTTGAACTTCTTCATTTCATCTTATGACATATCTCAGGTTTATTTGCTTCTAGATAAGATGGAGTTTTCGTTTTATGACGCCATCATTAATTATTCTATATGTTGCCTTCTTTGCCATACCCTTCACTAACCTATGTATGTAGACGTGTGAGGTTTAAAATCACTTTCATATCGACCTTTGCTCTCTTTCGATTTCAGTGTATAGAATGTCCAATGGCTTGTTGTGAATATACGCTTATTTTAGGACAAAATTTTAAATTTCAGATTTAATATTGCCCCAAAAAACTCCATAAATAAAATAATCTAAATAATACGGCATACAGTGCTAAAATTACAATTCTTCAATTGCGGGGAAACCCAGACATTAAACGGCGCGGTGGCGGTTTGACTCACTGCTTCCCCAAATTCAGAATGCGACGTCACCACTGCTATAAAAGCGAGAAGGCAGCGGCGTAATTAAGGACTTTACGGGTTACTCTTTTGGAGTCAACTTATCCTTTTTCCGATTGAGCTTAGCTCTCGGGGGCCACGTTGACTGTTCTAGTTTTTAGGCAGCTCGTGGTTCTTAAAGTAGGTTGTCTTTGACAACATAACATACTACAGAAAATAAAGATCGTGTACGTATCTTAATTCCTGAAATTGACACCGTCGATAAAAAGACGAAGTCAGCGGCACGTACGAGTTACTGAACCGACGCGTCTTGACTTTTAAATATAACTACCAGAACGTGACCAAGTGAAGATAACCTGATATTGACATTGCGACTAATAGTCAACTTCGTGTTGGGTATAAAGTTATGAGAATACCGATCTTGACAAATCCCGAACGTGACAGTGGAGAGAAAATAATGCTGAACTTGACTTACGGAAAACAATACTGGAAAAAAAAACAGTGAATAAAAAGTTAACTAAGAGTCAAGGATGAGTGTTTCTTGATAACCGTTTCCTAAATAACTCATTTCCTAGAAGTGTTCCCAAACAAAATTAAAAATTTAATTATTCTTCGTTAACTCTGAGCTTCACTCATTCCCTTTCTATCCCGGTGAACGAGAAGAAAGGTAAGGCGGCTAGAGTTTTCATTCTAGTCGGGAGGTTTGACGGGACTTCACCAACAACCCCTGTTTGTGTTAAAACTCAGGTTTTACACAAATAATTGATAATGCAAAAATTCTTAAAATAAATTAATCCCGGCGGAAACAAACTTCCACGTATCTTGAAGAATAAAGTTAATCCAATAAACCCTTGGAAGAAATTATCTAAAAGTCAGTAAATACAAAATTAGATTAAAAAAAAACTCAAAAGTTCTCCGTTAATATGACAGGCTTTGCCGGTTATATCCATTATTAGTAAAAATAGAAGAATGAGGTTTTCGTGACTCTGCGCTACTTTTTTCAGAAAAGAACGATGGCGTAACAGAATTTTCATAAATTTCTTCATTTTGAATATATAGAGCCAAGTAAAAATTATGCATTTTGAGGCATCCCTCGTATCTGTGTTATCTTGTAATTTATCGCAAAGTTAGAAAGTACTGTGATTTTTAATGTAGAGTTCAGTGGCATAGTTAGTTTTTTTTTGTAGGTTCAACGGTTTCAGAGAAATAGATCAATCTTGCCTTTTTTTAAATGTTACACCCTATATATATTTTGAACAATTTGACTAAGTTGATTACAAGCTTTTCAAATGTATATAACACAATATTTATTATTAACATTGAGTCTTAAATTTTCATTTTTTAAAAAAATTATCAGATTCGGTGTATTTAAAAAAAAACAAAACATCAAAGTTATGTCCTCTGGAGTTTCTATCAGAACGTTTGGATATTCATCATATTTTTGTACTAAAATTTTCGATTATTCACTTTCTTTTTAATAATGGTACGTTTTGTAAACTATGAAAACAACGAAAAATTCGGTTTGTTAGTTTGTTACATTGAGTGTAAAAAAATGCTGATGAAGCGCTACAAGTGTATTTCAACAGGTTTAAAAATTATTGTATTCTTGTCAATTTGAAATTTATAAATGCTTGTAATTCCTAGATATCCAGATAACACAAGGTTTTTGAAAGCAAAATCAAATTTAATTCAACACGGTTCATTTTTTTACCCACAGTCTAAAATCTACAACGAAGAAAACCATGAGTTTGATGAAATCAATATATTAGCTTCTATTGAACCAAATCCAGGTAGTTCTTATAGAACAATAAAAGATTCTGTAAGAGCTAATAAATCAGGGATTCAAAAAATCTTTAAAAAAACACAAGTTTAAACCCTATAAATATCAGCTGGTACAAAATTTAAATCCCTATGACGCACAGCGCCGAATATAGTTTTGTATTTGATATATACAAAATATAAACAGAGCAAAGGATTTTGAAACCGCCGTTATATGCTCTTATAACCCTTGTTGTACCACCGCCGGTATATCGGATCGACAAAATACAGGATTTTGGTTTGAGGGAAATCAACATGTAATATTTCCACGGGAAGCCAGGTTGGGCTTGCTTGGTATATAAAATTTATAAAGGTAGCAGTACCGCAAATAAATACTTGTAAATTCGGCAACCCGTTCTTCCAGAAATAAGAGTTAAATTGCCGTTAATGCTACTTAACAACATGTATCTGCAACAAGACGGAGCTCTCGCTCACAATGCACAAATCTGGACACTAATTTTCCGAGACGCTAGATTGGGACAAATGGACCTATAAGATGGCAATCTAGGTCTCCCGAGTTGTCGATTTTTGACTTCTTTTTGTGGAGTTACCTCAAAAGTAAAATTTATTCCGTCCAGTGCTAAATCATCGTGGATTTAACAAAGGCGATTCAAAGTGCCTTTAGAGAGTTACAGGCGCGGCATTTTATTATTTCAAATGCATTGAAGAAAATAAGAATTACGTGTGAAACATGTTTAAGACGTAATGGAGGACAATTCGAACAATCTGCGAACTATAGCGAATGAGTGAATGAAACAAAAGGTGATGATACTTGATCATCCATGCCTAGGTCTCATTGAGCCCTTTAAATCCCACCACAGTTGCAGGTCATTCGATGCCCATCACCTCTGCGAATCCAAGCGGCCTCGTTAATTGAACTTGTCTAACTGCTTCTGGTAATAAAATTGTATCTCTGAAATATCTTTGTCGCAGTCCATTGAGTGCTGGGAACTTTCTGAGGACAGTTTCATCGTCCTCCAGACACCATCTGCATGTCGGGTCGTTTTCGACACCGATCTTATGAAGATGGTCCCTCAGGTGATAATATCCTGTCAACAATCCCACCACAATTCGCAGCTCTTCCTCCCTAAGGAGAGATGCTCCTTAGTACGCCGTGCGCTAGCTATATGTTCTTTAGCACAGCTCATTCCAGGAGCTCCCCTTCACGATTCAATATTTGTTTTCTAGCAACGATTTTAATTCCCTTTTGCCAATGGCAATTGGGACAGGTAGAATTGGTTGGGCTCCATATGGTTCAATTGCGGAACCCAACTTTGGCAGATGGTCCACTTCCTCATTCCTGTATATATCCGAGTGACCCAGGACCCACACGGGTCTCATTGTGCAGCCTTTCCTTGTCAGACTATTCAGTACATCCTTGCATTCAGAAACCAGTCGCAAATTTACGACACTGGCCTTCAGTGCCATTATCGGAGCCTTACTGTCTGAGCATATGTTTATTACCCTATTCCGGTTTATATCCCTATCACAGAGATGGGCACACTGCAGAATATCATAAATTTCTGAGTGGGTAGTACTCTCTAACTCCTATGTCCTGCCGAATATTCCGGCTCGAGCTCTTATATCTTCTGGAGATCCATATATATACCACCAGGATCCATTTCTCGAAAGATTTTGCTCTCCCTCTCAGTCCTCTCTACTTGACGAAAATATCTCCAGAGAGCAGTTGGACTTCAAAAGCGGTGTCATGTAATCTATCTGCATGGGGAGTAATGGACACCTCTCCACCGCGCTTTCCTAGATACCTGAGTAGCTGCCCGTTCCAATTCCGAGATACCCTAGGCAACTGAGACGATAAACATTCTTCAGGGCCTCGTTCTCTAGAGGAGGCAGGTATACCACGACTTTAAAGTCCTAATGGAAGTACTCATCATTGCACTAAATATTTCCACACAAGCCATTCTTTAATCTTGGTTAAGCTAAAGGTGGTGTTTGTGCTTTGCTGTACTAGGTCATCATATAATGTGGCCGATCACTATAGTGTATAGCACTCTAGATGGCAGTCCTAATGTACACCCAAGGCTCGTTAACAAGCCCAGAAAGCACATATGACCATCTTGTTTCGAGCCTCAATATGATCATTCAAGTTCAGTCATTAGTCCAGAATTACTCTTAGGTATTTAACTGTTCGCTTGTATTGAAGGGTCATTCCGGTCAATATGGTGGTGGAAATACTCCCAATTTTCCTCTTTTTGGTAAAGAGTACCACCTCGGCCTTGTCCAGGTTTATTCCGAGTCCCTCCCTGTGCCACCATCGTTCCGCGATCCAGAGAGCCCGTACCATTGGTTATTACAAGTCTCGAATATCGTGACCAGGGCACAAAATGACCAGGTTATCAGCGTAGCCCTGTGTATATAAACCAGCATCATTCAGTTCACTCAGAAGGCTATCCAGTACAAGGCTCCCCAGGAAAGGAAATAGAACTCCTCCCTGTGGACAGCCCCTAGTTTACAGTGCTTTGTCAGATACATTGCTAAGCTCAGCATATATTATTTTTTAATCCATGAGACTACTGTCAGTTCAGAGCCTCGTCATTGTAGAGTATTACATATCGAATCGTGAGACGTGCTGTCAAGCGCCCCCTTGATATTGATAAAGTTACCTAATGCAGATCGGCCACCCAACAGCACGCTTTCGACTCTTGTGACGAATCGATGTAGCTCCGCATCTTTGGATTTTTCTGCTTGATAGGCAAATTGTAAAGGATGTAAGGGATACTGCACCATTATTCCTTTCTTGATGTGTCGACCCACCAAACCTTTCCAGTGTCTTTTATAAGAAACTGGTCAGACTGATAGGGTGGAAAAACTTAGGATTTGTGTAGTCTGATCTTCCTACCTTGGGAATAAAGATTACTTTTGTTTTCCTCCACACCATCTTTATATACCCCAAGCTTAAACATGAGAGAAATAGTTTCGCCCAGTGACTTATTATAATATCGAAGGAATTTTATAATAAAACGGGAAATATACCATCCAGGTGACTTGAAGAGGGCAAAGGTTCACTATCATTTTAACTAACTTGTAGTCATGCTGGGCTAAGGGGAGTCTTCGTTCTTTACATTCGCCTTCATATTGACTCGATCCTAGAAGGTGTACTCTTAGTAGCTCGCCTGGAGTCCTCTGTTCTGTCGTGATTTGACTTCGTTCAGGAAGAACCAATGCTCCAACCAAGTATTTTGCAGAGGCCTGATGCTGAAGGTATGCTCTCTACGCTCTTGCAATATTTCTTCTACACCTTCCTCTGTAAGTTCCTTAATAGCTTCTTGTATTCTCTCCGGACAGTTTTATATTCGTCTCAGCTTATTTCAATCCGGTATTTTAACGTTTTTTTTTAAAGCTTTTGAATATTTTCCGGTGGTTCTCCATTTGAAAGTTGCACCAGGATATTTTGAAGTGTATGAACCTTCGTCTTATTTGACAGATAACCGTATATGAACTCCGATGTGCATCACGGATTCGTTTGGTGGCAATTTTCAAATCAGTTTTATCACGGTATATCGATAACTATACCGGAAATTCTAGATTTGTTAGCTAATGTTTCCTTACCAGCAAGACAAATATGAATTTGCGCATGGCCCTATTTTATTCAAGTACTTTCGGTTCTGAAATTTTAAAAATTATTAATATAATGACAATTTTCAAAATAACTGCCTTCCTGTAGCGATATCAAAAAAAATTCAATTTTTCGTAAAATACGATGATGCAAGAAGGCTTTCAGAATGGTATTCATAATATAAAATGGCATTTTTGTTAAACTCAAAATAATATTTAATTAATTTTTATTTAAGCTCAACTATGCTTTGGTTTCGATATAGGATATTAAAGCTGAGATCTTGAGATATAATAAAACAGAGCACTAAAAGAAACAGTGTTATTTTCTCTTAACATATCAATATCCAATATAAAAGAACAAAATTTGTTTCAACTCCGAACTATTAGATATAACTAAAATAATTATTTCTATAATTCCAGTAATTCATTTTTGAAAATATTTTGTTTTAATTAATTGTGAAGGCAAAATAATTTTACAACGAAAAAATTTATTAAAAGATAATAATTACCTGTTTAAACTCTTTACAGAGTAAAGGCGTTAATTTGTAGTTTAATCTCTCGAGAATAAAACTCACAAAAGATCGTCATTAAAGAAGGGCCAACAGCAATTTGAAAAAAAGAACTCTCATTTGGCACCGTTATTTTAATGGGATAACTTTTTAAAGCATAAAAATTAACAACTTTTCATGCCAATGTTTTAAAAGCTGATTGACTACCATGAATTTTATACAGTATGTTTCAGATATAATTTTAGAGGAGCAAATTTTAAAATTAATTTTGTAATTTATTTTTAAAAATAGTTCATTAATCTTTGAGAATAAGCAATTAGTTGGTTAAACTTAAACTGACTAAATGCTTAAATTTATTTAAGTAAATCAAGTTTTTCCATCCTATTAGATATTTTGCTGCTAATTGAATTAAAGTGAATGTGAAAATTTGGTTAGATCAGAATGATATTTTTCTACATTATTGTTTATATTTTCGGAAAAATTTTTATTATTTATTGTGTTAATAATTCCTTTAAGTTACAGTTGCTATTTGGCAAAGAAAATGTTTTTAAGCCTACACTCACGGTGCTCCGAACATTGCTTCATAAAGACTACATCTAATTCCTTCGCAATACACTCTATTCTTCATTAGTTGCTAAAAATGCAATCCTTCACATCATTTTGCTACTCTAATTGCTAAGAACTAAGCATAGTTTCTATATCCTGATTTGCACATCCCACCGATCCTTCCGTTGGGTTAGTCCTTGATTTCCCATGAATAATTTTCAAGTCAGGCCCATTCAACAAGCTTCTTATATAACACAGTTAGTAATTACAGGGCCTATGTCACTTTGTAATATTTGGAACTCCAAATATAGTAAATATATTAGTTAAAATCTCTCATGACGTTAAATTTTTATAGTCTTCGATATTGTTGTCTTTTTTCCACTAGTTTTGTTTTCATCCTCATTTACTTTCTTCAATAAACCATCAGATTTCTTTCATATTAAGGATTTATACTTTTTAGTCATATATGGATTGATGTTACTTCGACAATATTCGTTTTTGAGACAAGGTAGTCAATGAACTGGACAATATTTAAAGAAATTGTTTACATGGCTGTGGTACGTACTTGGACATTCTTTTATGAACAATGAAAGTTGCTTTTAATTCCAACACATTTTTTTATGTTTCTAAGTAACAATTTATTAAGTTTTACCCAAAAATTTCTATGTGTGTTATATTTCCCAAAAGGCATGCATCGATTTACATATTGTTAAAGAAAACAATAGCAAAGACAAGTAACACTAAGATTTATAGTCAATATTTTCGTCCCACGCAACTAATTTGTTTTTCAAAAAATAGGCAGTCTGGGAGTTAAATAATGTAGACCAAAAATATTTCAAAAACTTGCTTTGAATAATGAGAGATTATTATTCTGATCATGAAAATATTGTATACACAGTTATTTACCATATCATATATCGTTAAGTAACATTTCTCAAGTAATTTTTCGGCTTGTATGTAGACTCTCAAATTTATACCAATAAGGCAGCTAAGGCACCAACGAATGAAACTTTTCACTTAAGGGTTTCAAAAGTATAATCGATAATGTGGCAAGTGTAGGCTACTCTATAACTGTATGGTACACATTACACTCGTTTAATTCATTAAACGTGTTAATAAAGTAAAGCTAGGAGTCATAAAGGCGTAAAAACCATAATTTTCGGTCCGATTTTATCTCTTTAAGCTAAAAAGAAGGTTTTAAGATAATGAAAACTTTTTGACGGGAAGTTCTGAGTTTTTTGATCGCTTAAAATTGAAGGAAAATATTTCAAATCATTTAGGTAATCAATGAAATGTAATGATGAATTTTGTTAGTTAAATATTTTTATAAAAATTTTAATAATAATTCCTATCAGGTTTAAAAATTCATAATATCTGTGGGGTACCTTCTGTTGAGTCTAGAGCACATTATAGTTTCACATTGATCAGGTTGATTAATTTTAGTTTACCCTAATGAAATTATTTTAAATAAATATAAATATTGATACCCTTTTTAGCAACTAATAGGCTGATAGGTAATATATTTTTGAGAGATTTTTTGGGTTTCATGTAGCAGATCAAGTTCTTAACGTAAAATCCTAAAATCGCATGAGCTTAGACGTTAGGTGTAGACCAGCTGGGTCTACCACGGTATTAAGACTTTTGTCCCACGGCAAGACTGGTTTCGTGAAATTTTACAGCCTTTTATATGGCTATACTGCAGCCTGTAGTTATATCTATCTATTTTTTTTTTACGACAACAGACTATTCCCCTAGGATTGTTTGCATTTTTGAACTATTAAGGAATATATCTCAATAAAATATTTTGATGATTTTTATCTGAAGATAAACATATGGTCTGCGTGATGGCTTATAAATAAATTCAAGGTCATCGTTTAAAAGTTTTTTTTTCAATGAGGAAATAGAAAAACAATTTGTATTTAAGTAGAAAATATTGATTTAACGGACATTAGTTACAAACAGGAGCAAACTAATTGGAGCGCCCTTTCAATCCATTAAAAGTTAGAGTGAAGCAAAGTCCGGCAATCATAGAGGGGCATGCCCAATGTCGAACTTTTCGGTTTAACTTTGTCCCTTCAATCTGATAACAAGGTTTTAAAATAGGCAAAGACCTTTGACAGTAACACTTAGGTTATTGGAAACTTTAGAAATCAGTAATTAACCAAATTGTATTTACTGTCTTTCAGATAAAACCGCAAAATAAATTCAATTCTGATAAAACTCATTCTAGTTACAGAAAATTTAATAAACCAACTACAAATTGTGTTCAAAATAAAATGATATCATTACAACAACCGTATAAATAAATGTTCTGTGTAGATACATCACGATACAGGTGAATTATATTTGAGAAATACGTTTTTAGAGTGAAAATAGTTTAAAAACATTATAGAGAATTGTAACGATTTATATTGATGGTAATTTTAAAATACCAGAAATAAAATCGGCAAATTATCTAATATAGAATTTTGCTTCACACATCGCTACAATTACTGCCCATTGGCTTATATGGTATTAAATTAATTCAATATTCTTCTTTCTTCCCTGCATATCGATATATATATATATATATATATATATATATATATATATATATATATATATATATATATATATTGTCGTATATGCACGTCCGTCGCTTCAGGGAAATTAATAGTGGAGATCGGATTTTCCGCGAGAACGCCACGAGGTACGTTTCGATTGAACGCGAACGACGTATACGAGCTGTGAATGACTTGCGTATCAGGATTTTTGTCATTTGTGGTATGCGTTTGTCCCTGCATTAAGTGGTCCCCACCTTGACGTGAAGCTTGGATATCATTTAAAAATTGTTCCATGGGAGAAATTGAAGTGTTGGGATATAATTCAGTATTTTGATTTATTTGGGTCATGTCAGATTCATTACGAGTATGGAATCTTGTTAGGTCTGGCGCGACCCCACGAGGGGCCGCGGAGGTCCCACCAAAACCACCCGGACAGCCTGAAATGCCACCCGCCTCATCAGACCGGAAGGAACTATGAGAGAAGGGATTGGACATTTTTTAATAAATTATTTTTTCTCTTAAAGTAGAATGTTTTGTATAAAAATACAAAAATCACGGAGGGCTGGGCTTTAGTATACTTAATATATGGAAAAATTAAGTATATGGAATTTGGGTTGAATGAGAACTTGGCCAATATTTACTTTATTTTTTATTAGACGTGAGCTCTTATAGGACTTTTTGCAGTAGAAAAATTTTTTGACTGGGGCTCTTAAGTTTTGTGTCGAAATTAAATGTAGTATTGGGACTCTTAATAAATTTTCGAAAATTCAATTTTCTCAAAAATTTTTGTTTTGATGTTAAGCGCAAACTAAGGCACGTTTAGTGTTCTTAGATTCGTTAACGATGTCACTATCAGGTTATCACTAATTTTCTCTTAATAGAAAATTATTTAAGTCGCAATCGGGAATGTCTAAATCGGGTATGTCGCTATCAGGTTTCCTTTACGCAAATTATTATAGTCGTAAAAGTAGCCGCGTGAATACTCTATATATGAATTTCAAATAGTTTCCGCAAGAATAAAAAAAAAATCGACGTGGAAAGGTTTTTTTAGAAACGCTTATTTTTTTTTTCCGACGGCGCTGAAATTTTACTAAAATTTGATTGTCACGGTTTTTATTTAATTGAAGCCAGAGTAAAGGCTTCAAAAGACTTAGATACTCGTGCGCGTGTATAAAAATTTTGAGAGATCTGTGCTCTTTAAAAGACAACCAGATTCTGCTAACGAATCGCGACATCGGGTGCTATTTATAATTTCCGGGCACTCCGTCGGGTCTTCCGAAAGGAACCGATTAGCGTTTAGCGCGGTCCGCCAAAGCTTTGTCTGCGCCGCCGTCTGTGTCGGTGTCTATGCGCCGTTACCGCCGACAACCTGCAGTTTTTTCTCGGAATTTCAACCGTCTTTAGATGTTTATTTTATTTTTATGATTTTTTTAGGATCTTGTAGATAGAATTCTACAACACCCCCCCACTTAGACGAGCTCGCATACCTAAGTTGTCCTTCTTAGGTCGCTGTCGTAGCAAGAAGTAATCGTGAAAGTTTGAATTATAGAACACTCGGTTCCTCGAATTTGCTTCGGTCCGGGTCTGTACCTGCTCTAACGGTTTTTGTAACTCGTTGTGCGTTTTGGTCACAGCCGGTAATTCATTCACATTAGTTACTTTTAATTTGCTCAAATCGTTTGGTTTTGATTTCTGTTGTCCAGGGATGCCATACTGACAAATGTGCTCACTGTCAATAATTTTTTTATTATTTGCCTTGAAGCCGTCATAGGTTTGCGTCTCTGCATTTATTTTAAAAACAGGTGAAGTGGATTCCTCTATGACGTCTCTCGAGATTTCTCGGAAGGGCAAGTTCGGTGTAAGAGCTCGTAACAGAGTCGTTGGTCGAGTCCGTTGCGATTTACTCTTCTTTTTCCTTTTCGACGTAGATTTATTAAGTTGTCCAGCTTTTTTACAAAAGTTAACTTTAACTTTCGTAGCTGAATTTTTTGAATGGTTTTGGCTATTTGCTAAACGCTTTGCGTCTCGGCTATCGTCAGTTTTCTGGTTTTGATTCCAGTATAACGTTTGCCGGTCAGTACTGCCAACGTCGACACATTTTCGGAAAAAATCAATTACAACTTTTTCCTGCTCCAAAAAGGGAATTCCTAATAAGAAGCTGGTGTCTAAATTGTCAACAACCAAGAATGTAGCGGTGTATTCCTGATCTCCTAATTTGAAGTTCAGTTCACATGATCCAATAACTTTAACTTTTACGTTGTTACATGCCAAATGTATGCTTTTTAGCTTTGTAGGTCTAAGATGTTTGTTAGCAACTTTCTGAGATACTATGTTGCAATCTGCACCAGTATCCAGTAAGGCGTTGTAAATCTTTCCATTACAAACCGCTTTGAGGAACGGTTGATTGCGCACGCGCAATGCTGTTCGTTGACGTTTCTTGTCGCTATTTTTAACAACATTCGAATCAGTGTTGTTATTGTATTTTGCAGAGGATTGTCGAGTCGCTCGGATTTTTCTTATCCGGTAACCATTTCTGTTATGTTCGCTTTTATTTACTTGATTTTCCGTATTGTTTCGACGTAAATTATTTCGGCCTATTTTCGGACATCGCGAGTCCATGTGCTGGCCCTGGCAATGCCGACAAGGTCGTATATTTCTATTATCAACGTAATTATTATTTACATTCGAACGCTGTTGATTTCTGTCATTATTTCTAAAATTCGGCGTATCTTTATGATTTCGAGTATCTAAGTCTTTCCTTCCTTCTCTAGAAGTTAATCTAGTCGAAGTACTTTGCGCATTTCTTTGTTCTTCTTTCAGATCTTGTTCGATCATTCTAGCCAACGTGGTTAGACGCTCCAAGGAGTTTATTTCACTACCTCGAATACGTGATCGAATTTCGGGTATTAGTTGAGTTACTATTATTGCAATAAAGTCTTCAATCGGACCGTAACTGTTTAATCTTAAGTATAACGCATGTTTTCTTAAGATAAAACGTTCAACTTCGTCATTGGGTTTCTGATGCATTCCGTATAACGTTGTTCTTAACTCCGCTATATTTTCTACGCTAGAGAAACGTTGGATCAATTTTATAGCAAAATCGTCGAACGTTTTCACATAAGGACGATATGGCTCAAACCATACCTTAGCCTTTCCGCTTAATTTATCACGGGCGTAATAAATTTTTTCACTTACTGGAATGTTGTTTTCAACTATCCAGTTTTCCAGATCTCTTAAAAAAACTCTGGGATCTTCCCATTCTTCCCCCGCAAAATTCGCGCGAAGCGGCGTTTTTCCGGTCGAGATTGGTCTGTTTAATGTTTGCGCTAAATTAGCCATGGTTTTTGCATTTTCTAATTGAATTAAGAGTTCCGTATCACGTTGAAATGTGGTCTTATTTAACGACGCACTGATTTCAACAGGCTTTTGTTCAAAGCTCATTCTGAACGGATTTGTGTCTAGTCGATTTTCCTGACCGTATGCCGTTTTATTTTGGGGTATCGCCGTGTTAACTTCAACACGATTCTCTCCTGTGATCTCCGTTACGTTGCCGAAGAAATTTCCATCAAGGCCATGTCGTATATTTAATTGTGATCGTGGCTCTTGTAGAGACTTTCCGTAGTCAATTTGACGTCCGGTATCCGTATTACAGAAGAGGTCCTCGCCAGGGATGCCATGTCGTATATGCACGTCCGTCGCTTCAGGGAAATTAATAGTGGAGATCGGATTTTCCGCGAGAACGCCACGAGGTACGTTTCGATTGAACGCGAACGACGTATACGAGCTGTGAATGACTTGCGTATCAGGATTTTTGTCATTTGTGGTATGCGTTTGTCCCTGCATTAAGTGGTCCCCACCTTGACGTGAAGCTTGGATATCATTTAAAAATTGTTCCATGGGAGAAATTGAAGTGTTGGGATATAATTCAGTATTTTGATTTATTTGGGTCATGTCAGATTCATTACGAGTATGGAATCTTGTTAGGTCTGGCGCGACCCCACGAGGGGCCGCGGAGGTCCCACCAAAACCACCCGGACAGCCTGAAATGCCACCCGCCTCATCAGACCGGAAGGAACTATGAGAGAAGGGATTGGACATTTTTTAATAAATTATTTTTTCTCTTAAAGTAGAATGTTTTGTATAAAAATACAAAAATCACGGAGGGCTGGGCTTTAGTATACTTAATATATGGAAAAATTAAGTATATGGAATTTGGGTTGAATGAGAACTTGGCCAATATTTACTTTATTTTTTATTAGACGTGAGCTCTTATAGGACTTTTTGCAGTAGAAAAATTTTTTGACTGGGGCTCTTAAGTTTTGTGTCGAAATTAAATGTAGTATTGGGACTCTTAATAAATTTTCGAAAATTCAATTTTCTCAAAAATTTTTGTTTTGATGTTAAGCGCAAACTAAGGCACGTTTAGTGTTCTTAGATTCGTTAACGATGTCACTATCAGGTTATCACTAATTTTCTCTTAATAGAAAATTATTTAAGTCGCAATCGGGAATGTCTAAATCGGGTATGTCGCTATCAGGTTTCCTTTACGCAAATTATTATAGTCGTAAAAGTAGCCGCGTGAATACTCTATATATGAATTTCAAATAGTTTCCGCAAGAATAAAAAAAAAATCGACGTGGAAAGGTTTTTTTAGAAACGCTTATTTTTTTTTTTCCGACGGCGCTGAAATTTTACTAAAATTTGATTGTCACGGTTTTTATTTAATTGAAGCCAGAGTAAAGGCTTCAAAAGACTTAGATACTCGTGCGCGTGTATAAAAATTTTGAGAGATCTGTGCTCTTTAAAAGACAACCAGATTCTGCTAACGAATCGCGACATCGGGTGCTATTTATAATTTCCGGGCACTCCGTCGGGTCTTCCGAAAGGAACCGATTAGCGTTTAGCGCGGTCCGCCAAAGCTTTGTCTGCGCCGCCGTCTGTGTCGGTGTCTATGCGCCGTTACCGCCGACAACCTGCAGTTTTTTCTCGGAATTTCAACCGTCTTTAGATGTTTATTTTATTTTTATGATTTTTTTAGGATCTTGTAGATAGAATTCTACAACAATATATATATATATATATATATATATATATATATATATATATATATATATATATATATATATATAATAAAATAGAATAAAATATTTGGCGAAGCGGACGTGAAAATTTGTCAATCTACATGATTCTCGTATTAAAAAGTGCGGAGCACTCCAAAGTATGGAATAACTCCGGGTCCGACAGATGGCGACAGCGCTGTTTCGTCCTAATATGGAACTCGTCAGGCCACCGCAGTCGGTACAAACCATCATCTCGCCTTTGCATCGTATAAGCCATACTTATAATCAAAATACGGCAAATAAGACGACAAAGGCGACATCTCGATGGTCCACTCGATAATACAAGAACCATACAGATTAACAAAGTTTGTAAGAGAACCGTCATATGGTGGCGCGACGGTGAATTAAAACAGAAATATGTAAAATCGAGTACACGAAACGCGCTGCCCAAGAGATAGGGGTCGCATTTTTCGGTACTGGCAAGCAAGCATACCGCTATTTAAGCAGCCAAAGCCACGTGCCGCACCAAACGATCCCACCATGAGAGCATCGTTTAGCGTGTTTCAAAGCCAAACAAGTAAATAAATATGTAGATAAGTTTTTGTCCGTGTAATTTAAAATAAAATAGAATAAAATATTTGGCGAAGCGGACGTGAAAATTTGTCAATCTACATGATTCTCGTATTAAAAAGTGCGGAGCACTCCAAAGTATGGAATAACTCCGGGTCCGACAGATGGCGACAGCGCTGTTGATGGTTTGTACCGACTGCGGTGGCCTGACGAGTCCTATATTAGGACGAAACAGCGCTGTCGCCATCTGTCGGACCCGGAGTTATTCCATACTTTGGAGTGCTCCGCAATTTTTAATACGAGAATCATGTAGATTGACAAATTTTCACGTCCGCTTCGCCAAATATTTTATTCTATTTTATTTTAAATTACACGGACAAAAACTTATCTACATATTTATTTACTTGTTTGGCTTTGAAACACGCTAAACGATGCTCTCATGGTGGGATCGTTTGGTGCGGCACGTGGCTTTGGCTGCTTAAATAGCGGTATGCTTGCTTGCCAGTACCGAAAAATGCGACCCCTATCTCTTGGGCAGCGCGTTTCGTGTACTCGATTTTACAAATTTCTGTTTTAATTCACCGTCGCGCCACCATATGACGGTTCTCTTACAAACTTTGTTAATCTGTATGATTCTTGTATTATCGAGTGGACCATCGAGATGTCGCCTTTGTCGTCTTATTTGCCGTATTTTGATTATAAGTATGGCTTATACGATGCAAAGGCGAGATGATGGTTTGTACCGACTGCGGTGGCCTGACGAGTTCCATATTAGGACGAAACAGCGCTGTCGCCATCTGTCGGACCCGGAGTTATTCCATACTTTGGAGTGCTCCGCACTTTTTAATACGAGAATCATGTAGATTGACAAATTTTCACGTCCGCTTCGCCAAATATTTTATTCTATTTTATTATATATATATATATATATATATATATATATATATATATATATATATATATATATATATATATATATATATATCTTCTATATTATTTTGAAGTCCCGATTTTATACTAGCAGACAACAATATAGTCTCGCAGACATAATTGTTGTAGTTTGCCAATACTGCTGTTACATTTCCATGGTCTACATCTTATTATGTTTTCACTCCAGTTGTTTAGGTTCCTCCATGCTAACCGAAGTTCGATTTTAGAGAGCATATTTATCTTGCTATGTCCTCGATTTTGGCTCTGTTTCTTAACTTCATTAATTTGTGGCCTTTACGAATTATTCTTCATTCTACGAATCTTTAGTGCTCTCTCAATTTGTTTTTATTTTTTATTCCAGGACATATGTTTCGCTGTCATATGTTGTTACTGGAAGGGTGTATTCCATATATACTGTAGTTTTTAGTTTTAGAGAGAAGTTAGAGTTGAAGACGTGTCTCATTTTAATGTTTATAGCCGATTCTAAGCGCATTGGTTGATTTCGAGATCTTTGATTTTTTTTTCATTATTTCTCAACCTAGATAAATACTAATTAACCTTCCTTAATTGACGTCCTTATACTTTTATCGTTTCTATATTTGTCTGTCATATATTTGGTTTTTGTGAAGTTCATTTCTAGGCACCACTTTCTTGCTTTTAGTACTATTTCTTTAATTACATTACTTAGTTTCATGCAATTTGTGACGACCAAGCATATCGCCTATGAATTTGAAGTTGCTAAATCTTTCTCGTGCTATATTTTGTCCTCAAGGTGTAGGTTTTTAATATGTCCTTCAGGATCAGAGTAAATAATTTAGGTTATATAATATTTTCACACATTTCACACCTCTATGGATTTATATCTCTTTGGTGTTTTCATGCAGCCTGATCCTTCATCTTGGCTCAGTCGTTTAATCACTGAATAATGTCAATGCATCTCTGGTCTATTTTGGCGCTGTTCACAGCTCTTATAATTAGCCAAAATTTTACGGTTGCCACAGTTCAAATTTCACCTTAAGTTTACTATGGTTAATTTGGTTACTTTTTATCTTATTTTTGCAGATACTCACGTTTTGGGTATCGCAATATAATTTTTATAACGTTGCTTATTTATCTCTCAAATAACGGCATACTATTCATTGCATTTTCGGTTTTACTATATTACGAGCACTAAATCTGGCCAAAATTACTTCTGCCTTGCAAATTTTCTTCCCAATTCAATTATTTTCTTTATCATTGTGTAATTTGCATATCCATTTACACTACAAAATACAGTTTAAAGTTAATTTTTATTTTTTGGCTTGATTCATAAGGTGGTCGACTCTACGACATTGTACTAGTTTGTTTTTATGAGGAATTTACATTTATCTTTTTTGACAGATATCGTTTTCCTTGCCTGCTGTTACATTTCCATGGTCTACATCTTATTATTTTTTCACTCCAGTTGTTTAGGTTCCTCCATGCTAACCGAAGTTCGATTTTAGAGAGCATATTTATCTTGCTATGTCCTCGATTTTGGCTCTGTTTCTTAACTTCATTAATTTGTGGCCTTTACGAATTATTCTTAGCATTTTTCATTCTACGAATCTTTAGTGCTCTCTCAATTTGTTTTTATTTTTTATTCCAGGACATATGTTTCGCTGTCATATGTTGTTACTGGAAGGGTGTATTCCATATATACTGTAGTTTTTAGTTTTAGAGAAAAGTTAGAGTTGAAGACGTGTCTCATTTTAATGTTTATAGCCGATTCTAAGCGCATTGGTTGATTTCGAGATCTTTGATTTTTTTTTCATTATTTCTCAACCTAGATAAATACTAATTAACCTTCCTTAATTGACGTCCTTATACTTTTATCGTTTCTATATTTGTCTGTCATAGATTTGGTTTTTGTGAAGTTCATTTCTAGGCACCACTTTCTTGCTTTTAGTACTATTTCTATTTGAGTGAAATTCTTACTTTTATCCTTTGGTTTGGCAGTTTTCCTGATATTATTTTGGATAATTCCACAGACTTGTACATTTTTTTTAGATTAAGCTTAATGTCACTGTCTAGTGTGTCGTTTCGAGTTAACGTATAGGCAATTCAGTAGCTTGTTGGGCTGTGATTTCTGTTTTGTAATTTTTGAAGAAAGTTTGGGCGCGCAACTAATACCATGTTGCTAATGCCAGTCAGGAAATGCATATTTTTTAATTTACACATAAAAAAAAATAAGCAGTGAATGCCTATTTGATTTAAGGCCGAAAATGGTAATGAGCAAATCCGTTTTAGCCCATTCTTGTTTTGAGTCGCTCCAGGTGAATTTGGTACTGCTATTTCTATTAAGTTGGTATCCCTTTAATATTTCCTTTGACATTTCGAAGAAAGCAGCGTGTAGTATAAGCTTGGGGCTTAAATATAAAATTGAGGCCAAATTGACTTCATTTTCACTTTTTCCTGTTAGAATCGGCTATAGAAGACTAAAAACTTCCACCCTGCTAAATTTGCAGCATCTGCTGGATTTGAGATTGAAACGATATTTAGTTAGTCCCGGTATCAGTGTAGTATTGTTTGGTTTAAGTATTTTGTTTTTGCCTGCTTGGCTTTTTTTGGCTGTTTTATCGAGATAAAACCTGGAAACAGGGATTTTGTCTCTTGAGCATGTTTTCAACAAAGAATTCATATAGGCCTCAGGAAATCGGAGTCCACACTACGGGTTCAAATCGTTACTGTAGCCCACCCTACAGTCATCCATCCTATGAGGTTGAATCGTTACTGTAATCCACCTTACATGAATCCACCCTACTGGTTAGAACATAATGGGTATCGACCCTTCTGGTGTTGGAGACCTACGGGTGCTACAACTATTGGAGATCATTTGACCGGAATTGGACAGGCAACCCAACCATATTAATTCATTTAATATTCTTTACTTGTAAAAAAAACTGCTTTTTGATTTAATGTATTTCTTTTATAATAAGGCGTTACGCAGAAAACTATGATCATGGTACAATAAAATTATCTTATTTTAGTTTTAAGGCCAATAGTTTATAGGTTACGTCATTTCGGTGCTACTGTTTAAAAATATTATTTCCTTTCCTTTTTATGCCGTGAATTTGTTAAATTTAGATTTATTATTATTTCTTTGACTGAGAGATAGCGAGACAATTTTTTTTTTAAGTTGGAGCTTAATTAATGAAGATTACAGGAAAAATAAGGAGCTTTCTAGCCCCCTCTCATAGAATTACTGTAAATTTTCTAAAAATGCATTTTTGAAAAAATGTCTTTTTCATATAATATCGCAACATGAGAGTTTGCACCTACCTAATATCTGAATATTTTCAAAATCTATTTTTAAGGTTATATTTAAGAGAATACTATTTTTAGAACAAAGTTTATTTTCATTTTCTACAACTTTGGTTGCAAAAAAATCCTTTACTTACGTTAAAATACTTTACATGCAAAATACAATATTATAATTTTGAATGCATAACTTCTTTTCAGCCAAAAATTGACCGAAAGGCTTAAATTAAAGATTTTTATCTGTAAATTTTGAAAATAAATATTGTGATATTGGGCAAGTGAAATCGTTCATGTTGCGATATTATATGACAAAGATATTTAAAAAAAAATGCATTTTTAGGGGCTTCACAGTGATTCTATGAAATGGGGCTAGCATGCTACTTATTTTTTCTGTAATCTACATTAATCAAGCTTCAATTAAAAAAAAACTCGCAATATCCGTATTTCTCTCGGAGATTTACGATTTTGAGACGCAAAAGTGACGATTAACCCACAGTGCGGCCGCTGATGTGAGAGAGCTTTTAAGAGAGTTTCGCACTTGTCAGCGTATAACGTGTTCGACTCTAAAATTTTTTTCACAACAATCAAACGAGCGACGGCACGAATACTTTTCTGAGGATTTTTTTAGATAACTTTCTTCGGTACAATTCTTAAGTCCCATCAAAATCGGTGACGACAAGGTCGCGACATCCTCTTGTAGGTTGACTTAAATTGACCTATTTTGATGTCTGTTATTAAACGTATTTTGCCGATACCCTGTATATCAAAATTGCTATCGTAGTGTGTCAATATTGATATAATACCCCCGTGTAAATATGCGTTAAATAGAGGTCTTAGTTTCCTTATTAGATGGCTCTTCCTTTTTGATTATGGGCAACACTTTAAAACCAACGTAGCATATTTTGTTTCTTTGACATTTTCGATATCTACTTTTATCTCATACAAGTCTAAGTAGAATATCTCTGTTATTTGTGTAATTTCTCTTTTATACTCTGTTATATTTTCCTTGCTATCTCTCAGCATATAATTTTATTTTTTGTTTGTGTTCTTTTTGTTAATATGTTTAAACTTCTACTTCGTTCTATTAATTTCTTGATTTGTTCAATATCTATGTAAAATTTTTGAATCCAGCCGCAAAAATAACATTTATTGCTGTAGAATAAATAGGAGTTTTTTCTCTTTTGGACCCGAAATACAACTGCAAAATGAAAAAATTGCCCTAGAACTAAATAAAATGGCTTAAGATGTGTATTTCGGACAATTAACATGGACAGGGGATTGAAAAAACTAAAGTGTGTAGAATTTGCAGATTCTGCTCTGAATTGGTTTATAAATTATTTAAGCAAAAATTTAAAAATCGATGTTATATTATCTGATTAATTACTAAATCATAAGAATAACTAAGACCCGTTAGTTTTTACTTTAAATATTATTGACAACGTTCCTGGTATACATAATTGTTCGGTCATTTATTTGCAGATGACACAATTCTTTATTTTGTTACTTTCGGCTTGTCTGATCTTGCAAGAACATATTGTCCAACATAAACGAATCAAAAATTAATATTTAAATATGATTTTCGAAAAAGGTCTCCCCTTTCTTTTAGTTATGCCATAACATTTTATATAAATACAATGTTTCGCTGGTGTATATGTTTGATGATGTGGACGCGAAAAATGATATATAATATGCTTACATGTCCTCATGTGGACTACGGTTATACTATTTTGGCCTTACTGAATAACAATAAAATTTTCCTTTTTTAAAATCTGCAACACACAGCAATGAAAATCATCCGTAAAACCTAAGACAATATTTGGTAGGATAACTGTGGAGATTGCAAGTGAAAGAGCTTTTATTGTTTGATAAAACTAGCTGTATCTTTTATTTACAATTAATATGCTTAATAATATAATACTGGTTTAAAATGTAACTTTTGTATAATGTTGATAAAATCTTATATTTTTAAAAGCACTAAGTAATTGTAATAATTTTAATAATTTGCCAGTGGATCATAAGACATTATAGTTCCTGGAATCTTTTCCAGTTTAATTAAGAAAATACTTGGTGTCTATACTTGATTTAATTAATTGAAAAATCTTACTTTTATATGCATTGATTGCTGTAAAGGATACTTTTTTATTAGTAAAGCTTTATATTCTATTGAAACAGTACAGAAGTTCTACAGAAGTTCTATATTTAAATTAGATGGTTTACTACAACTTTAACATTTTTTTTGTGTATTAGGCAATACTTCCTATTTAATATTTTAAGAATATTGGGAAATATAACATGGATTCTTACCCTCTGTGCTGTTAAATGAACATTGCTTATTTCTGTCAGGCCAGGATTGAACTATGTGAATATCAAAATCATTTAAAGACCTGTCAGAATATATAGTCAAATAGGTTTAATAAAATATTTCAGGTTGGTTTATTTTTAAGACATTAGCTGTACTAGATGATTTAAAAATGCCATTTAAGAATTTAAGTTGCCTAAAAATATCTCTATGATAGCGAAGGTGTTTGTTCACACGTTTGAATCTTACATTCTACCCTTGGTATTGGCTGCAAGAAGATTAAATGTTAAGGACAAGCCCTTAAATCATAGAAATATACAACACAGGAATCATACAACACGATCACATTTCCCTGATACCCAGGAAAATGTGCAGTGCCATAAAATTCTCTGAGAGCGCTCCCCAAGCACCACTGATACTTATAACATTTACCACACTTTCAAAATCGTATAACTTTAATAAAATAACATTAGTTATCTGTGACTAGTGGTCAAATGATAAGGTAAGCACCAAATATTAAAATTATTAACCTAGTTATTATTTAAATTCCATATTTAAACCGAAATCAACATGTAACATAGTCAGTTATTTGATATTCGTGAAATGTATCAGAGATATTCATAACGAGTGCGAAATGCCAATGTGTAGATACGAAAAAGACTTTTTGGGCCTGGAGTTCTGGTAAGAAACCTTGGTCTACTGCACGACACATAAATATTCAGAGAGAAGTTGAACATCCTGTTAAATTGTATGTCTAGAGATGCTTCTTTCTTCATGAATTAGAGTCATTGTGTTTTTTACTAAATATAGCAAAAATGAAAAAAATCGATGAAAATTGTTTAACTCTGTTGAACGCTGGTCTAGACTTAGTTTTAACTTGCGAATACTAAAAAAAATGAGTCGAAGCATCAAAGTCGCCTTTGTTAGGACTGGAAGAGAAGAAAATGCATGACTACCATGGAGTGGCCCACATCTTCTCCCGATGCAAATCTTATTGAAAATTTATGAAGTTTCATCAAGGTTTAACTCTGTAGGAACGTATATGCCCTCGAAAGCAACTAAGTGTAGGAATATGGAAAAATTTGTCAGTGAATTATGCGGAGAGTTGATTAGCAGCATGCCTCTGTGAAATGAGACAAATATAATTAACAGCGCCTAAGCCCTATGTTAAGGTGATAGCGTCTTAGACCAACAACTAGTGTCTCCAAACACTTTTAGTTTAATTTTTATTTTATCCACAGGTTTTGGATTTGCTGAAGAAACTTTAGAAATTAGATAAGAATAAAAAGCACAAATTTTGCCTTAGAATAAGAAAAAAATCGAGTTGCTTTTTCTCTGAATCAAAAATTCAGGGTAAATATTATTTAAAAATTAACCGCATTTAAAAAAAAATCTTAATCGAACTCAAAGTAATTACAAACAGAAACAAAATGACGGTATGACCGTTTAATCCATTAGAAGTTTTGAGTAAAGCAAAGCTGCGAAATTATAAAGGGATATGGTTAGTTCGTAATTTTGGGTTTTGATGCTTTTAATTTAATAAAATGGATTTTAAATAAACAATGCTCTTTGACAGTAACACTTGGGTTATTGGAAATTTTAGTAATTAACAGTTTATGAATAACATTTTAGATCAGTCAAAGATGCTTGAAATAATTTTACGGAATGGTAGAAAAATGTAATAGATTGGTGTTATGTAAAAGTACACATAAATTGTTCATCAACCAGTAGATTTTGCGGAGAAAAAAAAATAAAAGGTGGATAATAGAGAACTTTCTAGTAGAAAAATTTTACCTTCTAACTGATGCAGATAGACTTATTAGCTCTTATCTCTAAGTGTTCACACATTTTATTTTTCAATAATTACCTCCATACGACCTTACAACCTTCATTATTTTTTGGCCAAAATTTCTAAAAAGGTTAATTCTTGATATATTTTTAAAGCTCTTGAATCGATGAGTCTAAGTTGTCTTAAACTACAAGCAATATTTAAATCATTTGGCTAAATATCGGAGTAACCTAGATATAAATGCCAATTTATTTCCTCAATCCAAAACATTTCTGAAAAGAATGAAATAAAGGAAAACGATTAATCTGAGAAAAACGAAGAGTTTAACATTAAGCTCCCTAAAAGGGATTTTGATAGGTGACATGTTTTCTCATGGCATACATCCTTCTGATATTCTACTTTAAAAAAGGGCTTATTAAATGGTTAAATTTGCTGTTTCTGCAATAATACAGGAGAAAAATGGCTGAACACCTGGTCTATGAGTACATGGGTTTTCCCATAAAACTAATGAAGAGAACAAAGATGTCACTTTAATACTTCATGATACTACCTTCTACAAATCTAACAGCATTTGCGGAAAGTTTCTTATTTTTCATCTCTAACAGACAAGAGTTATGTACAAAAACTCTTATAACTCGAAATTCTATTAAATAAGTACTTGAAGGACCAAGTCATAATGTAAAATCCACAATCTATTGATGTATCAATAGAAATTCCGTCAAAAAATTATTTCATGAGACATAGTTTAGGTAGAACTCATTAAAAATTGTTCTTTCTAGACAATTTTTGAAAACCTTACTCAATTAACTAAAATTACTAACCTTAATAATGGGACCAAGAAATTTTCTAACTTCAAGTTAAAGTTTAAGTTTACTTGGTTGGTCAAATTCTTTTATAATTCAATGAAATTGCTTTTATTTAGAACTATCTGGAACTTTTTCAGACAAGATCGATACTTTCTATTTAAATCTAATTTATTCTCTACCCTAGGGTAAAGTAAACTGAAGCACTGGCCACATTCTAAAATGCTGAAGGCTTTTATTGAGGAAATTTTATATACTATCGTAACAGTGTCGATATTTGAAGTTTAAATGAAAATAGTTAACCGAAGGTTTAATAGCGCTCTAGATATAAAGGTACAATTTATATTTAACTGGATTTTACTGAGACTAGTAAGAAATAAAATCAAATTTTACCCTCACCATGGTAGTATTAAGATCTTAGATTTCTGAAACACCATTAGGCACATTCCACTGCATTTACTTTTAGTATAAATAGTTGTGTAGCTTACGAACTAGTTCAGTTACACTTGATAATGACTAGAGCCGGCTAGCCGAAACGTTGTGACATTCAGCAAAAAAAAAGACAACGGAAATCCAAAATGCATTTACTACTTCACGAGAAACATCGTTATCTATGACCTTCAAACAAACATCATAACGCTAAATAAGATATAATAAGTTTATTCTCTACCAAGGGATTCTTTTAAGCAATAGAAGAGAAAAAGAATGGCATATTTGGCAAATTTGAACAAATTTTAAATATCTTCAATAATATAGGTTTACAAAAAAAGAGTGTATGCTTGTTTGACCAGATCATTTTATTCTTATGTTATTAGATGCACTGAATCCAAATCTGAGGTCCGCTAGCATCTATTACGTCAGGTTCAAGGTAATTTCAAGGCGAAATGGAGTAAAATTCTCTAAATAAACCTGAAAAAGTAGATACGTTTGTTTTTGAGCTTGCTAAATCCGAACTCGTGGCTTGTGTGTAATTTAAAATTCCGCCGATCACAATATTTTTTGCGCACCTCTTTTATAAAGGTCGCGAACCCTTGGAGGTTTGCGAACCACCGCTTGGGAAACACTGTCATAGATTACAGACAGGCTTACAAAAAAAAAAGTGGATGCCTATTTGGTAAGACTATTTTATTCTTATGTAATTAGACTCTCTGAATTGAAATCTGAGGTCCACTAACCTCTATCACGTCAGGTTCAAAGTCATTAAGAGGTCAAATGGAGTAAAATTCACTAAATAAACCTGAAGAAGTAGATACGTATGTTTTTGAGATTGCTAAATCCGAATTTGTGGTTTGTTTAATCCCAAAGAAGGTCATCTAGAGGCAATTTCAGGGTGACTTCAAAGCCAAATTGAGGAAAATCTACTAAATAGTTTTTTAAAAGAAGATTTATTGCCTTTGGGGCGCTGAATCTGAATTCGTGGTTTACTTAAAACCTCTAAAACCTCAAGGTTAACCAGAGGCTATTTAAAAGTCATTTAAGGTCAAATTGAAAAAATCCACTAAATAAATCTGTAAAGAAATACACTCGCAGCTGGATCAATATCCTCTACTCAGCAGACAGGCAGCAGATCGATATCCGTTACATAACAGCTAGGCTAGCGAAGCGAGTTTTTATAAGTATATAACCCTAAACTATCATATATGCTGTGTATGGGGTATATGGTTCTCGGAGGGCTCCGGTTTTATTTCATACATTAATAAGCACCTGTTTTTTGCCTCTGTATGCTGCATAACAGGCACTGATCTCTCTGCGTATGGGATATGTGGTTATGAGAGATTATATTTTGGCATATTTATAAAAACTTGTTCCGGTCGCCTATCTGCCGTGTAGTGGCGATCTAGCTGCACGTAGAGTGTGTGGTTTTTGCAGCTTAGTTTTCGTCTTCCTCTCCCCTGTTTGCTATGTAATGGATGGATGTTGTGCGTGAGTTATGTGAGTTTGAAAGCATGGATTTTGGATTACTATTTAATAATAACTGACTCCGCTTGCATATATGGTGTGTAACGGACATCAATATAGCTGTATGTGGGGTACGAGGTTTTGGGAGCTTGAGTTTCGGCTCAAAAACTTGATCTTATATAACGGATATTTATCTAGCTGCGCATGGGTTATCTTTTTTTCAGATCTATTTGGTGGATTTTTTCAATTTGTTCTTGAAAGTACCTTGAGATGTACTCTGGTTAACTTGAGGTATTAAACAAACCACGAGTTCAGACTCAGAACCTTGAAAAGTCTACCTATCTTCTTTTACGGGCCTATTTAGCAGATTTTTCTCAATTTGACCTTGAGATGACGTTGAACTAATCCCTGGATGACCTTGGGGATTAAATAAACCACGAATTTGCGACTCCAAAAATCAACATATTTACTTTTTCAGATTTATTAAGAGGATTTTTCTCAATGTGATCTTGTAATGGCCCTAAAATAGTCGACCTTGGGGGATTAAGCAAACCACGAATTCGCATTCGGCGACCTCAAAGACGTATGTATCTACTTCTTCAAATTTATTTAATGCATTTTACTCCATTTGACCACGTAATGGCCTTGAACCTGACGTGATAGAGGTTAGTGGACCTCAGATTTGACTTCAGGGAGTTGAATTACAAAAGAATAAAATAGTCTTGTCAAGTAGGCATCCATTTTTTTTGTAATTGCTTCTTCTACTTGAGTTCCTGATTTAGAACCAACACAGAGTGGCATATATGACAGTGACTATTTACAAATAGGTTTTTATTTTACCGGGGAGGAGTTAGAACCTAAACCACTTTGTGTAATATGTAATGAAATCCTGTCTATCAGCAGTTTGAAACTACATAGTCTTCATAGACATCTTGAAACATGACATCCGGATCATAAGGATAAACCTATTGAGTATTTTAAAAGAAAATTGGAAGGTAATAAAAAGTCTAGTATTTTCCTTTTCTAAAAGATTTAAAAGATGTAAAATGGCTTTCACGGCATCATTTGAAATTAGTTATAGAATTTCAAGATCTTGACAAGCACATACGGTGGCAGAGAATGTGATTGGATAGTGTGCTAAAGACAACACAAACTGTATGTTTACAGAGAAAGCGGCCAAGAAAATTGACCTTGTTCCTTTATTAAACCACACAATGTCGCGGAGAATTAATGATTTGGTAAATGATGTGCAAAGTGAACTTTTAAAAAGAATAGGATTGAATTATTTTGCCATTCAATTTGACGAGTCGACTGATGTATCAAACGCAATAATACTTATCTATGGTAGATATATTTTTAAGAATTCCATTCAATAAGATCTATTATTTGCAAAACTACTGAAAACTTATGTGACAGGAGCAGCAATTTTTCATATGATCCATGACTATATTGAAACAAATGAAATTGATTTTTGTTTGGCTGCTATCAGTGCAGATGATGCAAAATCAGTGACCAAAACATTTTCTGGTCTTGTGGTGCGGGTAGAGAAAATTAACGAAAATGCACTCATTACTGTATTTATAGACAAGCAGTGGCATATAAGCGCATTCTTGCAGAGTTATCTAGTACTTTCAGCGACTCTATCGAAATTGTAAATTTTATAAAAATCGTGTACTACAAACCCTCGTCTATTTCGTGTGCTTTGTGAGGACTTTGTAAGTCTCCACATTTCTTTACTGTTTCGTACACAAGTTAGATGGCCTTCTCGTGGCAAGGTTTCGAACCTCTAGTTTGAATTAAAGTCTGAAGTTCAAGCATTCCTTCTTGAACATCTATTTCATTTGTCCTCTTGTGTATCTACATATATTCTTTGGCTGCAAAAACTTGCACACTTGGCCGATATTTTTTCAAAATTAAATGGTGTAAATCGGTCTGTGCAAGTATCACCATTTTCATTGTGCATGATAGAATAATACCGATGCTAAGAAAAATTTAACTTTTTGGTTCAATGCCTCTAGGTGCAGGAGAAGTATTGTTTTGGTTCTCTCAGCACTATTTTATTAGAAAATGAAATTAAACTTCATGAAAATATTAAGAGGGATATTACTGAACATCTCAAGCAACTTCAATTCACGTTCAAGAACTATTTTCTAATAAACCTGTTACATCTGAATCGAACAACTGTATATGTAATCCTTTTCAAGGAGCTATAACTTCGGCTACTTCTTTAACCTTACTGAGCAAACAAAAGATCATTAACTTATCGTCTGACATTTCTCTAAAAAGTGTTTTTAAAGATCATTCTTTAATTGATTTTTGGCTGAGTAGAAGAAATGAGTAACCTGTTTTGGCGGAAAAAGCCATTAAAGTTTTATTGCCCTTTTGTTCAACATATCTGAGAAAAGATTTTCAACATACACTTACCTAAAAGATAAGTACAGAAATATGTTAAATGCAGAACTTGATCTAAGACTCAAACTTTAGATATCGAATCAAATTTTAAATGTCTTTGTTCCGCCAAACAGGCAAGAAGGTATTTTTCAAGTCCTTTATTATTATATTCATTTTGTATTAATTATTTTTGAAGGTTAAACTATCACTTTAGTTTTAATAAGTTTGTCTGTAAATGTTTTACGATTATGTTTCAGTTTTTGGCTATGGATTGTTATTCCATATGAAAAATAAATTTTAATAACCTAATTTTACTCCTTCATTTGCTGTTCCTAGTGATTACATAGGGGTTTCGCCAATTTATTCCGGTTTTCAGAAGGGGTTCGGAAGAAGAAAAAGGTTGGAACCGCTGTTCTAAAATAAGAATCAAAGTCAAATTAATTTTTAATTTATTACAAAACACCTTTTAAACTTTGGCCTTTATTGAAATTTTCCAACCAGAGCAAGTGTTTTTTCGTTTTTAACCTTTACGAAACTGAAATAAGATAATTGAATTATTAGTAATACAACAACGAGCTTATAGCCTCTGCAAGATAATAAGCTGCGGTAAGTTTTACCAGCTGTTGTAACGAGACGAACCGTGAATGGGTAACGATCTGGTCTCAACTTAGATGACGCTCGTACTTCGCGATCGTTAAATTAGAGTTACGATGAAATGAGGGTTCGTTTTGTCTCGTCTTGATATGAAAACAATAAAATATTTAACTAAAGGTAGTTAAGGATTTAAACATAAATAACCTATTTAAAATTTAGTATCATTATATGGTTACGGTATAAATAAAAATTTATATTGTTGTTAAAAATATATTATACTTTTATAAATATAGATTTTAAAAATGGGTTCGTTAACAAGTAAAAATTTCGGTATTGTCTAATTACACAATTATCTGTGGTCGTTTATTCGCCGAATAATTGATATGGGAATTGTAAAACTATCTATAGAGTATCTATAAAAGGACCAAATAAAACGCTAACGCAAATTCCTGAGAGTATAATATGAGGATCTACCTCAATATACCTGAGTCCAAAAATTGATAGTTTTCGAACTACAGGGTGAGAAATGTGTAATTTTTTTGTGCAATTATTTATCTTAATAATAGCTTGGTTTGCACTAAATTTGGTACCTTGGCGGGTTTTCATGATGAGAAGTCAAGATTTGATTATATTTATGATATAAATTGCAGAGGGCGCCACTAGCCTCACTTTACCTTCATGTCATTGTTCAAATTTTATCTTAAGTTCACTATGGCTAATTTGGTTAATTTTTACTTTATTTTTGCAAATACGTTTTGGGCAACACAATATCATTTTCCTTGAGCATTTCTGGTATATCTTTCAAAAAAAGGCATATGATTCGTTGCAGTTTTGGCTTTACTATATTACGAGCCATGCTAGTTCGACTTCCTTGCAAATTTTCTTCCCAACTCTATTGTTTTCTTTATCATTCTGAAATTTGCCTATACTCTTACACTACAAAAATATAGCCTAGAGTTAATTTTTGTTTTTAGTTTTATCCATAATGCCGTTGATTCTACTGCACTGTGATAAGTTGCTTTTATTTAGATGCGCAATTTGCATATACCTTTTTCTTTTGATAGATATCGTTTTCCCGTCCTGCTATGTGAGTAAAATTCTTACATTTATCCTTTCTTATGGCAGTTTTCCCAATATCATTTTGAATATTTTCGTAGACTTCATTTATATTATGATGAGATTGTGCTATTTGTTATTGTCGAGTTGCTACTTCACTCCACCAACTGAATTTTCTTCCTTGCTTTCTGTTTTGTAATATTTGAGGGAAGTATGCACTAGTAACTTATTCTGTGTCAATAATGCCTGGCGGCATATATATATATATATATATATATATATATATATATATATATATATATATATATATATATATAATTTAAACAAAAAAATATTCAATGGTTTTCTTATTGGGTGTTAAACTGGAAATGTTAACGATTGATGAACCGGGTTACGTAGCAAATCTGTTTCAGCCCACTCTTATTGCTCCGAGTCATGTTGTTCGAGGTCAATTTTGTATTGCTATTCCTGTTAAGTTGAAACCTCTTTAAAATTCCTTTTGACATCTGGAAAAAAGTAGCATATTGCGCAAGCTTGGGGCTTATATATAAAATGGAGGCCAATTGATTCCATTTTTACTTTTTTCTGTTAGAATCTGCCAAAGGAAACTGAAGATTTCCATCCCGTTTGAGTTGCAGCATCCTGCTGGATGTCGGGCTGGGATTGTATTTGATTTGTCCCGGTAACTGTGTAGTTTTGTTGAATTTTAGTATCTTTTTGCCAGCTTCGCGTTTTTATGAAGTTTTACTGAGAAGGGTTTTCGGGCCGATTGCTGCTTTTATTTATGATTCTCCCTATTCTGGATTTGTTATTGGTGAATTAAGCATTACATAGCATCATCGTATGTTCATAGCCTCGTTAACTTTCAGTTTGACTCCAGCTTAATTAGTTTTTTTGGTGTGTTCGATTAAAATATTTAGGTACTAGAGACTGGCTAATTAAGTGAAAACTAGATATTATTTCAGCTCTTTAGATTTATTTAATTAAAGGGTTAATGTCAAAAATGCATATCCTGGCATTTCACATAGTAGTGTGGCATTAGCATCATTTTATTTCAAGTATATTGATTCTATTGTTTTTGCCTTGTAGATTTAAGCCAATTTACCTAACGTTAATGAACCAAAGATTCATTGGGCTTAGATTCTAAATTTTGTCTATTTTATTTTATTCTTATCTGTGTGTGTATGTGTTGGGTAAGTAATTATTTTGTTTAATGAACCTTTGTTATACTTTCATCTGGTTATTTTTTGTGAATACCTGGAGTTATGCTGATGATTTACCATGTGTATTACGTCCATTATTTACTCTTACGTAACTCGAGCTCAATAGTTAAAGCAAGAGACTGCTCTAAAGTGATGATTTGTTCATTTTTTTTAATTAGTTTTAATATATCCTTTTCTAATAACTTAAAGATCACCTTCGATAGTTTTTCTCATTTTTTTTTGATTGTGTAATAAATTTCAAAAATTAAATTTAAATATTTTACGGAAGTTAATAAATTCACTTGCTTTGCTATATTTTGAAAAAAAAACTTTTTCTCAGACACTGCCTTTCTTGTAGGGTCCCCCCTCGGGGCGTTCTATACTCTAGGTCACCGTTTGGACATATTGTACTGTAATCCACCCTACCGGGTATATCCTGCTGATTGTTCTGCAGTTGGTTGTCTTGAGGCTGTTGCCTCTTGAGTTGCGTTCTGCATGTTCCTATCCTGTAGTTACGTTAAAGCCTACCTCGTAGCAGAGAGATAAAACAACTGGCAGACTCACCACACATTTCTCAGGAAAACCATTGTATTAGTTTTATTTATTTATTTACGGAATTTATTCTTTATTATTGTAAGGCGTTGCGCAATAATGCAACACATAAATCTATGATCATAGAATAAATGGGTTTGCTTTAGGTTTTTAACACCAGAAGGCTGTATTGTGAATTTAATATAAGTGATTAGATTTATTTTTTTTTTGTGAAATTGTTGGAGATCGATATTATTTCTATATCTATTATTAGCTTACGCTACAGGTCAATCTTTTAATTAAAGATTTTTAGTATTAATTGCTCTACTGAGTTATATTTGTCCCGCATGCTACTTAGGTTTGAATCTTTTTATTTGTTGTTATTCTTTAGGTAAAGCTGAAAGCTAGTTCCTAACAACATCGTGGAAAGTTTCTGCATATAGCCTAGTTTTTGATGCAGTGGCGCCCTGAATAACCCACCCTCACTCTGTGGCATAGGGGCTAGCTTGGCATTTTTGCCCGCTGGTGCTGCTACTAGCTCTCTACTATGCTCCTTTGATTGGATACAATTAATTTATTTTTATTTTCATCTTATTGTGAGGTCTTGTACCCTTAAAAATCAGTGTAGCAAACTGGCGTCCAACGTGGGGCGCTTCATAACTTTTTCGCGCCTTAGTATATTAAATTTCTTATTAAAGTTATTATTCCTTGATATATTTTATTCAAAAAAGGTATATGTAGTAGGTGTCGCTTCAAGCAGCCGTTTTTGAACTAATGAAATTTAAATGTTTTGTTGCGTTCTGAAACTCGTCGTAGCTCCCCTTCACATTTTATTCAGACTTAAGACTGATCAAAAAAATTTTAAGCATGTTTAACGGCCAGTAGGCTAACGACAATAAAAATTTACATAGCAATGAGTTAGCAATGCTAATAATGACGACACAGGACAACAAGAATAACACATAAAGTCAATAAGAAATAAGTACTGAAAATTTTATTTAATTTCGTAATTAAACTTTAACTAAAAGTTCAACATCAGCTCCGTTTTCATGTACACAAAGATTAATTCTACCAAAGATGATTATAGCTAACGCTAAGCTACTATAATCTTTGATTCTACGAAGAAAGTTGAACTGCACCTCTTCCACTCTTCCATTATCTCTATATATAAGTGTACAGTGTGTACTGATTTTCGTATTCGTGACAACAATTCTTCTTCAAAATTTACAGGTCTACAGCATACAATTCGTTTAAGTGTTCCCTGTAAAAAGTCATCCATAGGCGTTAAATTCGGTGTGCGCGGTGGCCAGTTTGCAAAAGGATAATTTTCTTTACATCTCTACCAATTTTAGAAATTCTCACTTAAAAGATTTTTAACATTTAATGTGAAGTGTGAGAATGCGCCGGTGTGCATGAACCTCATATTTTGTCTAGTAGTTAGTGGAAAATCAAATAAATTTGGCAAATTTTCTAAGTGTTATAAGTAGTTGAAACCATTTAAACGATGAGGCAAGATGATAGGACATACGCAACCTTTATTCCATGCAGGTTTTCGGCAACACTAATATATTCACTGTGTAAATTTGTCATAGATTTTTAGGAAAATTTATATCATATGTTCTCTGATAATGAGTTGACACAAGCGTAGTCTCAATTCGAGATTGAGAGATAAAAGCTCTTGTTTTCTCTTAAATTGAAATTAATGCAACAGCTGTTCAAGTCCCCTCTATTGTATCTTTATAGACTTTAAGTTCCAAATTTAACTGTATGGTGCTCAGACCCGAGTTTATTCAACTCGTTCTAAAATTTCTTCCGCAGCATTCGGTATTCTAGTCGTAATATTCCATCCATAATAAATCGTTGCAGGAGCAAAACTACCGGTTTCTCGAAGTCGCCTTTCAACAGGGGAAAATGTTTGGTGGTTTGATACGCGTCGGTTTGGCATTTAACATAAACTAATATTATATCGATCATTTCTGCATTACTGTAATGTTCGATCACAGCGAAAAATATAAGAATTAAATGATAAATTTTAAAAATAAACGATAAAGGTTTGTCAGATAGAATCATTATAATCTTTTGCATCTAATGACGATAGTTATCATTGTAACCTCGTTGTTGTGTAAGTTTTTATTGTTGTTGGCCTGTTGACCCTTAAACATGCTCTAAATTTTTGGGCCATCCTAAGCCTGCATATAGTGTGAACGAGGGCTATGATGAGTCTCAGTACGTAATAACATATTTAAGTTCATTTATCTCAGAAACGGCTGCTTGAAGCGACACTTACTAGGTAAAAGTTTTTTGGATAAAAGATCTAAAGGAATAAGAATTTTTAACTAAAAATTTAGTATACAGACGAGCAAAAAGTTATGAAGCTTTAGATATAGGCGAATTGCGGCTGATGGTACACCTGCAATTTATATCCAAATTGTAAGCAGATCTTGATTTATCATCTTAAAGAACCTCAAAGTACTAAATTTAATGGAAATAAAGTTATTATGAAGATAAATATTTACAAAAAAGCTTAAAAAAATTATAACTTTGGCACCTGTATTCCGAAAACTATCAACTTTTGGACTAAGATAAATTGGGCGAGATCTTCATATTTTAGTCTCATAGATTTACGCTAAGAATTTCCTGGGTTGATCGGGTAACCAAAGAAGGGGTCCTCAGAAGGATGAACCACCAACTGGTTCTTATGCCTACCATAAAACAACGAAAAATAGAGTACTTGAGCCATATCTTGTGAAACCTTGTCAAATATCACCTGTTGCAACTATTCCTGCAAGGTAAGGTAGAACGAAGGAGGGGACCGGATAAAAGGAGGATCTCCTTGCTTGTCAACTTACAGAATTAGTTTTGGGTTTCCATTAAACTGTTCCGCGCTGCAGCCAATAAAGCGCGCATAGCCATGATAATAGCCAACATCAGGAATGGTCAAGCCTGAAGAAAAAGAAGATTTGCTCTAGCTTTTTGTACAGACCTATTAGCGAAACCATGTATATATAAGATTGGGTTAGTCACATAATTTGGTACTTATCACAAGTAAAACTTTTTATAAATTTATTAATAATAGAAACAGATTCACTCTAAATGATTTGATTAATTGTTGAATATAAAATAGTACATAGTCAAGAAGCCGGCAACCTTATCTGAAGTCGTTACTTGTTTCTGGGCTTAAACAAATTATTCATATTTTAGTTATTAGTATAATTTCAAAGACGAAACATTTCTATAAAAAAATTTGTGGAAATTGAACTGTTACGTGGCATGATGACATAAAATGAAAATAAAGGTTTTGCAGGATATTTGTCGAACTTAGTTTTGGGGGTTAAACACTTTCACTTTTATAGCAGGGTAAAAGATACGAAAGGCATTTTTGATGAGATGGCTACGATTTTTTTTTCTTAAAATCGAATCCATCGAGGATAAGTTTCGGACCCGTGAATTTTTAAATATTGTATACAATTTTATGGGAATTTATTTTCTTTTAATTAACATTTCGCTTATTTTTAAGTGTTTATATATATAATCAGTATTTTTTTTATTTATTTCAGATGGTTGACTCAGAATAATGCCCGGAAAGAAACGTATTGCATAAATGACAAAGCGAATTTTTAACAAACTTTGTGCTTGCTCAAGATGATAAGAGACCAAGATTCTTCATCACCCTTTTCGGAATATCAAAGTACATATCTTCGTAGGGTGTCACCACCAGGTAAGGATACCAATATTTGATAGAATTTTGATCATTGTTTACGTATCATCTATTGTGGTTCTTTTAAAACAGATTTATAAAATATATTTTTTAATACTATCTTCAGTAATTGCTAATTTTCAATGGAAAAAAAAAGAAAATTTGGTAACAGTCGTTTGGTGATTTTAGTTCAAATGTAATAAAAATATATTGCATCGTTTCTGGGAAATTAAAATAAATATGGAACCGGATTAACTCGTTAAAAAGCTTTCATCTCGAATAATGCAGCTCACAAAGGACATTAATCGAGTTTAAACCTAATCTGGACTTGCAATTTATTTCTTTTTAAATTTGGGTAATTAAATAAACGGCATAATTTGTTAGCCGGATAAAAAAGAGAATTTAACATTTTTCATATTTGCAATTGTTCACAACACAAAAAATACGTATGTATATACATAAAAATTTTTGTAAATGTGGAATTTTTTTCCATAAGCAATGTTTCATAGATGAAACTATATACAAGGCGTTTAAAAACGCAGAAGTGGACAAAATATACAAAGTTTGGCAAATGTTTCAGAACAACTTAATTAAGGCGAACGGAAAGTTATAGCGGATCGGAGTTTTCTCAACTTTCAAAAAGACCATTTTTCTAATTTGCTAGTTGTTTATTACTATTTGCTCATATTTTCAAATCTTGGTACTATAAGTCATCTCTAGTCTAATAATACAATTCTTCTATTTAACTGTGCAGTCCATATGCCAGTAGCGTCAACAACTGTCAATTGACATTGACAAAATTTTTTTTTTAAATGGAACATCATAAAGCTTATAAGATATTTTAAATTGAAAAAACAAACTGGTAATATTTTTTGAATAGCATACCCTATGGGTAAATTCGACTGTATCGAAAATATTGACAATTTATATTATACTATATAATACAATTCGCAAAGTCCGAAAACCACTACTGAGATGACGCAGATATTTTGTGTAGTGGGGAGAATATGTTTTATTGTATTGACAAGGAAAAATGTATTATAAGCTTAACCAGACATGGTAGAAAATAATCGAACAATTACATTGAAAGATAGTTGAATAACTTATTTTAAATTACAATTACTTCGAAGTTAATTGCACTACGGAAATAGTTGAAATTACTGAAAAGATAGCTGAATGGCTCAGAAAATCTTAAAATCAACTTCTGGATAACATTATCTATTAGAAAAAAATAGAAAATAGAATAGTCTATTATTATTAGTTTTTAAATAATTTATGTAACAATAATTGTATCTTAAAAAGTTTAATTGCGATTCATTTAGATCTTATTAAATCACTAATTTTCTGACAAAAATTTTAAAACTGACTTTGTCACCTACAAAACATAAAATAAGTTTGTCGTCCTTCAATTTTAGGTAGTCCTGCCTCCAAAAAATGTTGCTATGATCACAAAGATCCTTACTCCAAAGAACCATCCTTTTTTTGTTGTTGCTATTCTTGTCCTGGACCAAGATCAACCTCTATCCTAGCTACACTTGGCGTGTGTTGTTTGGTACTTGGCTACACTATTATCGGAGCGTTTACATTTATGGCTCTGGAAGGTAAGTAAGGATATTTATAATCAGACAGACCTTTTGACCAAGGAGACTGACTTTAATAGTTTTTATTCACTGTCAAATATTGAATATAAAATATATAATTTAGGTTTTAAGTTCGCATGTATGAGAAAAAAATATTTCTTACTTGTTGATTATGTCGTGTAATTTGCTTAGTATCGTGCGAAACTATATTAATAGGACTAGAAATATTCAGTCGCTTTTAGATTACTGTAGGTGATGTTGTTAGTATTTGTCATGTAAAAATGATACCTTGGTTTTCCAGAAAAAACAGCCTTTACCTAAATATTTTTTTTTTAATTTGGTTCAAAATTACAACTGCTTTAAAAAGCCATATTTAAAGATATCTCTGTAGGAAAACTGAATACAAAAAAGAATTCGTAGAGGAGTAAGAAATAACTAAAAATTTTACTAAAAATATTCAAAAATCTAGAAGATAATTTTCTGGTAGATTGCAAGATGGTTAGAAAGTACTACCTTAATTATAAAAATTTTATTAGAGTCGTTAATTTCAGAAGAAAATTAAGAATAGCTATTTAGTTAATTTTTTAAACTTACAAGAAATAAAAATTTCCTCTTTTATATTACTATTCTATTTCCCTTTTTATCGTTTCTCTGAAGAGTGTGTGGGTTCTCAACACAATTCATTAGTTAAACATTAAATAAAAATTAATTCGTTTTAAATATATAAAACAAAATATCATGCTGTATATGTAGGTAAAATCCATATATCTTTAAAATGATTTTCCTACAGAAAGTATTGTCCTTGCGAAAATGAAGATTATAAATGAAATTATTTTAATTTCTTAGAAATAAAACTGATATTGTCAGCTAAAAAACGTTAAAAGTCATAGTATAAAGACAATAAGGATGTAAAGTCAGAAATAAATTCATTATTTAAAAAACGCTCTTTTTTGTTGAAAAATCGCTCAGACATATAGAATTTGCCTTTTGATGCAAACTTTGTTAAGCCGATAAAACAGTTATTTTAATTAAAGGTTAATCTTGGCAAGAGACATTTTAGAGAGCAAAGGATCACTTCTTGAGGGTACGATTATGGATGGATCATAATATTCTGACTATTAATGTCAGGAAAACTGTCCACATAGCCTTTTCTATGAATAATATGACTAATGCTTTATATCCTAATCTTGTAGTACATGATTATGAATGTTATGGGTGAAAAAAGAGCAAATGTATTAAGTCTGTGGCAGTAAAAGCCAAAATTAAATACTTGGACGTGTCCCTAGGAATCTTAGATATGATGCTTAAATAAATTATATGACTACGAAATTTCGTAAGACTATATACAAGTTCTGCCAATTGAGAGAATTTCTGTCTTTTAAACTATTAAGAGTGACAAATCAAGCTTTGATTGAATTAGTCCTCACATAAGGTTTTAATGTCTGGAGCAGTGTATGTGGTAGCATTTTTTACCCTTTAACTATTACTCAGAAGCGTATAAAAATGTTCTTAAACTAATTCTGGAGGTTCCCTTCGGATTTACTATTTAAAGATGCTGATCTTCTATCAAACAATTGTATTTTAAAAATGTTCTAAAATTTTGAAGAAGTGTGAAAAATATAGAAGTCCACAATGTTCATACCAGGTTGGTTCACAGTGAAGGCCTTACCTTTCCTGTGACAATATATACGTCCTTGCAGAGGCATATTTTGTAAATCGACACAAAGTTATTTAATTTGTCACCTTTAGAATTAAAGTCTATTGTAAATGTTTATTCTTTTTGTGTGAGAATCTTTGAGTAGATAAAAGCAAACCAACACCAGATTGTTTATATATGTCATTATTTAATTATTATTGGGAAAACGAATGATTTTAGGTATTGTGTTTTGTGTTATTATCTTAAAATGCGAATTGATATGCATGTATGTAACCTTTCTCTTTAAATAGATGTATTTCTTTATTTTGTGATGGTGTATTAGAAAATACAATTTTATTATTTGATATGCAGACAAGCTGCTTGTAGCTTACGGATTCAACAATAAATGGATGTAGAAAAATATTGTAACTTGTGGTAATAAATTTATTATTATCAGCATCATTATCATTATATAATTTTCAAGCCAAACGTCTTCGCACTTCCTCCAGGGAATGTTGACTCATATCAGGTATACAAAGAAAGCAAAAGTATTTAGCTGTGTGGGGACTTTTTCCATATTTTCGGGTCCTAGGAGACGTGGCCTACTATAATTCCCACAAACTTTCTAACGGTCTACGTGGTTGCAAGGAGCACTGCTTTTTGAACAGGTATGTACAGATGCTCACTAAAGCTCAGACTCTTGATGTTCTGTAGGACGTTCTTTAGTATCATTCCTGTTGTTGACAATATTGTAGGAAATTTCTGGACGTTGTTCAATGCCCATGGTCTGCGAATTTGTACCTCCAGTTCTCTGTATTTGACGACCTTTTCATTGTATTTTGGCCTTAGGTTGTTAATGTTTCTTATTGCAATGTCAATTACTGGGGCTCGCCTAGAAATATTCGCTATTAATATAATGTCTGGTCTATTATCAGCAACAGTTGCGGTAAGAACCGGTCTCAATACTGATTGAACTCGTTATTCTGAAGAATAGGCTCCGGGTTGTATTTGTAGTAAAGCGCTCTTTCTACCTGCAATAGATTTAACTTTTTTGCTAACTCTAGCTGGAGTATTTTAGTGGCTAGGTCATGTCTTTCGTTATACTCCGTTGTGGCCAATGCTTGTCACCCTCTAGCGATGTGTTGTATTGTTTTTGTTGTTCGACAGCCATATCTACATTTTCTGTTAAGGGATCCCTGATGATGAACTTCCGATAGTTTTTCATTTGAATAACCTGGTCTTAGATAGCTATCAAAAAACCCTCTGTTTCGGGAAACATTTGTGCTGAAATCATCCCGTAGTTCGAAGCTGAGTTGCCGACATTGTCCTAGATGACCTCATTTGGATGCTCTCTATGAAGTGGCTTTTGCAGCCAAGCTTGTAACTTCTCTGGATTTGTTTGGTATTGAGAAGCATATCCTGTTCTCTCAGCTGTAGAGGCGTTGAATCATCTGCCTCACATATTGCTCGATATAGGGTAGGACAATCCTCCAACCTGCGGAAATATGAATGTAAATTATTATTATTTTTATTGAGGGTCACTCAAAGGAAGCTGTGCAATAATCAACTGTGATTTTTAAATAGTGATCTCCAATTTTTTGTATCTTTTGAATTCCCTGCAAAATCTTTTCTATTACATGTCCTATAACTAAATCTAACTATTTTCGACTTATAATTAACCTGTTCCTCTGCCACATGTGTCAAATTGTCACTTTGAGTTAATTTTAACTGAAAAATAAATTTACTGAGTCACAGAGGATAGAAATACGAACCCAATAAGAAGGTGTAAGTTATTTCATGAAAATAGCCTCGTCTTCCAACGATTTAACAAGGGGACCTATTAAGTAGCAACCTAGGTCCCTAAACTTAAATCCTCTTTTCTCCTTTTGATGCAATTATGTTAGAGATAATGCATTTATAAATCACTTAAGTTACTCTCAATTAACTAATGGTAGTTATTTGCAATAATAATAATAAAATGCTAAATTCACTGTTGTTACTACTTCGTTTCGAGTTTTAACTATCTTTAAATCAAAAACAATTATATTTAAGTATAGGGCATGTAACAGAAAAAATATCCAGACTTTTCCAAGGAGTCTAAAAATGAACAAAAAAAAATTGGGGTCACTATTTAAAAAATGAAAGTTGATTATAGTACAGCTTCTTTCGAGTCATCCTGTATGATTTAATATATTAGAAAAAATTTGTACCCAAAGAAGAGTCGATGTATTCGAGCGATTTCTCAAATAACCCGACATTTTTTAAATAATGAATTTTTGGCCCCACTATATACAAGCTAATTTGGCAGTTACATTAATAAGAGATGCGTCGGTTTGGGGCGAAATGAATCTTTCTTTCGATCGAAAATAGTTTATAGTGACTATTTCAATATGTAAGGTCAACTGGTCATTTCAGGGCGAGATATCACTTCGTTTCGTCCCAATATTATGATCAGAAAATGTTTGGTTGCAAAATCAAGTCTGCGATTAAACAATTCAAATGATACTTTTAAAAAAGTAGGTTTGTGCCTTTTCGGTGAAATTAACAAAGGAACTATATTTATTGTTTGATACAGTTTATTTTTACGCAGATTTTAAAAATATTTAGGACTCTACAGGGTGAGCCAAAAAACTAGGACAGCATAAAGTTGTATTTTTTTAAATATAACACCCTATATACGAATCGTATTTTCGATTTAGCTTATAATTTTAAATCTTTTTTATTAAGGGTTTACTATAACAAAACTTTATAGTTTCTGAGATAATTAAGTTTAAAGAAAAAAAGTCACATTTTCAAGCATCAATTCAATCCTAAATAACGTTTTCAATTTTGTGACAAATATATTCAAATTTGGAATTTAGCAAGGCCAAGGACAAGTTAACATAATTTTTACCTAATATTTGCAATAAAAGCTACAGGGTGTTGAACACATCGGCTCAAATTTGAACAAGTTTAAATGAATAAATATCTTTTTTTTTTAAATGGTACACCCTGTATATTTTCATGTTATTTAATAGAGTAATAAAAACCCTAAAAGTTTTCTTCAATATATCCTATACCTATTTATAATAGTTTTTGAGATATTTCAGTTTTTCTTATTTTCCATACTTTTTTACAGAAATAGTCTTCATTATCATAGTAGCCATGGGAAAAACAATGTAAGAGAACATTTTTCTGTGTGTCAAATTTACAACCGCAATCGCTTCTTTTGGTTTTTATGTAGTGTAGTTTGATTTTTTTGCATTAATCTTATATTGTAAAATGAATTTTCCAAAGAATGAGTTAATAGATATGATTTATACAATAGGAGAGGCTCAAAAAAATTGCCTTCTTGCTCAAAGAATTTACAAAATGAAGTATCCTGATCGACGCCAGCCTAATACCCATACTTTTCAAAACTTAATGCAAAGATTTGATTCTTCTGGTACTGTTGATTATCCAAAACGTAAAGTGGTCAACAAACCAGTAACTAATGAAAAAAAGAACTACAAGTATTGTTAAATATTCAGGAAAATCCTTATATTGGTAGCCGTCAGTTAGCAGCATTATGTGAAACATCACAATCCACCGCTAATCGTACTACCAAGAAATATAGGTATCATCCATATCACATGGAATTACACCAAGAATTGCATGGACAGATTTTAAAAGTCGTGTAAACTTTTGTCGTACAATAAATGCGGAGATTCACTTAAATCCAAATTTATTATGCAAGGTAATGTTTAGTGATGAAGCTACTTTTAGAAGTAACGGTGCCGTAAATGGACGCAACATGCATTATTATGCCACAAAAAACCCATTTTGGATTAGAGAGGTGCAACATCAAAACCACTGGTCATTAAATGTTTGGTGTGGTATTCATCATAATCGAATTATTGGACCCCACTTTTTTAATGAACCACTAAATGGCCATAGTTACCTGAACTTTCTACAAGAAGAACTACCCCAACTGCTTCAAGGTCTCGATAGGGATGAGCTCGACAGTAAGTGGTTCCAGCACGATGGTGCGCCTCCGCATTACCATCGTGAAGTTCGTGCGTTTTTGGACCAACGATATCCGCAAAAACGGATTGGACGTGGGGGTTTCATTGAGTGGCCACCAAGGTCTTGCGACATCACCCCATTAGATTTCTTCCTATGGGGTTATATTAAAAATAAGGTGTATGTTAATCCACCAACAACAGTGGAAGATATGCGAAACAGGATTAGGGATACCTGTAGAACAATAACGCCACTAATTTTGTCCAGGGTCCGAGAAAATCTGCAAAAAATTTGTGCATTGCACAAGAGGGTCGTTTATTCGAACACTTATTAAAAAGAAATAATTAATCTCAGTATTTAATAGGTAATTTTTTTGTTTCAATTTAGTATAAAAGTAAATATGTATTTGCCTTGTCGTTATTGTTGTGTTAATTTTTTCACATTATGTTTAATTAAACTATTGCCGTTGTAATATAACGAATAATGTATTTCATCATATTTAACCACCTTCTGTTTGTTTCTGTAGTTTCTTTTTATTATTTTACATGGCTACTATGATAATGAAGACTATTTCTGTAAAAAAGTATGGAAAATAAGAAAAACTGAAATATTTCAAAAACTATTATAAATAGGTATAGGATATATTGAACAAAACTTTTAGGGTTTTTATTACTCTATTAAATAACATGAAAATATACAGGGTGTACGGTTTAAAAAAAAGATATTTATTCATTTAAACTTGTTCAAATTTGAGCCGACGTGTTCAACACCCTGTAGCTCTTATTGCAAATATTAGGTAAAAATTATGTTAACTTGTCCTTGGCCTTGCTAAATTCCAAATTTAAATACATTTGTCACAAAATTGAAAACGTTATTTAGGATTGAATTGATACTTGAAAATGTGACTTTTTTTCTTTAAACTTAATTATCTCAGAAACTATAAAGTTTTATTATAGTAAACCCTTAATAAAAAAGATTTAAAATTATAAGCTAAATCGAAAATACAATTCGTATATAGGGTGTTCTATTTAAAAAAATAAAACTTTATGCTGTCCTAGTTTTTTGGCTCACCCTGTAGAGTCCTAAATATTTTTAAAATCTGCGTAAAAATAAACTGTATCAAACAATAAATATCGTTTTTTTGTTAATTTCACCGAAAAGGCACAAACCTACTTCATCCAATCGTTGACTCACCCTGTACATTTGTAGGTCAAAATTTATTTTATTTATAATATGTTTAGTGTCAAAAAAATGATTCGCATTGTATATATATATTTTTAATTCCTACCGTTTCTTTTTGCATAAAATATTGTTTAAACTAAGTATAAAGATTTTTTTCGTCTAATTTATTTACGTTCTACGTTTGCAGCGGATTTGAAAATTTAAATATATATTAAGATTCAAATTTTATCACTCTTTTTTCAAAAAAATTAAAAAATACAAATACTATTGTGAGACTCGAATGTTGAGATACAATACAAGTTATTCAAAATATAGCTTGTGATTTTGCAGATTTAATTAATATGAAAGAATTTTTCTACTTTCAAATAATTTTTGGCTCTAACACATGGTTGAAAATTTTCTTGTTTGATTATGGCACCAAATAAAATGCCCGAATGTATATTTTTATTAAAAAAGGGAAACCCGAATAGGAAAGTAATTCAAAAAATAAATTCTAGTTAATTAAGTTAATAACCATGTTGTAATATATTAGTTATGAAATGGAAGAGTAAAAAACAAAAAAATTCAATTTCAGTAATTCATTCCATCTAAAACTTTGTTTGCAGAAAGCCACGCTCTTTGCAAAATTATTTTTAAAGTCAACAATTTGGTGTTTTTTTTATATATTCCCATTTAGTATCAAACATTTAAAAATATACATACAAAGTTCAAAGGGATCATAGACAATGGAAAACAAAAAAAAACATTTATTAATTAGCTAAATAGTTACTACGAATAACCAAGTTTATTATATCGTTAAATACTATATGCGACTAACCGACAAATTTTATGTATAAAAAAATGAATAAAATTCATTTTTCCTTTTAGTTTTTAAAAATATTTAAACTGCTTTAACTTTTCAGTAAACTAAAACTTAACGCCATAAAACACTACATGAAAAAGCTATTTCAATCTAGATATAGTACAGTCTAGTTCCACAAAAAAAATTTTTTTTTATTATTTACTTAAACAAAATGCTAATTTAATGGGTGTTGGAACACTTAAAAATAAAAATTTATTTAGTTTTTTAGATAATTATATTGGACAACAGCCACAAAGGAATCTAAAATAAAAATCGACTAAATCTTACCATTTATGAGGTGCTAAAACCGAAACTAAACTTATCTTTTTATTACTAGTTCAAGTTTTAGAGATACGTGATGTCATATGTCCCTATATATGAACAACGTAACCGCAAGAATGCACGTGGTATATTTGTGTTGTTATAGCAATAATGGGATGCGACGTTACCAAATATTCGTTTTCCTCAAGTTAAGGAAATTTTGCACAACTTGACAACATCGCATGGGGATCATCAGGGATAACCTCCCATATATGAAGCCCCCAATCCCACAGGACTTAAAATAAGGGAGATAACCATTTAAACCCATGTAAATCGACTTTTATATATGCTTTGTACTTAACAGCCCCTATATACAAACACCACTATTGCGAATATTATGGAGTTGAATAAAAAATTCTGGAATATTCGGGAAAAATGTAGAGGCCGTATTTGGGTATATAAGCAGCTACAAAGCAGAGGGGTTAATCAGTCGAAGTTAGTGAGTCAAATCGAATAGTTGGGATTGTAAGTGTGTAAACAATCCAGATCACTTCGGTTATGTTTGTGGTGAGGTGACTTTTGCATCTCAGAAGTGGTTTATTACCCCACTAATAAAAAAGGCATATCAGCTTTCTTTTGGTTGCAATATTGGAGATCAAGGCAGAGAGTGGGTGCCACATATCTGCTGTAATGTATGAACTTCAAGTCTAAGAAACTGGTTAAATAGTAAAAAATGATCTATGTGGTTTGCTGTTCCAGTGATCTAAAGAGAGCCTTCAGATCATGTTAATTATTGCTATTTCAGCATCATACCTCGTGTTATACAAGGCACAGGTATATCCAAGAAGAAAAAGTCGGTTATCAACTATGCAAATATACCATCTGCCATGAAACCTCTGCCTCATAGTGACGAACTTCCTATTCCATAACCCCCAGAACCATACACTTACGAATTAGATGATAATGATACAGCGATTTCCCAAGAAGAAGATATGACATCAACATCAAGAGATCCTCATTTCACACACAGCACGTTATACCGCCACCGCACAAAATAACCCAATCAGGATCAAACGATCTTGTGAGAGACTTAAAACTTCCAAAAAGTCAAGCCGAGTTATTAGGATCAAGATTGCAGCAGTGGAACTTATTGGAAGACGATGCTTCTGTATATGTTTTTCATAAACGCCATAAAGGCCTAGCACCATTTTCCAACATGGAAAAGAACTTGGTTTTCGGCAGTAACATTAGCGGTTTATTGGCGGCTTTAAATATAAATTACTAGTCCGAGAAATGGAGGTTCTCTAATAAACAGTTCAACATTGAGTTTAAAAGCAATACTATTGCATATAGGAAATGCAGTTCATATGAAAGAACCATACGAAAAAATGAAGTACCTATTGACAAACATAAAATACGATGAGCACCAGGTCTGTGGTGATTTAAAGGTGATTGCACTTTTCTTTGGATTACAGATAGGCTACATCAAGTTTTGCGGTTCTTTTGTGTAAATGGGACAGTCGGGCAAAGGAACGTCGTTACAAGAGAAAATACTTGTCCGTTCGACAATTATTAGAGGCAGGTGAAAAGAATGTACAACATATGCCATTGAGATTTTATTACCACCACTACATATCAAATTGGCCCTAACTAAAGACTCTTATTCACTGAATACAGATTCCTAAAACTAGGTGAAGAAAAAATTAAAGGAAGTATTTTTATTGGGCCGCAGATTCGAAATGTTCTGAAAGGCAAACATGTTGACAGCACTCTATCATATATTGAAAAAATGCTTGGAATGACTTTCGCCTCGTGGTCACTAATTCCTTCGGAAATAAATAGCTGACAATTACATTACTCTTGTTGAAAACATGCTGTCACCGTATCCAAAAATGAGTTGCAATATGTCCCTAATGATCCATTTCCTACACTCACATCAACTTTTTTCTTGACAACTGCGGAGCTGTAAATGATGAGCACGGAGAAAGCTTCCATCAAGTTATATCAACAATGGAGAAAAGGTGCCAGGGAAAGTCGAATGCTTCCATGCTTGCCGTCTACTGTTTTTGTTAGAGATGCTCCAGGAACAATTCGCAAAAGAAAAGTAACAAGATAGGATATTTAGTGTATTTTACGAGTGTAAAAGTATGTATTTTTTATGATTTTGTTAAAAAAAAAATAAAAAACTTGTTCTTGGGAATTGAAACTAAGTTTTTAATTTCATTGTCATTTTTGTATTCAATGTCCCAAAATTAACAAAAAAAAGCACTTTTCATACAAGATACAACAAATAAACTAAAATTTGTTACGTACTGTTATTTATTGATATTCTACTATTTACTATATTTGATGACTAGCAATATTTATCAGTCCGTGTCCTCAAGACTATGAATCTATTACTTGCTTGTTTAGAAGCAACAGAAAAATGATTATTTAATTCAAAGTGTTGAGCTTCTCCAGAAACTGATATTGGGTTTAAATTAAAATCAAAAAAGAAAAAGTGTTTAGTTCCACATAAAGTAATTTGAAAAAATAATTTCTTTTTTCCAATAATTCTCGCTAGACCTTTGAAATCTCTGTACAAGTTCATTTTACCATTTTCTGAAGATATTTTCTCTGGTCTTTTTTCGGCATGCTAGATTTTGAAACTAACACACTGCACTCATCAGTTTACGTCAACCTTATATAGCGAAGAAATTATTGAGACTTGCGATTTTGTATCTAGGCTTTACGAGGATAATGTGAAGATGCAATAAACATAATTTGATACAAAATCATGGAGCAGCCCCCTCCAATCTAATAATTGAGTTGATTCAAAAATGGAATCATAGAGAATAGTACGAAGACATTTTGGAGTAAATTTCCAGTTTTATGGTGTACCCATCTATTGGCATACCAAAAAAATTAAAAAAATATTTAGGATATACTTGTAAATAGATATGTTCGACTTTCAATTTCAATACAATATCCCTAAGAAATATTTTTATTTTATTGATTAGTTTACCCCCCCCCCCCCGCTGTATATTTTATTAACTTTCTTCTTCTTAGTTTAAGACAACACCTTATTTTTTCAAAGTTGTAGCCTAAGTTGTTACTCCGATGTCCAACTTTCATACCATTGTTGGGAGGTCTTCCGGGAGGTCTACAGGTGTTCAGTTTCTCCTCTTTTGCAAGTTTTGCAAGTCATTTATTAACCATTCTATCTACGTGGTCTCTTCATGCTCTTCTTCTTGTTTTAGACTACCTTATTACGTTTTGAATATCACATAGGAACCTGCTATCGCTACTTCTCATTTTGTGTCTAAGCGTTTTGCCCGTAATGTTTCTAAGTGTATTCATCTCTATAGTTCTTAGTAGTTGTTTAGTAGCAGCTGTTTTCTGCTAGTGTTTCTGTGGCGTAAGTCATAATAGGTCTTATACAGGTCTTGTAAATTCGCGTTTTGCTTTCAATACTCATATATTTACTTCTCCATATTACGTCCCGGAGAGATTCTGTTACTGCTTGCTTTGGTACTTCTTCTTTTAGGTTTCTATTACTTGTAATATTAACGCCTAGGTTAGTGAATGCTATGACTTGTTCAACGCTTTTATTATAGATCGCTAACTTACATCTTCTAGATTCTCTTGATATTGTCAGAGACTGCGTTCCTTTGCTATTGTTTCGAATCTATTTAGTAACTTCTGTAAATAGTTCTCATCTTCCGATATTGTCACCGCGTCATCAGCATAGCAAATTATTTCAAATTCCTTCTAGCCCATTTTATACCCTCTTCCCGCGATTTTTACCTCTGTGATGACCTGATCCATAAGGACATAAAAGAGATTCGGGTTGAGACTATCTCCTTTACTGATTCCTGTTGAGACTGGTATTTGGTTGGAAAGCTTAGTGTTTGCTCTTATGAAAGTGCTGTTTCCGGGTTCAAGTTTCTTTCTTTAATAATTTCAGGACATCGTCAAGTCTTACCCTGTCAAAGGATTGTGTAAGGTCAATGAAGCACATAAAGGCAGTTTTATTATACTCAATAGCATTTTCAGCTATTTGTCTTAAAATAAATATCGCGTCTATTGTGGATCTGTTTTGTCGGAACCCCTGCTTCACTGATGCCACTTTGTGTGCGTCAAAACTCCTTTTTTGAAAATTGGGGTAGCTATACTTTTTGTCCATTATTCTTATTGACTTTAAATATGGAAAACAACATAAATACCTACTTTTGGTCAAAGATCATTAAAAAACTAATTGCCTCGTCACTTGAAAAAATAGGTTTTCCTTTATCCCATAAAAAAGTTTTCCAGATTTTACCTTTAATATCAGTTGTGCGACATATGAAAATTAGTTTTTTATTACATTTCCCATACCCTTGTTTTTAATGCAAATATCAAATTTAAACCGTATAGAAATTATCGCAACAATGCAAATTTTAATTATTGTGGATAGTAACTTTAATTTATTTTTGAAATATGCTCATTAATTTTGGTATGGAACATATTACACAGTTACAACATATCCAGTATAATTTATGGCGGCTTTATAAAATGCAATTATGTCGCTCATAATTTAATTTTGAATGCAAGATAGGGAATGAACTGGACATCGAAGAAATATGATTATAGCTTTCATAGAATTTCTGGTAGACATGTCGCCATTTTAATAAAGTCTTTGAACATTGAGCAAAATTTAAAAATAATGAAAAATTTATGCATGAAAAGTTCAACATGATAAGTCTATGGGTTACACCCTTACAATTCTGCTTTATAGATTTACCTTTCACATTTTTATTAGAAGTTTCTGGTCATTTATATTTTAACAGAATTATATTAATGAATGTGTTACTGACCACTTTTTAACTGGCTCAACCAAGGTTTTACCCTTTTTTGTTTCTTGTGATTTGAACCCTTTTTTAGAAACAATTATACACACATGTTTTTTATTCTTTTTTATATGTTAACGATTCGATTGAAAGACCAAATATTCTGAAGTCCTATTTAATATACATATATATATATATATATATATATATATATATATATATATATGTATATATATATATATATATATATATATATATATATATATATATATATGTATATATATATATATATATATATATATATATATATATATGATGTCATATTCATTTTAACCTTTGGCTTTTATGACCCGTGAGCGTAACTGAAATCAAAAAATTAAGTTCACTGATTTTTACTTAATTCCCCAATAAACAGATGTCAAATATTATAATAATTACCAACCCAAAGGATTCGCCTCGCAAATCCCAGTAACACTCTGAAAGGTACTTTATTTTAGACTTACCTAGTTTCTGACATAATACTGACTGGAGTCTTCTTATATACTAGCTCATCTCATGGTAGATTCAATACTTTGTATATTCCACTATTTTTTATCCAATTTTGACTTTACATTGTTCTAAATTCTATTGTCCGTGTAAATTTAGTGAATGCCTAAATCGATAGAAAGGCACCAGCATATTTTAGTTTAAAATTTGCCCTAATAATTTTAAGGCGAGCAGTAGTAACAAAAAAAAATTGGAAAAGAACACATATGTAGTAGGTCATATCTGGATTAGTTAGTAATAATTTAAATGATTTCAAAATAAAACCAGGTAAATACAGGCCAACACATTTATTCCATATGATATAACCCTTTACAGAAATAGAAATGATTATTACCGGGGTGAATCATTGCAAGCTTCTTTATGGAATGTCTTGAAAGTACATACATGTGAAAAAACTAAAAAAGTAGACAGCATAGGCCAAGAAGAATCTTACAAACACTTAAATTATTAATTAAAATTTTAATTAATATATCAATGTAAAGTTTAGTAAATTAAAATCAATAATTATTTCACTATTATTTTACAAATTCTTGGACTCTGAAAAAGAACCATACATCCCCCAAGTAGAAAAAAAAGGAACACAATAAAACAATATCTAATATTAGAGGTCGTAGTGCTACGTAGTCGCCTCCGTTTCATTTTATAAATTATTGGTTCGATGAATTGTTTCGTTAATTTTACAAAAAGAGGATTTAAATAAATAACAAGTATCTAAATTTATTCAATATAAAGGGTCATAACCATGCACAGCAGAATTCCTTACTTGCTAGACCTCTGACGTAATCGGAAAATAAATTTTACTTAGTAGACTAAGTGATTAAAAAATAGTAATACCCATAAGGTCTAATAGATAGATATTATCATGTACATGTTTCTCTATAACTAGGCAGTTAGCTGAGAGACTTTCTGAACTAAAGTGGTTTAACATGTCCTGTGAAGTAGATGGCTTCGCCAAAGATGGAGGAATCTAGGTTAAAGAGGTGATCTCTCTCATTCATAGGCTCCAAAAGTGCCGATTGACGAATAAAAACTGCAAGCTATTATCACAATGATGTATGTTATATAATTTATCCAAAACATCTATATAGTCTGCTAACAAAAACCTCTATGTAGGCCAAGATATCTGAAAAATATATAAGAAGACCCTAAAATGAAGAAGGAAAAATCCATCTCAATCAAACTTGCAAAAGGCTTACGTAAAGCCTAGCCAAATTTTGCTTGCACAAAAATGATTGTTTCTAGAAAAATATGTACATACCTCACACTCAACAAAATGGTAGCATCTGGAAAAATTCCAAGATGTTGTTTCTGGGCTCACTGGAGATTTAATTGATCGCCAAATGTTAGCACCCAAGCTTTTGCTTACACCTAATCGACCATTTATTGCCAAATCTCCAAACCTAAGTAAGAAGTGACACAAAGCACTTCTTCATGCTCTTGCGTCACTGTCACTTTCAAAAGGAAGTTATCAAAAAGACCTAATAAAAAGGCATATCAAAAATCCATTAGAAAAAAATAACATCAATCTTGACCAAATATTTTAGAAAATGCTATACTTTTCAAATAGGTTCAACTACTCCAAAGATCTATACAAAAATATTTCTATTTCAAATCACTGACTAAAAGTCAAACAAGTCGTCCTACAAAATGAATTTCCTATAACAAAGTACATATATACTGATATAAAACTTCGAAGCAAAAATAATATAATCAAAAAGTTAATTCAATAGGTTGTATGGATCACCTCTTTGTGACAGATGGCAGTTTGAAAGTAAACAAACATTTTCTGAAAAGAAAAATACAAAAAGAAAACAATTAGGCATTGTCCAATTAATAAAATCAAAAAGAAAATACATTTTCCAATCGATGGTTCATTTTCCTTGGGAAAACAAATAAGATTTATTGTTTACAAAAATAGGTTATGTTGTGATATGTAAACAAAAGAAAGATATCTTATTCCTACGAGGTAACATTTTGGAAAGAATTAATGTTACCGTTATAAAACAAAAAGTAATTAATTTTATAAAAGAAAACAGTTTACAATAAACTAAAAATTCAGGTTTTCCATATTATTGACAATCCTTTAAGAGAAACAGAAAAACATAATAATAATACAATGTTTAATGATATATAACTGTAATTTTAATCCAGAAAAACGTAAGCAAAAGATATATAATTTAAACTATTTTTAACCGCAACACAGTGTACATTGTTTGGGTCTCTTTGCTTGATACGTTCAATACTCAAGGCTCTAAGTTACTCCGCACTGTGCATTGGTAGTCAGTTGCTTGATACTCGTGAAGTCTATCAAAAATATTCATAATGACTGTGAAATATCATAATATATATATATATATATATATATATATATATATATATATATATATACATATAAAATATTCGAAGGAGTGCTTCTATGTAGACACAAGACACAAGAGCCCAAAAACGACTTTTGCTGCCGCAGCAAAATATATAACAGAGTCTATAATTTTCATGCAGAAGTGAGTGAAAAGCTATGATCGAGAAAAAATGTCGATAATCTCCTAGATCGTGGTTTGCTACATGTAACTACAAAAAAAAAATGAAGATAAGCTAATTATTCAAATAGTCCAAAAAAATCAACATATTGATTTGCGACAAGGGCTAAGTATTTTAGCTCTAAAGGGAACAATGCTACTTGATGGTGACGAGAATGACATTAATCACAGGACAACTGGGCAAAAATCTTTACTGTCCGAAAAGTACATCCAAAAACACTTAGCCTGACCACAAGGGAACATTGCTTCCCTTTTCATAAAATTGGATCATTTTGTCGTTTTACGGAAAATCAGAACGCAGTGAGAATGAAGAAAATTTGTGAGAAGTATTTAATAAAGTCCACTGATCACTTATTTGAACCTGAACTAGAAAAAGACAATGGCCGTACACGACATAATCAGGACTAGAAAAGATAAAATGTCATTACCACTATGAAGAGACTTGCTTCGTCGCCTGATGCAAACACTATTGTAAATATAGGACGTCTAACGAAGATATATGCATTCTAAAGCAGTGTTACTTGTCCAAAACTGAGGGTTAAAAACTCCATTTAGCTTTTTCTTGTATAATCTCAAGATTTCCAAACTTACAAAATTATTCACCATATTGGTCTCACTTTCTTCATGTAAAATTGTGTGGTGATTTTAAAATTAGTGTAGTATTCACTTTCAGATATATGTTTCACAAATAGAGATCTGATATTATTTTGTCTAACGCATAACGCACTTGTCCTGTTCAGTGAATCAGGTGTTAAAATTACGTTTGGTTCTATCTGTACAGGGTGTCCGGGAAAATGTGAGAAATATCGCAGATACTACAAGTTCATATAACTTTTTTCATATGGGCCTCCTCTTCGGAGATATGGGCTCACAAAGAACTGCAATGAATTCCAGTTTTTTAAAAATAATGATTGAATTACCATGTATATTTCAATTTTTTTTCAAAATGATGTATACCAGGTAAAACCCTTCAAATTACTATCCAAGAAATGGTTGTTAAGTACTCACAGCTGCAGGGACGGACTAGCTGTGACACTCATAACCCCTTTTTTACGCCCTGTATGATAAGAACTTTGGATAACGTTTTTTACATACCTTTAATTATTGACTAAAAATTAAGTTCTCTTCATTTATGTCGCTAATCCTAACCGTTTTGGAAAAAACGTCATTTTATTTACACTGTTAGTCCCCTAACTTCTGTCGGGTTGAATATGAAAAAGAGGAATTTTCCCCTGTCGCCATAGTTTCAATAAAGAGTTAAACTAACTGTTTAGTTAAAAACTTCGTAAGGGGGTCTAACATGAGCTCCGGGAAGTCAGATACACTCGCGGGCACTACGAATTGAGGAATGCTGTACCCGCCACATTAATTTAGCATCGTTCCTTATTTGATCACAATGAAACGTGATTTTCCGTAGAAGTTCCTCCCTACTATCGACCGGAGTTGAATACACTAAGGTTTTGAGCTGTCCCCACAGGTTAAAATCCAACGGCGTTAGTTCGAGAGATCGAGGAGGCTAATTAATAGGTCCTGCTCTACGTATCCAACGGTTTGGATAGACATTCTTTAGGTGCTCCCGCACGGCAACCCTGAAATGAGGTGGTGCATGCAGTACATGTTTCGGCGGGTTTCAAGTGGTGAGTGCTCTACTAAATCATGAAAAGCGTTCTGGAGGAACTCCAAATAAATTTTTCCATTCAGTTGTGCCGGCAAATCAAAAAATTGCCAGTGATTCCTGCCCAGAAATTAATTGTTTCATCAGCCCATACATGTGAGTTGTGTAAATTTATACTATCATTTTTGGTAAACCCTGCTTCATCCGTAAAGAGAATAGTGCTAACGAAATTTACATTATTTCTTTGCTGATCCAATGGCCAGTTTTCAAACTGCATTCTACGGTGAAAATCTTCAGGTATCAATTTATGAACTTTTTTCAAATTATATGGATATAACACTTGTACTTTTAGAACTTCATGTAGTATTGTTTTAGACATATTAAACTGCGCTGATAATTTTCGAGTGGTCGTTGAAGGAGGGTCATCTAGAACATTTAAAATATTTTCATCTAATTGCAGCGTACGTACTGTTCTTCCTCGACCAGCATCAGTACCTCTTTTCCCAAAATTTCCTAAAATTATGAAAAATTTTTAGCAATATTACCTTATTAAATGGAATCGCCTACCATTCTTCCTTAGATGTTGGTCAACTCGTTGAAATATTTTCTGATCTGGAAGAGTACGATTAGGATATCTGTCGTGATATAACCTCCTGGCTTCCAAAGTATTTCAAAGTGCAAAACCATACATCAGATACATATCTATATATTCAATAAGCCTGTATTCTAAATTTCGAATTATTTCACAATTAATTTCGACATGAAATTAAAAACCAGTAAACTAGTATCGAAGTAAAGAATCAATGTGTCCGTGATGTGAAAGTTGATAAGTTTAAAAATGCAGGATATTTATTTCTTTCGTACCTAGGAAGGTTGGTAACAACAATAGTTTGTTTTTGGTGCCGATAAAATAAAACGCACATTTCTTGCGAACCTAGGTCGAACTGCAATTTACAGAATTAGACGTTTTTAAATGAAAAGGTAAACCCTAATTTTGAGTTGAATTTTTTTATCATAAGGTTAAAGGTTGAAGATTTTATGGGAAAAAAGATATATCTTTTATCGAAATACGTCGAATACATGATATAAATTAAATGACGTTTTTTCGAAAACGGTTAGGATTAGCGACATGAATAACGAGTACTTAATTTTTAGTCAACAGGGTATGTAAAAAACGTTGTCCAAAGTTCTTATCATATAGGGCGTAAAAAAAATTGAGCAATGAGTGTCACAGCTAGTCCGTCCCTGCAACTATGAGCAATTCACAACACTTTTTTGGGTATTAATTTGAAGGGTCTTACCTGGTATGCATCATATTAAAAAAATTGAAATATACCTGGTGGTTCAATAACTATGTATAAAAAACTAGATTCTATTGCAGCTCTTTGAGAATCCATATCTCCGAATAGGAGGCCTATAAGAAAAAACTTCAAATGAACTTGTAGTATTCCTTCCATATGTTTTTTTTTTCATGTTCAGGAGATTTCCAACATTTTTCGGACACCTTGTATATGTAGATGATACCCTATCCGCAACTCAGTTAAGTTAAATAGGTTAAATCGTTTGTTTTTATCATACGAGAGTAAATTAGCCAATGTAGTTTTAACATTAAATGCCATAGAAATATTATGCTCTGAATATATATTTTATATCTTATAAGAAAAAGGTCCATTTAAAGTTAAATTATTACATGTGCATAGATGTATTATTTGCTGCATGAACTAAAACTTGCAGCGAAACAACTTTTTTCTTTTTCATTTTTTTAATATATGATCTCAAACTAATGTATTAATCTTCAATATTATTTAAAATCTTCAAATACATTACTTTTTATCTGAAGCAGAAAATAACATATGCTTAGGGTAATAACTGAAATACTATTTCCAATTCAATTGAGCGTTATTTGTCTTTGTCATTTTTTTTTTTATAAAAAAATTAATTTTAACTAATTTGATTATTTACTTATAGGTGGCCTTAACCAAGACACAGCTGTTGCTGCATCAAAGGCGCATCCGCAATCAGTCTACACTAGAATAGGATCCTTACGAAGTAATACGGTTGACAGATTATGGAGCCTAACTGAAAATCTAAATATTTTATATAAGGAAAACTGGACAAAACTTGCTGCGGAAGAAGTGCTAGAATTTCAAAATAAATTACTTGATGCTTTAATTAGTGATAACGGTAACAGTGCTCATATAGATTATCAACAAAACACGCATAAGTGGAGTTTTAGTTCGAGTTTTCTTTACTCGCTGACGCTAATAACGACTATAGGTAAGTACCTCTTTACGTTTAACAAATCTTATTTTTGATTCATTTATAAAACATTATTTTCAACGGTGTCACGATATTTGTACTATATTTAAAGTGTTTCCCAGTTAGGTGGTTAAAAATGTTCCATTTTCTACGAATCTGAATTTAATTTTAACAGCAAACTGGGAATTCTATCTGTGTTACTATTTCAGAAACTACTTAATTTTACGAGAAAGGCACGGACTGTACTTTTTGCTGGTAAGGAATCTAATTTTAATCAAATTTATGCCAATCTCAAAACATGAAAATTGCCTACCTAGGATTTAAGTCGAAAATATTTGGTCAAAACCAAAATTTAAGAAAAAAAAGGCCAAGGCCATTATATTTATTTATATTTCAATTTTTGTATATGAGATTTACCAAAAATTGTAATAAACCTTAATTTTTCTTTTAGTAAAAATTTCATAAATTATTTTACTTAGATTACTTTTTAAACTTTTACATTTACTTTGTTTTGTTTGTCATATACGAGAAGTATAAACAGAATGTCCTGTAAGTACCTCCTAATTTCTCGGGAGCATACAGGAGAGGTCAGAATAATCCTACTTTATCGTAGAAAAAAAATTCCCCTTAATGGAGATATAGAGTCCTAAAGGGGTATATAACGATTTGCCTTTTCGGCTCTAAGTTTTGAACCGACTTGTATAATTTAATGAAATTTAATATTTTATAGAGGCGATAAATACTCATTAAATCATATTACAGTAGTTGTTGTCGATCATCAGTGAAGTCAAAAACGGACTTACAGCCACACTCGTCGGGCTTAATTTTTGACAGAGCCGAAAACTGATTTTTTAAATATGTTGGTAATACCAATAAAATAAAAAGATAGAGAAAAATTTAACCTAAAAAAATATCTAGGAAATAAGATCTTAGGTCAATACTATTAATATAAAAATCAAAATGAAAAATATTACATATCAGTTATCTTGAAAATTTAATAAATTATGTGCCAGGAAACTTTAGTTATCAGAATTAGAAAATATTATAGCACAGTTCATTAGACGATTCTAGTATTTGTCAAACATGGGTTTGCCTCTCAATTTACGTCCATTCGTAACAAAATTTTTGATTCGTGTATGCTTTAACATCTGTAGCGTGCAAATACCCCAGTATCGAATTAATTTCTAAACTCAATAGTAAGGTTTTATGTAGATAAATTATTAAATTATAGGAAATATTTTTTTTTAGACGTAGAACGTCTGAGATAAATAAACTTGTAATAAATGCTTCATTTGAAGTATTTAAATACATTACATTACAATTAGTCATAAATATAATCGTATTATAATCTAAAACGTTTTGACGAATACTAAAAAAGGGAATCAAAAGATAGTGATACTGATACAAGTTTTGACCCCGGAATACAAAAATAAAAAAGTTATTTAAATATAAAAAATTCCAATTATCATAAAAACAATTGCTATAAACAAAAGAAAATATTCATATATGTTACAACTTATAAAAAAATTATTAAGAAACTTATCATGAAAAGAAAAGTTAAGATATACTGAGCAAAAAACATTTATACAACTTCTTAAAATTTGACAGCTTAGATTATTTTAAAAAGGGTGGAATTTTATTACGCGTCCAATAAATATTATAATATTAAATATGTAAAATGCGAAATTTTATTACTATAAAAGCACGGAAATAATTAAATAATATAATGGGATAATACACAAGAACTGCGTGCAACTTTCGTCGAGACACTACATCAAGCCACTTTGCTGTACTGATAGTGGTTTAAATGTTGTTATATCATAAATTAGTTCGGCAAGGCCCATAACCAACGTCACAAAAATTAAAAAGAGTAAGAACCAGCCCCTTTGTAAGGTTTATTTTTGGACTCTCCGCTAAGATATGTCGATGAGGCTATAACATTCTTAAATTAGCATATGCTATATATATAACCAACATGAGAATTAATACGATCAGCATCAAACTCCAGACCCCGATTACGCGCAACGTCAGTACATAATAACTCAACATTATTAATGGAAATTTTATTATTACTTTCAATTTTTACCAAAAATAAAAATTTGTAATTTCTAAGGATTTATAGATAAATCGATTCGAATATTAATTGAAACCTTACAAATAATTATTATTAAATAACGTACTAGCACTATGTAACCCTGTTGAACAAAATGGATAGTGACTAGCTATTATATGCATATAGATATGGTGCACAAGATTTTAGACAGTTGACAATAATAAATGTATAAATACAAAAAAGTAGAACTCCTAAAACAGAACCCTGGTGTACACACAATGCATTCCGTCCATTTTGGAAATTTCTCTGGTGATCACTACAAATTGATACCGGTTAGTCCGGTACCTCTTTATTAATTTAGAGGAATTTTTTAAGAGGTCAATGTGGTATAAGACTGAAAATAAAATTTCATGATTAATTCTATCAAAGCCCTTGAATAGTCCAAGAGCAGTAAAGCAAAACACTTACCAGAATCTATATTCAGTATGACGTCATCAAAAATATCGTGAATACAAGTGGCGTAACCTGTACCCCTGTCGAAAACCAGATTGTCTCAATGTTGAGATTTTAAGGTTCCCGATATGTTCTTTTATTTGATGTACTATAATTTTCTCCATGACTTTAGTTAATGGTGATGATATTGAGATTGATCATAGGTCACCATAGCTACTTGCCTTAGTCCTTTTTGGAAGTGAAATAACTTTAGATAATTTCGAAGAATCCAGAAAACAAATGTCTAAAAGACAACTGTTAAATATATCAATAAGGTATGGTAAAATATACGGGCAACATTATAAAATCATTTCAATATTCAATCCATCACATCCCAAAGCTTTCAGTTTTATTCTCAAAAGATATCCATATGTAATATGTTCATTTACCAATGTAAAAGAAAACAAAATCTTAAGGCTGATTTCCAATATTGACAAATAATAATTCAAAATATTTTTATCTAGCATGATATAATCAGAAAAAAAAGTTCTTTATTGCATCTGGTTTATTAGGCAAGGAATTTGATGACATTTTTTCCTATAATATTTTACCATCATTTCTGTATGTATTTAGACAAAATTGGATTTAACCTTTTCTTTCTCTTGTTTGAGCATTACTTAATTCGTGCTTAATTTGTTAATAATAATCCCAATTTTTTATAAGCTTGATCTTTTAAAATTTATTATTAGCCCTATTTTGAAGATAAATCATTCTGTTTATAGTATTTGTGAGTCAAGGTGCACTAATCTTACTTTGTTTAATTTCTTTAATTCGTACAATAACGTCAAACAAATCAAAATTTAAATAACCAAGTTACTTTTATATTTATGTCGTTCATTTTAATAATATTCTCGAATGGAATCATTCTGAATAATTTATTTAAATGGTCTAAATCAAGGCCTTAAAAAAGTTTTAGAGCATATTTTAACTGTTACTGGCGAAGAAACAATTGTATGACAGAAGTTGTCAATTACGGGTGTACATCATTTTTTGTAGTTTACTGTATATATATTTTATAGATATTCATTATTTACAAATTGTAATCAAAATAAAGTACAATGCCTATCTGTAAGCAGATCGAAGATTCCTAATCTATTGAATACTCAGCTGATAAAGGGTAGTTTCTTATTGGTTACAGAAAAAAGATCAGAAACTGCTAAGTATATGCTGAATGATTCAGGATTATTACCTCTGATAATCTCTAAAATAATTTGGTATAATTGGCAATAATTAGAACAAAAATAATATGTATTTTTTATGTTTCAATATTTCAACATTTTCAAATACCTAAGATATAAAAGTAAATTGGTAACAAACTGAGAATTTTAAATTTATAACAAATGAAATGTCAATTATTTTGTTATGGCACTGTGGGTTTTAAACGTTGTAACATTTTCGTCTCCACGCATACTAATGCTGCAGTATTTTACGTAATCAGAAGAAATATTTATCTTCCCTTATGAATAGTTCCGATTTTCAGTTCTTCAGTCTGTTCCGTCACTGAACGCGACATTATTGTGGACGTACTTTTATGAAGTGTAACGAGTTGCCGCGAGACACTGGATTAAGAATGCAGATTTCGACGTGAGCGACTGCACTAACATCATAATTGTCTTTCAAGTTTGGAAAAAATTATAACTTCCGCTCATTCTTGTCGCTGCCTTTAAGCTAGAGACCGTTTTATATTTTTCGTTTAGAGACAACCTACGCTCTTTTACAGCTAAATTTTTATATAAAAAGGTGCATTTTCTTATGCTTTTTTATATTTTTTTAGGGTTATTCTCTGTTTTTTTTTTCTGTTTTTGATTTGGTTTTAACCATTTTTAATTAGGAACACATTTTGACTATCCCACTTTGCGGTAACTTCTCTATTTTTGGGTTCCTTTTGCCATTTCACACAGGAATCATTGGAAAGTAAAGATCAGAGTCGAAATTAGATTTCTTTCATATAACAATATAACTCTTTGATTACTAACAATACCTTTGTGAATTTTCCAATCAGTGAGTAATCAGTAAGTGTTTCTCATTGTTTCATTTTTTCAAAATTTTGTGGCACCCCCAATACACAAACAATAGTTTGAATTGTCAGAACAGAACCACGAACTCCGCAAAAATAATAAGTAACCACTGGTTTTATGATTACTGTCAACTGTTTTATTGTCTAACACTAGTCAACAAATACAAAAAAGATGCGACTGATGTTATAATGGCTGTCAGTGGTCAGAGTTTAAAGCATCCTGCGAATTCAACAACGAAAATTTTCCACCACGTATAGATTTTGAAGTTATAGAATGTATCAATTATTTTCATTTAATGCAAAAATTTTCTATTATATTTATACATAATTTCAAAACAATAAAAAAAAACAAGATATTTTAAGGATAACAGGATTTGTTTACAAAAAGACACATGGAAATATATTTATAGCAAGTTTTTTGTACATAACTTTTTTGCAAATGTTGACTTTCGTTGATACTTTTGATCGCTTTTTCTCATAAAAAACCAACAATAATTGCCCATCATTGCTGGATCACATCTGCCTTGGTAGCATTGTTCCATTGTTAATATATCTTAGTGGAACTTTTCTCCTTACTCGTCGCTAACCGCACCCAAATTTTCTGGGAAAAAATTTAAATGGGAGTGCAAGAAGTGTATTTAAAAAGACATGCGACAGTCCATTTTGCAGTAGCTTTCAAGTAGTTCTTCTACTAGTCTTTCGTAGTTTTCTATTTTTTTGTTTCCTAAAAACTCCGAAACAATAATTTTAAAAGAACTCTACGCAGCTAATTTAACATCACCAAAGTTTTGATCAAACTCTTGATCCCTTAGTATTTTTCTAATTTGTGGTCCAACAAATATTCCTTCCTTAAGCTTAGCTTACCCTAGGAAAAATTTGTTTAAGGTATTTGAACACATCTCCTTCTTCGTAGTTTTCTATTTTTTTGTTTCCTAAAAACTCCGAAACATAATTTTAAAAGAACTCTACGCAGCTAATTTAACATCACCTAAGTTTTGATCAAACTCTTGATCCCTTAGTATTTTTCTAATTTGTGGTCCAACAAATATTCCTTCCTTAAGCTTAGCTTACCCTAGGAAAAATTTGTTTAAGGTATTTGAACACATCTCCTTCTTTATCTAATGCTTTAACGAAATTTTTAATCAATCCCAGTTCAATATGTAATGGAGGTAACAGTATGCACTTTTTTGGGATCAACAAGAGGTATATTCTTTACGTTAGCTCGACCAAGAATATATTGATATCTCAAAAGCCATTCTTTTACTTGGCAATGGCTCTGTGTTGCTCTACTGTGCCAAAAAAAAAAGGATACAGCAATACTTCGTAAATCCACCCTAAAGCCCTCGTAATAGGGCTTTTAGGTCACCACATATTCTCCACTTATACGTATCATAGCTTATTGCATGTAGAATAAGTGACATACTTTCGTATGTTTCCCTCACGTCAACTGCATGTGCAAGAGAAATAGAGGATCTTTTGTTACCATTATCGAGCAGAACTGCTTTGAAACTAATTTTAGAAGAATTTACAAATAAGCGCCATTAGTCCAGGTTACATGCAACTTCTAATTTTTCAATAACACTATTTGCATTAAGAAAAACACACATTTTATCCTGCAGAGTAAAAAACGAGGAGGCTAGTAAATTACATTGTGGTAATCTAGCCCCTAATACTTCAGCATGATCTTTAGACCAGTGAAGGTCGCGAACTAGATCATTTAATTTATGTTGGTGGATTAAATGGGGTGTTTTTCCTTCACTTTCAGGAAGATAAGAATTATCCTTTTCCGATATTTTATCGGGTTCTGCCTTATCATCATACATTTCTAAATCTTCCTCTCATTTTGCCGGAGGCGCTGAAACTGGTAAACTTTCTTCAAAAAGAACCAGTTTTATTGCGGAGGGGATATTAGGATATTCAATATTATGTTTGCTCTTTCTTGAAAAACCAGACACTTTTGTCATGCAAAAATAACAATCATTAAAATGATTTGTTGGCTCTCGCCAAATCATTGGAACTGAAAAAGACATAGAAAAGCATCAACCATTTAACTAGTTTCTTAGATTTGCTTCACAGGCTTGGCAATATATGTGAGGAGCCTAGTCCCGATCTTAATCGCCAACAAGATATTCAAAATACTTATAATAAGCTACTTTGGTTATTTGGTAAAATTTTCTGCGATGTAGAGGTACACTGATCACATATGTATCAAAAAATATCCGCGGTGTTAACACAGCCACGTTTCTGTACTTTAGACATCTTTGTATTGTCACGTACATCGGTTCAGAGATGTGATACGTTTACAGGCGTCAACTAACTTTATTCAAGACAAAGATAACACTAATACAAGGTTCTTACTATTGGCTTATTCGCTCACTTCGCTTCTCTATCTCGTAATGAGCACTAATCGTGCTAAACTAATAATGATGCTATGACTGCCAGCCAGCTGCTTTTATAGCCGTTTCACACATCTAGTATTTTCTAAAGATATCAGATGTCGGATTTCGAAAGATGGCGTAATTCTCGTATACACGGGCCATCTATAGGTAGATTCGGTTACGGGGCAAAATGAAATTTGAAATTATGTGTTTAAACGGGTGCTTCCATTATTTTATGTCCCTGGGGTTTGAGACTTCATATTTGACTTGTCATCCTTAGACACCTCCACGCGGTGTTGCCAGATTGTGCACAATTTCCCGAATTTATGAAAATTTGGCAACGTCGAACTCCGGTATATTACAAACTGCTTTTTAAAATAATATGAATAAAATACTCAATTATTTTTGCTGAAAAAATTCTAACCCAGAAATCTTGCGTGTTAGGAATTTTTTACCATCATTTTCGTATTTCACGACCAAAAATTTACCAAAGACTGCCTTTTATATTACAGTCGCAAATTGTGTAATGTACGAGATAATATCGTTAATTTTTAAAATAATCAAAACCGATAGTGAACCGTGTTTCAAAATTATTTTTAAAATATTCCTGTTCTAAATAATTTCTAAAAAGGTAAGAACTTTTTTCTTTTTTGCCTCATTTTACTTCCTGTGTTTCTGAACAAGGTAGAGCAGGGTAGACGGTGGTTGTCATTTCTATGATTCGAATGTTTCCTCACTTTCGCATTTGCCTAGATATGGAATTTTTTTGGGGTAAAGCTGATTTGCAAATTTCTTTATTATTAACGGAATCGGTGTCTAAAAAGGTTAATGAAATAATATGTACACATTAAATGATAGTAATTGTATAACCTTGTCAAATTTTGAGTATCGATTATAAAAAATTATACATATAAAAAGTTTCAGAAACCATTAATATTTACTGGTTTTAATTTAAAATAAAAGACTCCTAACTTAAAACACTTGCACAAAAGAAATATTTTAAAAATATTTAATATTCCTAACGTAGTGTAGATATAACAGCTCTATTCGCAGAATAATCAGAAACTAGACAGCTCCAATTAGATCATGCAAAAACAGTTTGCAATTATCATCTGACCGTTTCTGTAAATTCTGATTGATGCTGATTGGCTTGTGATTTATCTACTAACAGGCCTGTTAACATTTGTATATATAAAGTGTATCCCAAAAGCCAATATACATAGAGCAAAAGCAGATACCTTACATATTTTGCGATTTAGCTTAACAGATGTTGGTAAAATGTTAAGTAGTAAGTAAGATACGGCGTGTCAAAATTAGAATTTTGCTTTTGATGTTTTCCAAATTACTTTTTAAATTCAAAATCAAAAATATCATTATAATATTTGATATATTCTATTTCTTTTTTTAATATTTTTCATTAATTTAATTACAACACTGGCAAAAATTATGAGAAACAATGAATTTGAAATAAACAGATGTATTAATGAAAATAAGATTTATTTAAAGACGAATTAAATTTTAGAAATAAATAACAATAATTAATGATAGTAGCGATCCATTTTAGATAGCAAACGTTCAAAGTGACCTTTATAAACCTAAATACATATGACAATCCCAGTAAATGATCACTTGATTTTAAGGAATAATTATTCAAATTATGGCATATTGAAGCTTGAAACAAGAAGGCCATATGTGCTTTCTGGGCTTGTAAACAGCCTTTAGGTGCCATAGGAGCTGACATCCAGAGTGCTATTTGAATATAAACTGTGGTGATTTGTCCCATAATAACGTGCGCCGCTATTGGATTGTGGCGTAGTACAAAAAAGCATAAACACAGTCTTCAACTTGACAAAGTTCAAAGAATGGCTGGTGTGGGAATATTGAGTGCGATAAAGACCGCCCCCATCTGGAGATATTTCTGCCCATTAGAGAGGACTGGGAGGGAGAGTAAGATCTTCCGACAAATGGATCCTGGTGGTATACAGATTGATCCGTATGGAGTGTTTAGCAAGAATGCAGGAATCAGAGAGAACTACCCTCTTGGACAACGTGCGACGATCTTCACAGCGGAAATTTATGCTATTCTGTAGTGTACCCATCATTGCGAAAAGGATATGAATAGGAATAGTGTAATAAATATATGTTCAGACAGTATGGCTGTCATAATGGCATTGAAGTCCAGTGTCGTAACTTCACAACTGATGTTTGAGTGCAAGGACGTAATGAATAATATGACAAGGAATGGTTGCACAATCAGACTCATGTCGATCCCGGGGCACTAACGAGGCTGCTTGGATTCGCAAAGACGATCGGCCTCGAATGACCTACAGATATGGTGGGATGTAAAGGGCACAATAGAGGCCTAGGCATCGATGATCTAGTATCACCACCCTTTGTTTTATTCATTCATTCATTTATGGCATTTCTGATTTTCGGACATAATTTTTCACATACGCTCATCGGACTAAAATTGGGGCTCCACGCGTGCCGAAGCATATAAACATCCACGACCTGATCAATAATGTAGAATATGAAAATTAAGGTCGTGTAGTAAAATGTGCTGGAGCGCCATCTTGCATGAAAATCATATTTTGTCTTAAATTCATCGTAAATTATCAAAAAAGTTGATTATATAATTTCGAAGAAGATATATATGTCTTGGCTAAATTAGATGGTAACTTGTAGAATTCCAAAATATAATTTTTATTAACTTCAAGTTAACTATTAATTGCTACTTTATGTTAAAAGCAGCATTTGATTACCAAGTGCAAACTTTTTATATTCCATGCAATTTTGTTTCGAAAATTAAATAGATCTATATGTGTAAAGTTAATTTTGTCAGGGAACATTTTATTTAAAAACATTGGATCGGCGTAGAAACTTGCAACCTGTAACCTGGTTGGAAAATTGACATTTAGCACATTTTAACCAGACATAAAATGTTACGAATTTCTTTCCTCTTTATGAATAATTTGTGATATTGTTAACTTACATTCTGTAGTACTCGTAGCTATTCTTGGGTTTTCTACAACGTGTAACAAAATTTTCTCTTCCTGAAGTAGTGAATTTTAGATGGTCCATGATGTCACTTTTGATACGCAAAAAACCAGCTACCCTCCATCTTTTATTAAAATTTATAAACGTTTTAATGTAGCTACCTCTTGTTTATGTATATAGCAATTTATGAGCCATGCGCCAATTAAATTTGGATATTTGTTTAAATTTAAAAATAAATTATGAAAAGAAATTTTAGTCTAAACTTCTCTCACAAAGAGTTGATGAAAAATAACTAAGTTTGAGAGGAGTTGTTAGAGTGAATCAACATGTTTTTGTCGGAGACTGTCTATTTGATCAAAAAAATTTGAAAAACAATATAGAAAATGGAATAATAATAAATGGGAATGAGAAAAAACAACAATAAATTCTAAACTTATTTATTAATAATAAGAAACTTCTAATATCCCTAATTCCGTTAAAATTTGAGTTTCTTGTAATAACAAATATCTTTAAAAGGGTTATTTGTAGCGGAATTTAAAAAGTTTTCATTTTTCTGTTGCGTATGGGAAGAAAACCAGAAGAAATAAATTTGGCCTATTCTTTAACAGTCTGAAGGAAAAAACGGCAAATTGTTAAACTAATTTATCGACCGTCAAGGCTTCTTTATGCTTTATTTAATTATTAACTGTTATTTTAAAACACCCGTATTAACAGACTTGTCTAAATTTAATACCCTGTAAAATATTTACATCCCACGCTAAATTTAAAAGTATGTGCAATGAGTTTATTAATGGATGGGTAGAGAATAAATTAAAAAATAATTTTGCGTTTTTTTGGCACAGCCTCCTCTTTTCAGCATGAAAAAATACACAAATTTGCTTTTTAAAATACATATGGTAAATTTATTGCATTTATTTACTGAAAGAATTTTTAAATATGCCAAAATTACTAAAAAACTTCAAATTGATTCGCAAATGTTTATATTTAATTCAAGAAAATAGAACGAGATGTTTAATTTTGGAAATTGCAGGCATTTTTGGCATTTGTGTTCCATATACGTAAAATTTATTTTAATTTAATTCTTCTACGAGAATAGGTATGTTATTAAAATTATAAAATTGACTGAATTAGACTGCTATGAATATATTTTATGATACTCTGCAATTTTATCCATATCAGTATAACCTTCCAGGATGTCATGGTGAATCATTCAAACAAAACTATTAAAACTTCAGTATATAGGAAGCCAACACTTAGTGGATAATATCTTAAGCATAATTCTAATCATTCTGTTGTAATAAAACGGGGAATTATACGCTACTTCTATAATCGCACTATATCTATATGCAATAATGCCGATTCATTGGAAAAAGTGGCAGCAAACTTTAAATCTGATTTACAACAGAATGATTATCCTGTAAAATTAATTGACGATATTATAAATAACTTTAGAACAACGACCACTCGACAGCAAGAAACGCATTCCTTCTTCACAATTCCATACATTAAGGGAGAAAATAAGACGAATTGCAGCAGTTATAATATAAAAACATCCTCTAAATCAGGTAATACACTTAGAGCTCATTTAACAAAAACAACACCAAACAAAAACTACCTATGAGAAAAAATGTGTTTACAAAGTTCCATATGAGTGTGATAAAATGTATATTGGAAAAACTAAGCGACCACTAGAACTTAGAATTAAGGAACATAAACTTCATACACAAAAAGGCAACACGTCGAGATCAGGTATTGCAGAACACGCCAGGGATAAACAACATGATATAAAATGGTCTGAAGCTGCAGCAACTTACATATATGGAACCCAACAGGAAATAAAAACAAAAAATTATAGAAGCCGCTTACATTAAAAATAATAACTGTATATGTGTTGAGTTACCTAATCTTTGGCAACCACTACTTTGTAACCTCAATTCATTGAGGTGTGTACAGTGAAGCGAAAGTTGTAGCCTAGGTCAAAATATTCAGTTTATACTTGATAATGATTAGAGATACAACCTAATTCAAACATCGTAAAAATAAACAAAAAATAAAGTAAATCAAAATAGAACGATTAATTTATTTAGGTTTTTGTATGTATTTTGGAAAATAAGCCATATTTTGAAAATAATCAATATATGGTATTCAAAATCGGCATTTTGATTGGTATCAAATTAGAATTTATGAACAATTTTAAGTTTTCCACTAGAGGGCGCGCATATTCTTGATTGAATAAACGTAGGTATTTTCTATTTGATTTCAACAATTAAGTATATATATATATATATATATATATATATATATATATATATATATATATATATATATATATATATATATTAAGTTTTTGAAAGAATCGTTATTTCTCACTTGAAAAGCTATACTTGCTCCATCTTTATGTCACCCATACTTCTCGAGATATTTATAGTTAAGCATCACAATGCATTCAAAACCACCTTGTTAAATTCTTAGTTGAAAAAACATGGGAAGTTGGCTATGGACCACAAAACCTATTAAAATAATTGAATGCGACTAAGTTATGGTAATAAATGTTTATAAAGCATTGCTGTTACTTGATTTTATACAGTTTATTTTTATTCATAGATGCCACTACTTAGTCAATATGCTAACAATAAATTGAATGATATCCTCTGTGCCCATGGTCCAGAAAATTATAATTGTCAGGCTGTTGCTTGAAGATATTTGTGCTATTAATTTATTGGAAAAGCCTGCTACTATACCAAGAATCTTGGTGCCAGCGCTAAAAAAGAAGGTTTTGGAACATATTCCGGACAACTCCTGTTTAAGCACTTGGTGCCTGGAAGCTTCACTTGTAAGGAATTACGATTAACAACATTTACAAGATCATATATATGTGGGTAAATATAAACAAATGACTCAAAATTCCGATAGATTCTAATAATAAATATTTATTATGAACCGGAAGATTTATATTGTGAAACCAAACCCTATTAACTTTAGTATATTTTAAGTACTCTCGAAAAAACCGCCAAAAACAAAACATATGTAAAGCATATGTTCATGAAAATGTAGCCATTAAGAACCAAAAATTATTTTGTAACAACTAAATCAACTCTGTCACGGATTATCCAGCCAAAATAAAATTATCTTTGGAATAAAAAGTATCAAGATTTTTCTAGAAATCATAATATTTACTGACGACGCGACGTTTACTAGACTTGGAGTCTTACTGGAGAAACAATTATTATTATCGTCAAAGAAATATCCAAGAATTCCTATCCTGTGCTATAATTTTGAAGCTCCTAAATAGTACGCAAACTGGTACGCCGTCTCATTCATAAAAAGCAATTTACAATATTGTCAATGATTAGATATCAGGATTTTAATGTGATATACATGCTTTTGTTACAAACAAGTATAAAAGATTTAAATTTTCGGATTTATGTTGAAAACGTGGCAATTCTGTATATCTCTTCCTACCGACTAAGAGGGTAAGCTCCATCTTTTTATCAATTTAAATGTAAGGTTGCCGCAGCTTAGCGAAGTTTTACTGAAAAGTTTGATCATTACAACGTTCTCTTTGTAAATTGAAACAAATATAATAAACCAAGGGATAAAAAAACTTGCACCCGTAGTTTAGATCAACTATCCAATACGGCAACACTGCCCATACATCATTCCTTACCGTTTTACTACTTATAGTAAAAACTACCTTTTATCAGTGACCGAGTTTTAATACCTAGCGCTTCCAATCCTCCCATAAGAATGAGCCGTCTTAGCATAATTCGTCAATGTTATTATGCTTTTGAAAATTCACATCTACCCGGAGAAAGACAAGATGGAGTCACTTGATTACTTGATAGACACTTTCACAAATATTAACAGTTTTGCGTATTTGCCATGCTTAGAAAATGACTTATTTATTTTATTAGATGATGTATCTTTAAACAGGACATAATATGTGATTTATGCGAGATAGTACACTACCTGACTTTCCATTTGACATTCAATGTTTTCTTTGTTATGGATTAGTTAAGGTAATGAATTTCTTTGACCCTCTCATGGACAAGAAATAAACTTGCTTGATTTTTAATTGCAAAGCTACATAAAATCGATAAATTTATTTTAATACCAAATCAATACACTTGATGAACTGGCGTTTTTTTTTATCTCCATTGTTTTGTATTTGTTGCATTGTGTTACTTAAATTGTGAGTTAAATAAATTCTATTAATTGAATGCATTGTGATGTTTAAACGTAAATATTCCAAAAACGGTTGAAAACATATAAATCAAAGAAGCTTCTTAGTCAAGAAATAAAGCTTCTTTCAGAAACTTGCATTGTAACATATCCAATTTTACAGATAAGAAAAGAACACCTAGATTTATTAAACCCTGTATGGATATGTAGCAAGTCCCCGCCAATGGAAAACGTAAAATAGTTCTTACATTCTTATTTATCACCAACAAAAACATATATGTGCCGATTTTGAATAACATACTATAACTTTGTTTCTAATGCAAAATGCCGATCGTGTGTGTTTTTATTGAAAACTGCTTCACAATTGTTTAAAATAAAATGAAGGAATGATATTGAAAAGAAAGGGCGTCAGCTATTTTTCTTTCGTTAGATGTGGCAATAACTGCACATTAATTTAGGTAGGTCGATGTGTCCAATTATTTCGAAAAAGAAAAAATAAACACGTCAACTTGTTTCTCCTTTACACGAGTTTAAAAATATAGAATATCCTCCGATTTCCATATACTTATTTTTTTACTTTTATCCTTTGGCTCTGGCTGTGAGATTTTGATCAATAATATTTATAAAACTTTTTCCAATTACCAGTTTCACAAAAGTGATAGGTTAACTATTAACAAAAATCAGAAGAAATCAACTATTGACATTCCTGCAATTTAAGTTCGATGACGTTCTTAACGTGCAAAAACGTCTTCCATCCGGTGTATGCTGATATGTTGCATCCTATTGAAACTCTAATCAGAACGGTTTACGACATGTATTTCAAGTAGATAAAACTGCATCGGATTGGTCCGATTAGATCAAAAAGCTACGTTAGAAACAAGCTCATTGAACTGTTTGCTAAACATGGTTGAATTCAAAAAATGAATTTTCTCTTTAATGAGTAACATTTCAAAAAATCGTATATAACCTGATCGGTCGATTTTAATGTTTAATATTTTTAGTTGATCTATCACCAATTAGTTTAACAAGAAAAAATATCTTAAAATCAAAATGTTACCGTGAACACTATATGTCATAGGAAAAGATTATCGTAGAAATATAGAATTTTAGTTTCTGTTTCTAAAGGAAATTAAGTTGTTTTATAACTTTTCAGTAATTTTTCAAAACATTTTGTGTATAATGAATTTTTATGTGAGAAAAATTCATTTAAATTATTTTGAAATAGAACCATACGCTTAATAAACAGCGGTTTTATTAAAAAAGAATATTATCATGCTCATTTGTCGCATTTTAATGACGTGGCTAAAACCAACGCGTTTACTTGTTGAAAAGGCATAATGCGTGTAATGAACTTTCCGTATTGCACATTCATAAATTATTCTCATATTTTCCTTTTGAATAACTGCTGAAATTAAAATATTATGTTTCCGAGGGTTTCGAAGAATTCCCATCCTAGGGAAAAAATTAAAAGTATTTTAGAAAGTGTCGGATAAAATAAATTTTAGACTTTTTCGCATCTTCAATTCGAGGAATGATTTGACTTAGCTTTCATCTTTGTCTGTCTCATATTAAATCTTTAATTTATCTTCGTAGGCTATTGACTACGAACAAAAAAAAGTAAGGAAGAACTGCGTTAAAGGGTTTTTCATCCATTTTTTATTTACCCAAAAATAATAAAATAGCAGAATGTTTTTCAATTTGGCGGCACATTTTTTCCGCACAAAGGGTTACTTTTCAGTTTTTTAATGTATTTCAAAAACTAAGCAAAATTATAAAAAAAATCGCAATAGTTTTGTGTAGAAAATATAATTTCCTATTGGAATATTCAGTTCAGAAGAATTTTTTTTGCAAAAAAAAAAGAAAAAAACAAATCGAATTAAATGTGAAAATTTGCGAATATCTTTTTACATTTTTACCTATAACTTTTTTCTGACCATAAATTACGACCATTAAATGAGGGGTTGTAGAAATTCTTACCATCAATATTGGTGTCCAAAAATCATTTTTGTTTTCGTTTTTAACCGTTTTCAATTATATTTCATTTTACCAATAATTTGCAATGCAAAATCTCATTTGTCTTGACAACGATGAAATTTTAAGGTTATTATGCTGTTTTTCTAAGTTGTAAAATTAATATTATGTCGAAAAAAGAAAATAAATTGCACAGAAAATCGACCGTTGGTTTCAGTTGTGAGAATTTATTCGACTTTGAAAAGTCTATGTTATTAAAGTTTTTGTATTTTCACAACATAATAGAAATTTGTTTGTAACGTCAGTTGTATCTTAGGTATGGGCTAACCTTCAAAAGTACCGTTATTTATATTTTATATATGTACCCAGCAGAAATATCTGCTCTACAATGGAGAATTTCTAATAAGAGTTAGAGATGTAAAATATTTTTTTCCCTTTCTCACTTACTGTAGGATTTAACTTCAACATATTTTTGTCAGATATAACTATTGAACTAATGTACGTGATAAATGTTTACTCAAGAGAATGACTTAATGGGTGGACGTGGTGTAATGCCTGCTTTTATTGTTCGATGGATGACTAACTTAGTATGGATGAAATATTTCATCAAGACGAGGATGCAGGAATCTTGTCTTGGACCATTTTTGGGTTTTTAAATAACGCTTCGTACGCTTTTATTTGAGATGGCCATCATGAAGCCGTTGCTGCTAGATTCAGTTTCGGGTCGACAGATTCATGACAGCCGGAAAAGTGACGTTCGTACAATACAGGTTGACCTGTTCTCACTGCCAGACCAAGTAAACTTAAGGAACCTCGTGAACAGAAAAAGATGAAAAGGATAATAAAACTTTACTAAAATGGTTCCAAGACCATCATTCATTCTTACACTAATGAACATGAACATAAGCACTGTCGAAATTAATAGCTATGAAACACAGCGTATCGGCATTGAAATAATTTCTGAAATAATGAGAGAAAACTTTAATAATATCAAATTCTAAAAGTGAAATTTCTAGTTTATTTCAAAATTGAGTTAGCTCCTTATCCTAATTGCACTCATGCTTTTGATAGTTATGGGATATATAATTTGGGTACGATAAGCCCAAAAAAATTACGTTGATCTAAATAAGTTTTCCAGGAATATAGATTAAGAAGGACTACACGACACATTCAGAAGCAGTCAATTTTTTTTGCTAATTAAAATAACGAAAAACAGTTTATTACATTTTTCAAAGTAGCTGATATCGATACCTCGCAGGATGAAGAATATATTAATGTAATAATTCTTTACACTGCACTAGAAATGACATCGTAATCGACAAATGTGGTTCTAGTTAGCCAAGATGTGGAATTTCTTATTTTCTTGTCTCTGCCACCAGAACAAAACAAAAATATATTCGTATTAGAATCAAGTATTAGAAAGGTTACTGATACATGCTTGATACGATATCTGCGTTCTTCAATATCGGCAAAATAAATTTAGGAAATCTATTGCAATGGAGAAATAAATCGCATTTGAATCCAGTGTACTTACTTACTTATTTACTCCGTGGCGTTACAACCCTGGGTGGGTTTTAGCCGACTTTACGATATGCCTCCATTCATTTCGATCTCTCACAACCTCCATCCAGTGTTCGATGCCCATAGTTTTGAGATCTATTGTTATATTATCGCTCCACCGGAGTCGGGGTTGTCCCCATGGCCTTCTCCCAGTCGGTGCTTCCTCCCAAGCTAGTTTTATTATTCTGTCGTCAGGAAGCCTTCTGATATGTCCTGCCCACTGGAGTCGTCTGGCCTTTATTTCTTTTACTACATCTGTATCTGGGAATAGTTCTTCTAGTTCCTTGTTAGTTCTTGTTCTGTATTGTCCTGTCGTATCATCTATCGTTGCTCCCGAAATTTTCCTCAAGATTTTTCTTTCAAGGACTCGTAGTCCCCTTCGTTCGCTACCGTTAGCGTCCATGTTTCGCAACCATATATAACTATCGATCTTCTAACTATTTTGTATAGGTCCATCTTGTGGTGTTTCGATTTCATCAGATCTTGTAGTGCGTACAGACATCTATTTCCTGCTTGTATTCTATTGTTTATTTCCTGTGATCCGTTGTTATCTTCGCATATTGTTGTTCCTAGGTATTTAAATTCTTTGACTCGTTCAAAGTTATATTCATCGATGGTGATGTTTTGACCTATTCTGTCTCTGTTTCGGCCATTCCGACTCATGAACATGTATTTAGTTTTGTCTTCGTTGATTTGAAGTCCCATCTTCTTTGCTTCCCTTTCGAACCATATTAGAGTTTCTTTCATTTTCATTCTACTACTACCAATCATATCGACATCATCTGCAAATGCCAACAGTAGATTTGGTCCATCTTGATGGAATATAGATGTCGGTGCTTCAATTTTCGAATTTCTGATTATATATTCCAGCGCTATGTTAAAAAGTTGTGGTGAGAGCGCATCTTCTTGCTTAAGACCGTTGTTTATTTCAAACATTTCAGAGTAGTACTGTCCCACTTTCACTTTGCACTTCAGCCCCTCCATAGACATCCTTATTAGGCTGACCAGTTTTTTTGGGAAATCCAAGCTCCTGCATTGCTGTCCATAGTCTCGTTCTGCAAACTCTATCAAATGTTTTTTGTAGTTTCTTTATATATTGAAAAATTAAATGATAAATGCCTAGCTAGAATCAAAGAATTTTGAAAGATTAAAGAAACTCCGGCAGTAAGCCTTCCATCAGCCATTTTTTTAGAAATAGAAATCACAAATTCCACTGCCGCAGTTTCCAAAGATCTTTTGACTCTAAAGCCCTATTGATTATTACTTGGAGTATTATAACAATTTATGAATGGGCAGAGACTAACACACAGAATTCATTCAAAAAGTTTCAGGACTAAGTTTGTATAAAAATTTACAACTAGCGCTATCTGTTACCCGACGGCAGAACTATGTAATGTTATGCCTTAGTTACCCTTAGTGGAGATATGGCTAGCTGTGTTTGTTTGAAATAGATGTGTTTTTGCCGCTGCATCACAATTTTCACTATGGAGCAACGCAATCAAATTTTGTTTCAAATTGGGAAAAAGTAGTTCATAAACATTCGAATTATTAAAAACCGCATATGTTGAGAATTCTTTAAGCCGCAGCAAAGTTTTCGAGTAGAATGTGCGGTTCAAGAACGGTCGACAGTCGCTAGAAGAGGATTTACAGGAGGGACGCCCTTTAACCTTGACTACCTATAAGAATGTCGAACGCGTGCGCGTCGCACTGTCTCGTAATCGGCAAATTACGGTTGAAGTGTTGTCAAAGGAACTCAACATCAGTGTAGGAAGTGTGCACCACATTTTCCTAGAAGAGCTGAAAGCGTGCCGTGTGGTTATTTAAATGGACAGACACGCGTAAGAGTTTGTTAAATAAAATTGTAACCGGCAATAAATCACGGTGTTTTTAATACGACTCATCGACCAAACTCCAAAGTTGAAAATCAAAACGATGCTCCTTTCGTTTTTCGATTCTCGCGGGATTATCCATAGCGAATTCGTCCCAGATCAAACAGTGAACGCACAATTCTACAAAAGTGTCCTGGAACGCCTTTTAAAGTGGATTTCTCGCGTAAGACTGGCATTGTACCGCACTGGTGGCTGGTTACATACAACTCTGCAACAATTTTTTTAAAAACTGCTAGAACTATACCAGTTTTCGAAATATCAGGAAACTCGCCAGTAGGAAATGACAGGCCAATAGGGAGGATAGAGGTTCAGATGTAAAATCAATTATTGCCTTTAAAACGCAGACAAGCACTTTAGCTGGGTTGCTGGATTTTATGTTTTTCAAACTCAGGGTAATCAAAACAATTCAATTCCTATCCCTACCTTTGCTCAGAAAAAAGAGCAAAAATGAAAAATAAAAAGCTTTTTACGATTTTTTGCTATCTCTTGGTCTTTTTTTTTTATTTTAATATAAAAAATTGCTTTCTGGACTACTAAATAGATTATTTTGATTAAAAATTCAATTTTCTACAAAAGGTATTCTTGGAATTTTAGCTGATTTTGAGTTACATTGAAACAAATAAAATATTAATCTTTTTACTCCGTTTGAACATATGCAGCGCTAAACTTTTAGCACATTGTAGTTTTATCACTTTTGAATAGCAGTTAACGGATAAAACAATAAAAACCCTTTAACGCAATTTTTTCTTACGAAATCATATAGCCAATAACATATTAGCTGCTCTTAAATATGCTCTTCACTAGTTATTGCAAAAAATACAGCTGTTGTCTACTTCGGCGCTACCTGCGTTCAGTCATTCGTTTGGCAATAAATTTCTGAGACCTATCTCTAGTTATTCTACGAATAAACTGCAAGCTAGCGGCATATTTTATGGACTAAATTCTTCTCGGCCGATAACTAGTGAAATGCTTCAGAAAGTTGTGCTATGAAGCTTCGTGAACGTCAGCTAGGGTGTCGTGGGTGGATTGAGCAATGGCGGCCCCCAAACACGTAAAAAAAAATTATTATTAATCATATCCTCCCGATTAAAAATTTGTCAAATGATAGTTGACACAACATTTTGCAGAAAAAAATTCAGCTGGCTGGTGATGGATTATACGTCAGCCAGTCACACAAACAAGGAAAAAATATATATGTTCAGTGATTTCCTCTCAGTTAAAAATTTATGAGATGATAGTTTACATGCTACTTTGAATAAATAAAAACGTTTCAATCAAATCAATATTCTTAATAAATGTTAATAATATATAACGTCAATAAATCTTATTTTCCAGCATGGCGTGGTGAAACTAATTACGGTAATATAAAAGCTTCAAATATCCTTTTTCCGTAAGAACTATACTACTCGTGGACTCTATATATATATATATATATATATATATATATATATATATATATATATATATATATATATTGATTTCCGGTTTCGCCGGCTATAATCCAAACTTTTGAGTATTAAATGGGTTGGTCAATAGATTTTAATAATTTTAGAATATCTGTATTTTTATATTTACATTTTAACCGGCTTGTTTGAATCTAGATTGTATTGGCGTAACTAATATCTATCCAAAAACTTTAAACAATTACGGAAAAATACATTGGCATTCTGTTCATCTTTACTTTGTTTTATAGCATAGTCCGAAGTTGGCGAAATGAATTTTGCCTTGTAATTTTAATATTTTTAAATGATATACTCGACATTCATAGCATAGTTAATATTATTATTTCATTAAATAGGTAACAGTGTGTCATAATACCAAAATTATTGAAAAAATTAAAACTACGACATTACCCTGAATTTCCACGGACACGGTATAAAATTGAAGTTTATTGGAATAAATGCACCAATACCTACATTTTGTCACTTCATATACAAGTTATTGATGTAGTCTAATAACATTTTATTTGTTGCAATTAGTAGTGCTCATATAAAAATTGAAAACTACCTAAAAATTTATCTTACAAAATTGCTAGTATGATAAATTGAACTAAACTACTTATTCAATTTTTCTTTACAGCGGCTAGAACAATGTAATACATATAATATGTTCGAATTCGCTACTGTCGCTCGTTTTGAGTAATATTTATCGCTCTTCTTCACCCCTGGTTCAACAAAACAGCTTTTCCGCAACTGACGCAGAAGTAATAAAAGTTGATAGGATGTGAGAAATTGCATTACTTCGTTCTGTTTAATATTATCAACGAAGATTTCAAGAAAATTTAACTTTCTATTTATCTCAACGATGGTTGAGTGTCTAGAAGACAACGAGGCGGTCGTAATTTTGTCTTATGTTATTTTCGGAAAGCAACTTTGCTTAACATTCTATAAAAGATGGTATGCTAGATGTTTTAATATAGAAAAATTTTGGACAGTGATTAATTAAACTAACTTTTAAAACTTTGTTAAATTTATTTAATTAGTACTATATCCGAAATGAAAAACAAAAAAGCTGATTGAATTAGAGAGAAATTACTTTTTTATCGTTTGTATAAAATTTGTTGGAAAGCTTTTAATTCTCATAAAGCAGCATTACTAAAATTTTAATATTATCTTTTATCGTGGTGTAACGACTATTTGTTTTGATATTAAATTGAATTTTATATCATTTATGTAAACCCGATACCTCTGAACAAGTTATCTAGCAACCAATTGTTAATTGAGACCAACTTTTCTCACTCTATATCTACAAGTATCTATATATTGCCTTCCTAAATTTTCTGTTTTCAAGACATCTACTGTCCTATTATTTTTTTATTGGTAACTTATTTGCCCTTCCAAAAGGAACTTTAAGTTGGCATGACTTTGACACTTGAACGACTTTCTCATGGTTTTTTCGATATCAGCTCGTTTGTATTTTACCCTTATATATCAACATTACATCACTCACTATGATCCCTTTCATGAATGTTGAGTCCGAATTAGTTAGTTCAAATATATATTTTGAACAATATGCGCGGTGCTTTTTTTCGGAATTCAGCTCATTGGTAACAAATCGTGTCGCAGCGTATCTCATCATCTAAACATCCACATATTCATGAGATTTATTCATCGCTTCGTTTATATTTCCGTCAAGTTCAAAAATCTTCAACCACTTTTCAGTCTTCTTTGAAGGAAATAAAACCCGTATGTTCGCATTTTTGACAAACCTGACTCATCATATACCTTCTCCAATATTCATTAAAAAAAATCCTTTGGCAACACAAAATTTGAGGAAAACTCTTTTTTAGATATGTTTATTCATTTTTAAAATCGCAGAAGTTATTTAAGGTCAATTAACCTGACCAAATGCTGTAAGCTAGCAGTTCCCACCCTTTTTCTTCTTGCGAACACCTTCTAAAAATCGAAATTAATTGGCGAAACCCTGTATAGTGTCATTGCGTTATTAAAATTATTTTCCATATTGAATAACAGTTTATAATTAAAAACTAAAGCATAATTGTGAAACATTTACACACAAACATTATTAAAACTAAAGTGATAGTTGAAGCTACAAAAAGGATTTAATACAAATTAAATACGATAATACAGAACTTGAAAAATAACCTCAATGGGATATTTGTGCCTGTTTGGTGGAACAAAGAAATTTAAAATTTGGTTCGATGTCTGAAGGTTAAAGTCTTAGATGAGGTTCTGCCTTTAACCTATTTCTGTACTTATCTTTTAGGTTAGTGTATGTTGTAAATCCTTTCTCACATAGATATGTTGTACAAAAGGACAAAACTGTAATGGCTTTTTCCTCCAAAACAGGATACTCATTTCTTACAGTGAGACAAAAATCAATTAAAGAGTAATCTTTAGTAGTTTTCAGGGAATTGTCAGAAGATAAGTCAATGGGCTTTTCTTTTTTCAGTAAAATTAAAGAAATATCTGAAGTTGCATCTCCTTGAAAAGGATTACGTATCCAGTTGTTCAATCTAGATATAATAGGTTTATTAAGAAAATGGTGCTTGAACGTTAATTGAAGTTGTTTAAGGTGTTCAGTAATATCCCTTTTAATACTTTCGTTAAGTTGAATTTAATTTTCTACTAAAATGATGCTGAGAGAACCCAAACATTCGTATTCATTTACCTGCAGACATTGAGTCCAAAAGGTGAACTTCTTTAGCACTGCTACTATTTCATCTTGCACATTAAAAAAAGCGAAACCTAGACCTTAAAAAGACATATTTAAATCATTTAATTTAGAGAAAGTTTCGGCTAAGTATGCAGGTTTTTACAGCCAAACAATATCAAATACGCAAGAGGGTTAACGAAATGGATGATCAAAAAAAAAATGCTTGAACTTCAGACTTCAATTTAACCAAGCGGATCAAAACCCTGCTAGGAGAAAGTCATCTTCTGTATGAGGTAGTAAAGAAACGTGGAGGCTTCCAAAGTTCTCACAAAGTGCGCGGAATAAACGAGAGTTTGTAGCGTACCATTTTATAAAATTTACAATTTTTACAGCATCGCTTAGAGTACTGGATAACCCTGCAGGAATGCGGTCACGTGCCAGTGTTTGTCTATAAATACACCAGTGAGTCTATTACCACCAGATCATAAAATAGCCCGCTCACTGATTTTGCACCATCAGTGAACACAGCCAAACAAAAAGACCAATTTATTTCATTTTTTTTTCAAAATAGTCATTGATTATATAAAAAACTGCTGTACCTATCGTGTAGGTTTGCAGTGGTTTTGCAAATAATGCATCTTAACTGAAAATCTTAAAAATATAGCAAACATGGCCTAGCAATACTACAGCGATTGTCAAGCTGAATAGCGAAATAATTAAATTTTATTCTATTTAAAAGTTTACTGTCCACATCACTTCTCAAATCATTAATTATTCGTGACACTATGTTGTTTGATAAGGAACTAAGGTCAAATTTCTTGGCCATCGTTTCTCCAAGCATACACTTCGTGATGTCTTTAGCATCATTCATCGTTTTGAAATCACTCGAGGTTCTTAAGCGTATCGTACAGTTTAGTTCGACTTTACTCTCGGGGTGTGTATATCGGCAGATGTTATTCTCGCTCTTTCGTGTCCATTTGGGAATGGTCTTGGTTCGTCGAATTAGAAGTTGCCGGCTTATTCTTGGATGTACTCGCATCGCAAAGGACATAGCGACTCATCGCGTTACAAATTGTTGTCTGCTGCAATGTTTAATTTGCAATTCCGTCATTGCAATAATTTTTTCGCGAACCTCCTTTATACATTCGCGAACCGCTGAATTTCCTGCTTGAGAAACGCTGCTGTAAACAAACTGGTCAGCAAATGGTACAAAACTTTATGCAACAGTTCGACACATTGTTACAAACTTACAGGAAGTAAAAATTATTCACAAATTTCAATGTAGTTTTTTAAATAAACAATTTGAGAGAATGTAAATAAATTCTAAAACAGTGTCCGAGAGTATGACTCTGACATATATCCAAAATCCCAGAGGTCTACGATAATCCATTTTTATATATATATATATATATATATATATATATATATATATATATATATATATTATTTTATCTTTTTTTTTTAATTTCTGCTAGGTATCTATGTTTGAATAAAGTGAAAAAATTAATGCTAAAGTTATTTTCAAAAATTAGAAAATAATATATGATTAAATTTAAAAAATTCTAAATCTGAATAAATTGCCACAAAATTCAGTGTTCTTTTAACAGATAATGCAGGAGTTTGATTATTTAGAGTTAATTATTTAGTCCCGTGTTTAGTTTATTTCTGTATTCAGAACAATTAGGAGAATTCCTAGGATAATTGGGTGAATTTATGAAAGGATAAAGTGAAATTCAGGAATCCAGGGTAAACTGGTGTACAAATTTTGGTTAGTAATGGAGCCTTTGCTACAAGGTTTATACTAAATCTGATTAAATTAAAATTATAAATGGCGTAAAGCAGTGTAAACTCTTATATTTCTATTAACAGTAAAATTATTTTAAATACCATTATGATAAGCTATTAAAAACAGGAGAAGATCACTCAATATTTCAAGGTTATTCATCATTTATTAAAAGAAGTAATTAATGACACAGACAACAAAGAAACTCATTTTTAATTTTTAATTTACCAAAATTTACTAGTATAAAATTTAAGTGAAAGATATATCAAATTTAATTACAATTACATAAGGTTATCTATTTAGCGTATTTTATATTGTAGGTTGTGAGTGGATCGTTAAAGCTTTTCTTGCTCCTCTACAGTATCTTGACCTATAATAAATTTTGTATCTGACCCTGGTTTAACATAAGCCTGGGATATTTAGACTTTTCACGAAGTCTAATGTTTTTCTGATGGATAAGTGCTTCAAAACCTAGAGGGTGATGCCTTGTAGAACTGTGCCATGTATCCGCATAGCAGATGTTCCGCTGTTTCAACTGAATGAGCGTAGAAAAGGCAAATATCATACTCATCTTTGCATATTTTTTGTTATTACTCGAAAATCCCTTCTTGATCGAGCAGGATTCTTATGTTGTTTGGCGATTGGTTTCTAAATTTCTTCGCTTGTCTGAGACCAGGCGTATTGGTTCACCTTATTTTTATCTGATTTCATTTCCAGTTCCGGAATGTGGTTTTTTGATCATCCACAGAAAGCTTGCCGGCCGAGAAAAAGATTTTTCTCCATACTTTTGCGAGACTATCGACTTTTTCATTTTCTTGGATCTCTTAGTGCCCTTGCATCCCCATCATGGTTACCCTCTTGTTCCCCACCAATTGCTTTAGGGCTTGTCTACAGTCCCAAATCAACTTAAGACTTGTATGTGTTTGAGCTGAGAGCTTTTAACACTACTTGGCTATCTAACAAAATATGTATTTTAGCCTTCTTAATGTTTTTATTAGGCACTCGTTATCACAGATTTGAATTGTATTGTATATTACATTTTGGTTTGGATGACGGTAGGAGTGTTCCCTAGAGATTTCGCCAGCTCGAAGCTTGGACCTGATACCCTCACCCTAATCCACTCTTTCACCGTGGATCTATCAGTAAATTATATCACTAAATCTGTTTCTAGTCGAGGAAATATTTCGCCTCTTGGTAACAGTAAGTTACTACTTCATAGTTCAAGTCAAAGTCATACCTTATAAATATGAAGTCTGCCGATTTGGATATACATTTTGGTGAAACTCTACCAGAATATCTACATGCCCAACGAAATTCCAGATTTGCATTTTGCTTTTTAGAATAGCTCGAAGGCATTTGTTGCTTCCACCCTTATCCCAGTTATGTGGAATGGAGGGAGGTTCAGCAAACTTTGCAGCCACTGTGGGGTGTGATGACATAGCCTTCGTAGTTCTTTCATAAGTTTAATTCTCAGTTTTCTTTGAGCTGCTGCTTATTATATCTTTGGCCACTAAGGCAGCCATATGACCATGGCTTTAATAATCATTTCATATGATTATAACATCATGTTCGGTATCAGATCAAAGATTTTTCCAAAGGTCCTCCGACACGTCAAGCTTTCCGCTATGTCTTTTTAATTAATCTTTTTAATGTGGCTATTTCAGGTCAGTTTTTGATCTATTATTGCTCCCAGATATTCAGGCTCTTTAGAAAAGCTCAACATCGTTCGATTTTAAGTTAGACGTTCCTGTTTTATTTTCATCTCCTCGTAAATGATAGAAGGACCGTTTTATCAGGATTAATAAGTAGTCTTTCCTTTGTGCAACAGTTACTAATTCGATTTACATGAGGCTTGTGAGCCTCTTCAGTGCTGATAGTAACAACTAGGTCGTCAGCATAACCTCGATTTTGAAATCTTATCATTTAGTTGACTCAGTAAGCAATCAAGCATCACACCAGATGCGACGTCGGTCCCTTTTGGGAACACCCGCTTTGTTGCCGATAGTATGAATTCTACTTTTTAGGACATATTGAATTCATCTTCCTAGAGGCGGTTCTACTTGGATATTGGACTCTGACCGTGTATTTATGTACAACATTGTTAAACGCTCAATGAAAGCATTCAAAGAAATTTCTATTGCTATCAGTGTTTTTTCCACATTATTCTTCAGACAAAAAGGGGATTCATTGGGGATTTCCCAACTTGATATGCAAACTCATTTTTTTGTGTTAAGGAGTTTCTCTTTGTTTCTTTCTCTTCTTAAGTGACCCATTTTAAAATAACTTAATTAATTGAATGAATTTGGCAAAAATTATTCACTTAAAATTTATATTGACTTGATTGATTCCTTTTAGAATAACATAAATGTTAGGAATAGATTTATATTTTATAAATTCTGTAAATGTCTAAACAATATTCTCATTAACAATAACGGAAGGATCGCAGTCAAGAGGAATACTTTTCTGTGTTAAATTCCAACCACGATCTTTCGACAGGAGTTAGATAACAAGCGTAAAGCTTAGTTGGTGGTATGCAGTTCAATTGCTATCTTAATAGATAGTAATTTGCCAAAAACTTATAAATAGACAAAAATAATAGAGGCCTATTTGTAGACAAAAGATTTTTAGATATTTTTATTTAACATATTTTTTATAAAATTTTTGTTGAACGTGTTAAATGAATGAATAAACAAAGGTGGTGATACTTGATCGTCGATGCCTAGGCCTCATTGGACCATGTATATCTTATCATAGCTGCAGGTCTTTCGAAGCCAATCGCCTTTGCGAATCCAAGCAGGCTCGTTAATTGATCGTGCTTAACTGCTTCTGGTAACAAAATTGTGTCTCCGAAATATATTTGGGCACCCTCTAAGAGCCTGATCAATACTTTCATCGTCCTCCAGACATCAAGACAAAATTTACACGTCGGGTTGTCTACAACACCGATTTTATCAACACGTCTCCTCAGATGACAATGTCCTGTCAACAATTCCACCACAATTCGCATCACTTTCTGTTCTAAGGAGAGAAGCTCCCTGGTAAGTCGTGCGCTAAGTTCAGTTATGTGTTCCTTGGCACACCTTATTCCAGGAGCTCCTCTCCATGATTCAAATATTGTACGTGTTATTATACACACATTTTTACTTTTCAGTTTTTTCTGAATAACTGATCAACGGCTAACCATACGTTGATTTTTGATATCCTACTGCCTGAATTTCTATTACATAATATCTAGAAAATTTCAAATTGAGTTGGAAAAATTAAATTAACTATTTTTAAAAAATGAATTTTTGTACTATAAAAAGTAGTTTGACTTTAAATTTTCTCCAAAAAAGAAATCGTTCCATACAAAAAAGCTAAAAAATGATAATTTTGTAGTGATGGCTGACCAGGTTAACGATTCGACACTTGAACTTTTACGATAAGTATAATTTTTCGAAAGGTATCGTAAAGGATAATATCTTAATAATTTTCTGTTTCCTTGCGGCAGTATTTCCGACATATTTATAAATATTTTATTAAAGTATAACATTTCCTTCCGAGAATGAAGGTTGCGTTGGGTATTACGTAATGGGAAGAAAATGATTCTCGAGATAAAAAAATAAACAAAATATAAAACCAATAGAAATACAGTTCAAAGGTACATACTTTATTGACAACTGTGGAACTTACACTTAAATATCAGAAGAAAAATGTTAAGGTAGCAAACTTTACCGCTTCAGAGTTTGGTAAATATATAAGAATTGCTTACATCTATAGAATCAAAAAATTTACGATACCTAGTTTTGGTTTGTTACAATAATTTCACGTAAATGTCTTTTTTGATTCACATTTCCTTAAGATTTACATTTAAAATTGTACTGTTTATTTATGAATCACAGAGACGTTTGAGTATTCTTGTGAAATAACATTTTCATGGCCGCATTTTATTTTTGCATTTAATTGCAATTTTATAGATTAGATAGTCAGTCCTCGCCGAATGATACCTGAATTTTATAATGTAAAAATAATGATGTTATTTAGTTGATCAAGGTCACTGCCAAATACTCGTGACTGGGAAAAGACTTGGTATATAATAATAGTAGAATCGCTACATATGGTTAACATTTTGGAAAAAGCCTACTATGGCCATATCAGAATTTCAGAAAAGGATGAGATATGCACTTGGTGTTGAGGTATCTGTTTCTACTCTAAGAAGAGTTATTCCTCATCCAGATTTTAAATGTCTGCTACTGGTAAGAGTTCCGTGGTAATAAAATGATCTTCAAGTTTCATATCTAAAGGACAAATTTTGAACTATTATATTTTTGTATCAAACCAAGACGTGTCTGATATTTATCGAATTTGTGTCTGAAACCAACAAGGATTGTCTAACTTACCGACCTTTTTTCGTATGTATTTTCATACGAGAGGTACCTACTTTTGAGGAGAAATTATGTACACTGGGCTTACTGGGTTAGTTCACTTTAAAGTATTAAAGTATTAAAGTAAAACGGGCTTTTAGTAATAGATTTGTTTTCATGGTCAATATCCTACCTTAGCATATTAAAGTGATGAATAACTACCCTGAAAATGATCAATTATGAATCGTTTTGACTAGCTTGCTTTATTTTCGAACATAAATCCAAAAGTTATGCTCTCCTGGATAGTTTATGCTCAAAGAATATTTCACAGCACTCTTCAGATGCTTGTTACTGCCCTAGGGAGGAATGGCAAAACATTCCCGAAGAGTGAATAGCCACTTTTGTTAAGAGTTTTTCTCTTTAGGATTGCACTGATGCCAGAGATAAAACTAGGTTTTATTAGAAAACGTATTTTATGTATACAGGGTGTTCTATTTTAGCATTAACACTTAAATGTCGAAAACTTAGCGTTTTCCAAAAAATCATGAAAGACAATATTTTCCTTATTTTAAGTAAACCAAACGTTAATGACTTTGAAATTGACTTTAGACTTGTATATTAAGAACATTTCAAGGTCAACTTTGGTTTTTCTAGTAAAAACCCTTATTTTTTATTGCAGAAATAGAAAGTAGGGAAAATTCCCGTCCAACGATGTAAATATGTCATATATTTTTTTACATCTAGAGGTCATTTGACGATCAATCGCACTTGTTTGATAGAAAAATGCATAGTCTTAGAAACCAAGCAGTTTAATGACAAGGGCTAAACGACAATACAAGACATAACTTTATTTATTTTGAAAGGGCAGCGTAACGTTTATAAGCTTAAAAGCGTATACACATACATACAGAGTGTCCTAGAAAATGTGAAAAATCTTCGGGATATAAAAATGCACGTAAAAGAATACTATAAGATCATATAAACTTTTTTCGTATAAGCCTCCTCTTCGGAGATATGGCCTCCCAAAGAGCTGTAATGAAATTAAATTTTTACACATAATTATTGAACCATTAGGTATATTTCAATTTTTTTCAATATTATGTATACCAAGTAAGACTCCTCAACAATTGATATCGAATAAAGTGTTGTGAATTACCCACAACTGCAGAAACGGACTAGCTATAACACTCATGACCCAGCGACAATGGACAACGTTTTTTACATACCTTTAACTATTGACTAAAAATTAAGTATTCTTCATTCATGTTTTTAAAAAACGTCATTTTATTTACACTGTTGGTCCTCTAACTGTCGGGTTGAATTAAAAAAAAGATTTTCCCCTGTCACCATAGTTTCAATAAAAAGTTAAACTAACTGTTTAGTTAAAAACTTCGTACGAGGGTTCAACATAAGCTCCGTTAAGTCTGATAAACTCGCGGGCACGACGAATTGAGGACTGCTGTACCCGTCACATTAACTCAGCATTGTTCCTTGTTAGATCACAATGAAACGTGATTTTCCGTAGAAGTACCTCCCTACTATCGACCGACGTGGAATACACCAAAATTTTGAAGTGTTCCCACAGGTAAAAATCAAGCAACGTTAGGTCAGAAGATCGAAAAGGCCAGCAAATAGGTCCTTCTCTACCTATCCAACGGTTTGAATAGACCTGCTCCAGCACAGCAATGCTGAAATGAGGTGGTGTCCCACCGTGCATGTAGTCCATGTTTCGGCGGGTTTTAATTGGTTAGTGCTCTAATAAATCATAAAAAGTCTTCTGGAAGAACTCAAAATAAAGTTCTCCGTTCAGTCGTGCCCGCAATACGAATGGTCCAATCAAAAAATTACCAATTATTCCTGCCCAGACATTAACTGATTAGAACTGATGTTGATAATGCGAAAGAGTAGTTGCATGCGGAATTTCATCAGCCCTTACGTGTGAATTGTGTAAATTTATGATACCGTTTTTGGTAAATACTGTTTCATTCATGAAAATAATAATGCTAATGAACTTTATATTATTTCGTTGCTGATCCAATAGTCAGTATGCAAACTGCATTCTACGGGGAAATCTTCTGAAATAGGTTCACGCACTATTTTCAAATGATATGGATATAACAGATGTTCTTGAAGAACTTCATGTACTATTATTTTCGACGTATTAAACTACGCTGGTAATTTTCGAATGCTCGTTGAATGCGTGTCATCTACATCATTTAAAATATTTTCCTCTAATTGCGGCGTACGTACTGTTCTTCTTCGACCAGCATGAGTACTTCTTTTCCCAAAATTTTCTAAAATTATGAAGAAATTTAATAAATTTACCTTATTAAATGGAATCGTCTACCATTGTCCCCTAGACGTTGGTCAACTCGTTGATATGTTTTCTGATCTGGAAGAGCATGATTAGGATATCTGTCGTTATATATCCTACTAGCTTCCAAAGCATTGAAAGATGCAAGACCATACATTAGATGCATATCTCAATAAACGTGTATTCCATATTTCGAATTATTTTACAATTAATTTCACTACGAAATCCAAAAATCAATATCCAAGTAAAGAATCAATGTGTCAGCGATGTGAAGTAGACAAGCTCTAAAATGCAAGATGTTTATTTCTTTCGTATCTAGCAACGTTTGCAACAGCAATACTGAGTGACGATCAAATAAAACGTACATTTTTTGCAAACCTAGGTCGAACTGCAATTCACAGCGATGAATGAAAAGTACTTAATTTTTAGTCAATAGTTAAAGGTATGTAATAACATTGTCCAAATTTCTTATCATACAAAGCGTAAAAAAATGGACGCATGAGTGTAACAGTTAGTCTGTCCCTGCAGCTGTGAGTAGTTCACAATACCTTTCAGGACAGTAATTTGAAGGATCTTACCTAGTACAGATCATATTAAAAAAATGAAATATACCTGGTGGTTCAATAATTATATGTAGAAAACATGATTCCACTGCAGCTCTTTGTTAGCCCATATATCCGAAGAGGAGCCGTGTACGAAAAAAGTTTATATGAACTTGTTGTATTCCTTTCATTTGTTTTTTTCATATCTGGGAAATTATATATATATATATATATATATATATATATATATATATATATATATATATATATATATATATATATATTAACGAACCAGAAAACACAGAAAACAACTATCTACTTAAAATCCCCACATCGTAAAATATCGGCAGGATATTACCGTTCAGGGGTGTATTCAGATATTTGTTTGTGCTGTTTAAGATAACAGTCCGGCATCAAGTTCTGCGGGTAGTTGAATGCGCTATGGGTGAAATTTGAATTATCTTTATTATTCTTTCAATATTAAGGCTATTTATTTTTGTAGTTTCACAAATTTTTCGGTAACTTGTATGCGGATTTTCGACAGAGATCCCATAACTAAAAATTAATTTTCTTCATTTTCGGTATTCGGTTTCTGTCGGATTGCCCTTTTACAAACCACAATTTCTATAATTTCTTCAAAAAATATGCAGCAAATTTTTTAATGAACCCTTGTCGGGATAACGTCTATTAGGAAGTTTTTGAGTATAAATTCCTGACACTAGCAAGCAATTTTCTTCACACTCCCCAAATACTAAAATCGTATCAATCTTTTCTTCTTGAGAGTAAGTTCTCATTTTAAATAATTAGCATTTTCAAATAATCTGGAAGACCGCTGATGGTTTAACTAACAAGGAAGGTCACTAAATTATTTGTCATAAATTTCTTGTATATAATAAATTATGACGTCAGCTCAGTCAGTGCCTACTTTTCAAAAATAAATTGAAAAATATTTATGTCAGTATTACTAAAAACAATATGAAAGATAGGTAAAAATATATCAAAATACGTTTTTTGGTTTTAATGATAATAAAAATCAATTATAGGTTTTTTCAACCTTATATATTTTTTTGATCTTTTTTATTTTACAAAGTTCAGTTTCTTTAGCATCTTGCGTTTAGTTTTTACGCTTTATTACTTCTATTATTTTATTATAAAAAGGTTTCTCTGTTGGGCCATCACAAATTACTTTATCTGAAATTCAAATATTATTTTTTCAATATCTTTTTTGTTTGGACAGTTATAGAAAAAAAGAATATGTCGTTTTAAAGATAAAAGAATACCTAATAAAAAAATACATTTACATTTATGTATGTTACTAAAATCAGCTCCGTATTAACATTACATGCAATGGCTTGTTTATATGTATTATCCTTTCAGATAGAGAAAGCGAAAGAATATAAACAAACAGTTTATTTCCTGCAAATACCACTCTAGTCCTCTCTCCAAATGCATTTCGACCACTTTATGGTCTTGTCAGTGGAGCTGTATCAAACCCAGAGCAACATTCGTAGGAAACATATGCTTATGATGTCGTTCGACTGGCGATATTTTTCATTCTGACATCGAAGTCGACGGATGACAGGTTTTTAATATCCTATCGATATACCTTAAAATTAATATTTCATAAAGAATTTGATTCCTACGAATGTTGCTCTCGGTTCGACATAGCTTCACTGACGAGACCATAAGGTGGTCAAAACACGTATGCAGAGAGGACCAGAGTTATATTTGCAGAAAATAAACTGTTTGTATATATTCTTTTCTGTTCTCTATCTGAAAGAATAATACATATAAACAACGATTTAAACACGGCAGATAGATTTCTATATTTCTTACTGAAATTTTGATTTTTTAAAAATGAAATAGCTTATTTTTAAAATTTACTAAGTAAGAGATACAAACAATAAAAAATCGCAATTTTAGATCCGTGTTTATCTATTTAAACCTATGGTATATTAAGTTTGACACATAGGTCATAGGTTATTGACTGTGGGATTTGGTATGAAATAATTTCGTTAAATGATCTTTATTGTTTTATCAATTTATTGCTCGTCTAAAAATGGCAGCCTTTTAAACATCAAGAAGTTCTCTGCTCATGCAAGAGAATGTGTTTCGAGAATCAGCATCGTTTGATTTTTGGTTATCTTCCAACCTAAGCAGAAAATCACTCCTCAAAGAAATTTGAATCTATAATTAAATACTAAGTTTAATTCCATTGCTAAATATGGACACAAATCTTTGGAACTTAAATTATGTTAATATCTTTATAATCTCTATATAAATTTTGGTATCGGTCTAAGCCTATAGGCGTTCGATTGCATTAAACTTGTTTCATAATTTATATTACAAACACAGCTTCTCTCTACTGAGCACCGAAAAATATGAAGAAAATTCCACAATGAATAAATTTCTTATTTTTCATTAACTTTTAATTTATTATTGGTACTTATAATTAGTATTTATTAACATTCAGTTAATTTCCAATATATAAGGTGTTTTCAAATAAGAGCAAAAACTTTTAGGAGGTGTTCCCTGAGATAATTTTAAACTAAATGTTCGTAATAATGCTTTTATTACAGGCTGACAAATTTAACATTTTTTTTTCAGTTTTTAAATTTATTTTATTTGCTTTTAAAGATAATTAAGCCAAATTTAGTACATTAACAATTTTTGCAGTTTTCATGAGATATATTTATTATCATGTAAAAAAATGTGCAGAGTAATACTTTTTTCTGGAATGTCTTATTTTACCCCTTAAACTTTTTTCAGGAGCCAGAGACTCAATTTGATCACTCAGTTAATTTTCCCATTTTATTGTAAAACTTTCTTGTTTTCTAAGTTGTTTCCTAAACGCGAATGGTTTTTCCACAAAAAGAATAATACGTATTATGTAAAAACTCGTAATGTATTTGTGAAAATGTAGTTACAATAGCTACTAAATCCCTTCGTCAGTAATAAACTATCGTCTCTTAAGAAATGTAAGAAACCTTTTCCTTTTACACCATTGTCAATAAAGTATGAGGTATGAGTATCACAAAAATAAAAGTCTATTCAGAAAACTATTTCTGTGAAATAGAATGAGTATGTAAAATTAGGTATAAATTCATTACATAAAAAACGTTGGGTTCTTTAAAAAATCATTCGGAAACGTCAACTTTGTTTTTTTTTGGCTCGAATTTTTCCAATATCTAACAAAGAAACATGTCATTAAATCTGTTATTCTGGAATATGGAACGTGTAATAGAAAAAATGCCCGAGCGACTTCTCAAAAAACACAGCGTTTTTAAATAATGAATTTATTTCAGACTTTACGTCCTTATAGGATTTAAATTTTTTATGCTGGAAAATATTTTAAATACTAAAGTTGTTGATTTTTTTCGAATGATCTTTCAGATTTCTGAAAAAGTAATGGTAAAGTGAGAAACTAAAACAGTTTAATGGCACATCCTGTATATTCTTTAATAGAGGAGCTCCTTTTCTCATGATTTCAAAAATGTATATGACCTATTCCATTCAAAATTATGCAGTGAAAATAGTTAAAAAAATAAAGTGCTTTTCTCCGTAAAATTCTAGAACCAAAAAAGTGTACACTTATTTTGCTGTTTTGCGAAAAAATTGTTTTCAAGAAAGTTATCGAGATTTTAAAGTTGAGCTTAGCGCTTTTGCAATAAAGAAAAATCACAGTCATTTTTTTTTCAAAATTGTATATTCTTGTGAGTAATTGACGTAATTCAGTTTTCTCTTTTGATTAAAGTCACATAAGTCTTTCACTTTCCGAAAAAAATTGAAAACCCAAAAACTTTCAAAATTGACAAAATGGCGGCGGTTTCTCAAAAAAAATAAAAGAAAATAAACGAAATTTTCACAAAAACTACACTTTTTTGATTACTTTTTTTTTCAGGGGAGCGTTGTTATACGCGTCTTCAATTACAATTATTTTCATGGGTGCTAAAATGCACGGGACAACACAATAATTTTTTTTAAATGACCGATTCCATTTTAACTCATGTAATGGGACTTTTTAAAAAAAAAAGCTTTCTTGTGAAATATGTTATTATAGAGACCAAAAAAGTGTACACGTATTTTACCGTTTTGAGAAAAAATCGTTTTCAACGTAGTTATCGAGATTTTAAAGTTGAGATTACTGCTTTTGCAGTGAGAAAAAAATACAGCCGTTGATTTATTCAAAATTTTTATTTTTGTGATTAATCGACATAATTTAATTTTCTTTTTTGATTCAGGTCACATAGGTTATAAACTTCAGGAAAGCCGAAAAGTTTTCAAAATTAATAAAATGGCGGACGTTTCTGGAAACAAAACTAAGAATTATATTTACAGTTGCCTGTTTTATGCTTCATTATATAGTTATAATTTGGGGTGATTCTACTTGACAAAATAAGGGTAGAGCTTCATATAATTTTTTTTCAAAATGTCATTCGTTTTCGAGTTACAAGCCGTCCAAGTTCAAGTTTTTATTTTTTGTTTTTTGAATTACTCGCTTACAGGAAAACCGATTTGACTAATATTTGAAAGATAGGCTAAGTCTTCTGCGCTTCATCATTTTAGTAACAATTCACATTGATTGTTTGCCGCTAGAGGGCACTTTACCTACATTGAAAATTGTTTTTTTGTCATAATTTTTTAGTGTTGACAGCTAAAGTAGTTTTTGGCATAATTTCTGAAAGACTGATGCCAGGCCTTTAAAAAAGGTGCTCTTTATTTACATCGCTAAACCCAACAGTTTAGACGTAAATCACCCTTAAAAATTAAGTGGTAAATTTACTTTTCTCATTTCATTACCACCAGCTACCAGGTAAATAGCTATCAAAGTATACAAGAGCTGTCAGTTTAACATCAAATAAATTCGCTTTTTAAACTATTTAATTTATAATCTTAAAATAACTAATAATGGCTAATCACCAATATTCAAATATCGAATATTGTGATATCCATTTTTGTTATGGAAAAGCAAATGGTAATGCAGAGTTGGCAAGAAGATATTATATGGAAAGTTATCCGGAAAGAAATATCCCTCATGCTCAAACATTTTCCAGTGTGCACAGGAGGCTTGCGGAATGTGGTTCCTTTAAAAGTTATAATGGAAATAGGGGAAGACCTAGAACTGCTAGAAACGTGCAACAAGAAGAAAGAGTGCTTGAAATTATTGAAGATAATCCAGGTATTAGTACTAGAAAAATTGGGAATGAAGTGCGGCTCTGTCAGGCTAGTTCATGGAGGATACTAAGAGAAGAACAACTCTACCCGTTTCATTCAAAAAAGGTGCAGGCTCTTTATGACGATGATCGGCCGAGACGGTTAGAAATGTGCAATCAGATCCTAGCTAAGTATGAACACGATAATCGATTAATTGGCGTCATATTATTCACAGACGAAGCTGGTTTCACTCGTGATGGCATAACAAATCTACACAACATCCACACATATGCTTACGAGAACCCAAACAATGTGGTAGAAACGAAACATCAGCGTAGATTTTCACTAAATGTGTGGGCAGGGATAATAGGAGATTACCTTATTGGTCCTCATTTCTTTGATGGCCCATTAACTGGTGACGTATACTTAGATTTTATCCAAAATCGTCTCCCATTGTATCTGGAAGATGTGCCATTGGAAGTAAGGGCCAACATGTGGATCCTCCAAGACGGAGCTCCGCCCCACTTTAGTATACGTGTCCGACAGTATTTGAATGCAACGTATCCTGAGCGATGGATAGGACGAAGTGGACCATTGGCATGGGCAGCGAGGTCACCAGACCTTAATCCTATGGATTTTTTCTTTTGGGGTCATTTGAAACAATTGGTGTACGATATTCCAGTAATCAACGTCGAGGATCTTCGCTTCAGGATAATCGAAAAGTGCCAAATTATTAAAGAAACACCAGAAATTTTTCATCGAGTTAGGCGACATTTTTTGAAGAGTGTTAGGAAATGTATGGAAGAAAATGGGGGACATTTTGAGAATCTTTTTTAGTTTGTTTAGTACTGTTTCATTAATTTTTATCAATTAAATGTATATCGCAATAATCCATAATATGAATATTTACTGATTAGCCATTATTAGTTATTTTAAGAATATAAATTAAATAGTTTAAAAAGCGAATTTATTTGATGTTAAACTGACAGCTCTAGTATACTTTGATAGCTATTTACCTGGTAGCTGGTGGTAATGAAATGAGAAAAGTAAATTTACCACTTAATTTTTAATGGTGATTTACGTCTAAACCGTTGGGTTTAGCGATGTAAATAAAGAGCACCTTTTTTAAAGGCCTGGCATCAGTCTTTCAGAAATTATGCCAAAAACTACTGTAGCTGTCAACACTAAAAAATTATGACAAAAAAACAATTTTCAATGTAGGTAAAGTGCCCTCTAGCGGCAAACAATCAATGTGAATTGTTACTAAAATGATGAAGCGCAGAAGACTTAGCCTATCTTTCAAATATTAGTCAAATCGGTTTTCCTGTAAGCGAGTAATTCAAAAAACAAAAAATAAAAACTTGAACTTGGACGGCTTGTAACTCGAAAACGAATGACATTTTGAAAAAAAATTATATGAAGCTCTACCCTTATTTTGTCAAGTAGAATCACCCCCTTAAGTTTCGTGATCGATTTTTGAATGACCCTGTATAAGATATTTACCAAAAAAGGTTTCGTACGATTTATCAAAAATATATAATAATATGAGCAAATATTTGCAAGTATCAACTTGTTGCAATAATACTTCCTAAACATGTTACTACCTGCAAATGCTTGCTCATATTATTCTACTTTTTAATAATCGTATTTGACCTTTTTTGGTAAACAGGGTTTATAAAAATTTTAAAATATGATAATTGTATAATGAAGAATATAAGAGGCAACCGTAAAACAATTTCTTGACTTTGGTTCGAGAAACGGCAGCCATTTTTAATTCAGAGAAATTTTCGGATTTCAAAGTTGATGATTCATGTAATGGAAGTTAAATCTTCTAGTTAGTCGGTTTTTTTATTTATCATATTATTATAATTAATACTACATATGTCAATCAATAAACTCTTATATAGGAATATTAAAGATAAAAGTCTAAATATAAGGAGTGGAAATTGTGTATTAGTAATAAAAGAAAAGAATTTTTAATCCTTGTATTTTTAAGATTCAAAACTTGTTTGACATTTTGTTGCACCTGCCATTTTAAATCATCTACCGTCAATTTATACCGATTTTAAGTTAGACCATGTTAGTGAATTAGCGGGTAAAAATTTGAATTATTTGTAAATTCATAAAAAACAAAATTACCCGAAAAAAAATTCATTATTATTTTCCTGGTCATATTGTATTTTATATCAAACTGTATACGATCAATAAATAAATCGAGTCCTTGGAAGGGTTTTTCGCGAAAAAGGTCCAAAAACAATCTTTAGTTGTGAAATTAATGACCTCGGACTTTCAGTCTCAATAACAGTAACCTACTGTAATAAATTTACACAATAATGCAAGGCTACTGATCAGAAATATCCTAATTTGTGCCACAAAATTTGCAGCAACTAGATTTCTACTCATAGTCAACTCCTTTAAGTTTACTACTCTGGGCTTCACTCAAAATTTTCAAATACTCCTCATTTTGCAGACGATTGCCAGTTCAAAGAGCATATTGATGGCTATTTTAAAGACCAACGGGAATAATTTTTCCCATTGAAATTAAATCGTTGCAGGACAAGCAGCCTACTTAAGGGGAATATATTGAAAATTAAAATTATCGAAATGTCCCAAGTTTTCGTTCATTATTAAAGAGAAAACTTTTCTAGAACCTCTCGTACTTCATTTTCAGTTAATACGGAAATCGCCTTGCGATAATCTCCAAATACTCTCTCTATCTTTGTCTCAGCTTTTAAAATATATGAAGTAATTCTGAAATAACCAAGTTCAAATTCTGAGGTAAATTTTCTCTTTTAATGCTTCAATTGTTACCTAGTTTAGTGGAAAACTTCTATTTAACAAATACTGAACCCTAAATGATGACAATAAACTTAGTTTAAGGAATCTCAACGTGAAACATGTTATTTATTTATAAGGAAACAACAACCTAAATAATTTATTGCTTAATTCCTTCTCACAATTTTCCTTTAATTTCGCCAGCATATGTCTTAAAGTCATATAAATCTCTATAATGAACATCCAATTTGTAACAGTCTGTGTACTTAGTATTAAAGAGGATGTCGGAGCTTTCGTAGTTGTGAGTGTGTATATTTTGACACTATAGCGGAACGACATAATACGCATGAAGTAATACACACATCACGACTCTGAAGAAGTCACTTTAAAAGCAAATAGCATGGTAGAAAGTTTTCCGCCTTTCTTGTCTTTATGTAAACTTTTCATGCGACGTTAGGAAATTTGTAGAGAAGTTTTCAGTATACAGGAAGGATTTCTCAGAAAACGTCATTCTACACAAATAAGTGCATATTTGCCAGTAAGTATATTTTGCGCTGTTGGATTGGAGAATTTTCCTTGAAAGAGCTCGATGCGTTTAGTGACATATCAAAAATAACATAAGAGGTGATATTTAAAAACTGTAGGATGAGTTTTTGGATAAAACTATTTTATAATATTTTAGCGTAGCCTGATTGCCGGAGAAGATTAAAACAATCCATATTCACATTTATTGGTACATAAATTGAAATGCATTAACTGAAGAGCATTAAAGTGATTTTCATATGTTCATTACAATGTCAAAACACTAACTTTTATTTTTCTAAGAAACGCCATCTAGTATATATTTGGTTTTGTAACTCTTACCTTTTTAATGATGGGCCACATACAATTACACTACTTTACAGTCAATTTGCGACTGTAATTTAAAAGGCTGTCTTTGGTTAATTTTTGGTCTCTAAATATGAAAATGTAAGAGTTTTGAGATATGATATTTCCAGCAAAAATGGATGGGGTATTTTAATTACACTATTGTAAAAAGTAATTTGTAACATACCGGAGCGCGAGGTTGTCAAATTTACGTTTTCCATAAGTTATGGAAGTTGTGTGTAATCTGGTACCACCACGTGGGGGGTGTCCCCTAGGGCTAAAAATAACGTAAATATCCATTTAAACCCATATAATTCCAAATTTCACTCTGCCCCGTAGCCTAATCTACTTACTGATGACTCCTGTATACGAGAAGTACGCCGTCGCTTTTCGAACTTCTGATACTCGATGTTCTTAGAAAATACCAGAAGTACGGAACGGCTATAAAAGCAGCTGGCCGGCAGTCGTGTCATTGGTATTGATTTAGTAAGAATTGTGGTCAGTATTAAAGAAGCGAAGTGTGTGCACAACCAATAGTAAGAACCTTGTGTTAGTGTTATCTTTGTGTTGAATAAAGTTAGTTGATGCCTGTAGACATAGTATCACATCTCTGAACCGACGTACGCAATAGTACAAAACTGTCTAAAGTTCAAAAACGTGGCTGTATTAACCCCGCAGATAGTTTTTGCTACATATGTAGTCAGCTTACCCCTAAATCGCAAAAAGGACAATTAACAAAATGACCAAAGTAGCTTATCATAAGTATTTTTGATGTCTTGTTGGCAATCAAGATCGGGACTGGGCTCCTCACATATGATACCAAATCTGTGCAGCAAATCTAAGTAACTTATTAAATAGGAAACGCTTTTCCATGCCTCTTGCCATTCCAATGATGTAGCCAGAACCAACAAATCATTTTAATCACTGTTACTTTCGCAGCAATAAAACCGGTTCTGCATGAAGAAGGTATATAAGTTCCAGCGGCCCCGCCAAAATAGGAGAAAGATTTAGAAATATATGACGATAAGGCAGAATCCGATAATGTATCAGAAAAGGACGATTCTTATTTTCTCGAAATTGAACGAAAACACCCCATATGATCAAACAACCTGAATTAGATGATCTACACTCGGGACCTCCACTTGTCCAAAGAGCATGCTGCAGTATTAGGGTCTAGATTACAACAATGGAATTTACTAGACACAGTAACCAAAGTTACCATAATTAGGAACCGTAATCAGGAGCTATCCTCGTTTTTTACTCTGCATGATAAAATGTATGCTTGTGTTAATCCAAATAGTGTTATAGCAAAATTAGGATTTTATTTGCAGATTATTCTAAAATAAGTTTAAAATCAGTTCTCTTCCATAACGGCAACAAAAGACCCTCTATTCCTCTTGCACATGAAGGAAACATACGAAGGTATGTCATTTATTCCAAATGCAATAAGCTATAATGTGTATAAGTGGTAAATATTTGGTGACCTAAAAGTCATAGGACTATTACTAGGGTTTCCGGGTGGATTTACGAAGTATTACTGTTTATTTGTCTTTGGGACAGCAGAGCAACACATAGCCATTACCAATTAAAAAAATGGCTTCCGAAAGATCAACATATTCCAGGTCAAGCTAACGTAAATAATATACCTCTTGTTAACCCCAAAAATGTACTGTTACCTCCATTATACATTAAACTGGGATTGCTTAAAAATTCCATTAAAGCAGAAGATGAGGTTAAATACCTTAAACAAATTTTAATGCTAAGCTTAAGATTGTTGGACCACAAATTAGAAAAATACTAAGTAATAAATAGTTTGATCAAAAATTAAGTGATGTTCAATTAGCGACCTGGAGTTCTTTTAAGACAAGTGTTTTGGCGTTTTTAGGAAACAAAAAAGTAAAACACTACGAAAAACTTTAAAAGAACTACTTAAAAGTCACTGCAAAATATGCTGTCGCATGTCACTTAAAATACATTTCTTGCACGACCATTAAAATTTTTTCACAAAAAATTTGGGTGCGGTTAGTGAGGAGTAGGAAGAAAGGTTCCACCAAGACAAATTGACAATGGAGCAACGCTACCAAAGCAGATGGGATCCAGCAATGATGGCGGATTATTGTTGGTTTCTTATGAGAGAAAGCGATCAGGAATATAAACGAAAGTCAACATTTGCAAAACAGTTACGTACAAAAAACATACTATAAATATATTTTCATGTATATTTTTGTAAACAAATCCTGTTATCTTAAAAATATTTTTTTTATTGTTTTAAACTTTTGTATAAATATTTTATACAAATGTTTGTATTAAATAAAAATAAATGATACATTCTATAACTCAAAATCTATACGTGGTGGAAAATTTTCGTTGTTCAATTCGCAATCAGGACACTTTAAACTCCCACGGGCAGTTATTATAACATCAGTTTCAATTTTTTTTTGTATATGTTGACTAGTGTTATCAAACTGACATAATATAGACTGTAATTTAACCACAATATTTTAAGAACTCATACGACGAAAAAATTATTCGATAACTTATCAATATTTGCTAAGAAAATAACATAAAACACAATTTTTTTACTTTACTTGAATTATTCAAAATGTTTTCTATTTTGCTCGACATATTTTTTACGACCCTGGAGACTCGTCGAAAATTAGTTCTATCAATGAACATTACTATGCCTTGGGTTTAAGCTTCTAAAATTTTAACTTTTTCATATGGGCGATGATTCCGGGTCTACGGTTAGAAATCACACGTTCATTAAAATTTTCCCTTAACATTTGATGTTTTGTTTTGCTATTTTTGTGTTATACAACCATCTTATAGGAACCACGTATTCATTAATTGGTCAGGATCAAAACGTCCACTGGTTCAGGTTTTCAAAGAACATAAAGAGCAAAAATACCTGCTAATCTACAAGATCCATAAAATGTTATTTAATTTGTCATGAGGGAAAGTTGACAGTTATTTCACGCGCTATTCTACGCCATATATTAAAGTCAAAGTTGATAATTTGTTTGCAACCAAATTAAAATTTTCGGTTGCAAAATAAAGGTTGCCACGTTTATTAAATAGACAGCAATTAGTGAGGCAGGTTTCATCAGTCCGAAAAATTTTTGTTAAAATATGAATGACGAAATATCAGTCTTTTGAGGTAGTCATTTTCATTTAAATTTTGTACAATTATAGACTTGTAGGGATGGCGTTTATTACCTTGCAAAATTCGGTGTTAAGATGATTTTGAGGTTCTTGTTTCTCGGTCCAGTTTTCTGACTGATATTTGAGGATGATGTTTTTCAGTCCTTTAGTATAAATTAGATATGTCTCTATTTTCTTCAAAACTATCATTAATTCTTAGGTAGTTAACCAGTCTTCAAAAAAATATTCTGTGTGGTTACTGCTTTTCGAAGTAAAATGCATAATACAGACCACAGCCAAGTTGTGAGCTTCTAATTGATTTGAAATAATAGTCAATCATATGAACTTTTTGTTCATTATAAAATACTTGGACCATTTTTTCTATTAACTAGGACCATTTTTCCTATTAAATAAAACCATGAATTTTATTACAGAAATGGAAAGTAGAAAAAAATATGCATCCGACCATATAGATAACTTATAGGTTTTCATGTAGAGGTCACTTCAAGGTCAAATAAAATAAATCTGAGTCTCTATTTAAGTAGCAAGCTTTGAACACTAAAGTCCTCTAGATGAAAGTTGATAACTACCGAGTGACTGACCCAGATCTTCGATTTTTAAAAGCATTTTAATGTCCAGATTTTACGAATAGAACTCCTGAATTTCAAGGTACAAATAATACAGGTTCGCATCAAAAAAGGGTTAACAAGTTGGTCACCTTGACTTTCACGTTCAAAGTCATTTGATGGTCACGACGTACTAATCGTATGAGAATCTTTATTTTTAAATCCATAAACTGACATTTCACAAAATTCCACTTTTTCATACGTATTTAGATCATCAGTGAAAATGACCTCCAAAGGTAATCTTTTTTAGCAAAATATTGTCTTCATTCGATTTTTCATGGTTTTGCCTCCACACCGCGAGTCCTGGGCATCATGTTTTTATGTTGATGACTAAATGCTGGCATGACTGTGAATAGTTTTTTTTTACTTAAATAAATCCTGATTCAAGTCATAATCAAAAGGAATTCGTACTCTTTCAGTCAGATACGGAACTGAGGAATAATATTCCTTCGGAATAATTTTACCTACTAATTACCTGTGGAGGTAATTTCACTAGCAACATAAATATAAATTTAAAAGTGGAGTTTCGCGAACTGTGAGTGTATGGATTTAAAATCAAAATTTTTTACATAATTAGTACGATATAATCTTCATATGACTTTGAATATGAAGGTCAAGGGGATTGGATTTTTAACTCCACTTAGATGTAAATATCTGTCATTTCTGCTATCAAAATTCAGGGTTTCTATTCATAATACAATCTTGACGTCAAAAATGACCTTGAAAATCGAAGGTCAGACACTCCATAATCAGTAACTTTCATCTGCAAAATGTTGGTGTTCTGCTTACTTGAATAAAGATCATATTTAACTTTCAGATGATCTTGAAACGAAAAGGAAATTTATGTTATTTATTTGATTGCACGCCGTTTAGAGTATACAGTATATATATAATATTAGTGTATATATATATATATATATATATATATGATATGTATGATTTTAACCACGTTTTATGTGATTTTAATACAGTATATGTGTAATATTACTGTATATATATATATATATATATATATATATATATATATATATATATATATATATGATATGTATGATTTTAATCATGTCTTATGTGATTTTAACTTTTGGGTTGTCTTGTAAAAAAAATGCCTATTATCATTAAATTGTGGAAAATATATAAATTTGAAAATGCTTTCAGCACAAGGCAAAACGACAAATCACGTTGTATTCTTTAATGTCCACTTGTGAACGTAATTCTAAGAATTTAAATAAAATATTCATAGATATCTTGAATGAGGATAAAGAAAATGTTTTAACTGTACTTGGTTTAGTGATCGAAAATCCCAATATTAGTCAGAATCATATATCCGAAAATACTAACATTATTATTATTATTTTATAATAAATAAATACTAACATTATTATTATTATTATTCTTAACAAATACAGATTTCTGCTTGTGGGTATGTGGCAGAAAATGGGAACTTTTTTGATAACGTGTCGTTTAGTGATGAATATGCTTTTCATAACATGAATACAGAGTTACGAGAAACCAGAATAGGTGGTTGGTTAATGTGTGGGGAGGAATACTGGGTCCATACTTAATTGGACCCTACTTTTTTGAATGACCTTTAAATGGTTTGATGTTTCGCGATTTTTTTTTGCACCATTTTCCAATGTTATTAGAAGATGTCCTTTTAAATATTAGAACTGGCGTCAACTGTATGAAGCTCAGCGTTATTATCATCGCGAGGTTCAACAATTTTTAAATGTCAACTTTCGAAATAGGTGGATTGGGAGAGATGGATTTCAAAATTGGCCCCCGAAATTTCCAGTCTTAACTCCACCAGATTTTCTTTTATGGGAATACATGAAAGGAATTATCTACAATACTTCTCCGACAACCCCACAAGATATGAAAATTCGCATAAGGGACGCTCTTCAATTGTAACCCTGCAAATGTTGTCCAGAGTGGTTTCGAAAAAAGAATATGTAAGTGTTTGGAAATCGATGGTCGACATTTCGAACATCTACTGTAAATATCTTGCTTCTATTTTGTGATAAACCTTAATATGTTATTACCACTATTGCTGTTATAGCCTGTTGAACGATTATAAATCGCGTTCCTAGTTTCTGAACGTTTGTAAAGATATCCTGCTTATTATTCTTATAGTTGTATATTACCTGTCATTTCCAAATGCTATAGGCAACTAGATACATTAGAACTATTCAACTATTCAAAAAACACAACATGGTGCAGAAAACGATTAATTGTCGTAATCTATAAAAACGCTAAGACTTAGCTATAGAACACCCTTATACCATTCCATAGGTATTTAAAAGGTACATTTTCTGGTAAGGTAAAAAGTATAGCGTTCTATTTAAATTAATGAAGTTATAGCCACTTAAAATTCTTATTTGAATAGATTTAATTTTTGGACACCCTATATAATATAGCAAGTTTATTATAATTGGAATATTGAATATGATTTATTTGTACACTTCATAAATTTTGAGTACATAACTGAAATACTTCTCAAGTATTTGAAACATAAAAATTAGATTAGATTTTGTAAAATGTATGTATATAATACATTTATATATATATATATATATATATATATATATATATATATATATATATATATAAATATAAATGTATATAATACATTTATATATATATATATATATATATATATATATATATATATATATATACAGAAATATTACACACACAGTGTAGACTCTGAACGGCGTACAATCAAATAAATGACATGAGTTTTCATTTTGGGCTGTGACTAAGGCCGTAGGAATCGGAAACTTTGGTCTTCAGAGATTGAACTCTAAACTACAACTTCGACTTATAAAAAATTAGTTTATTCATAACAAGTTATACAATATCGACTAACTATCCTGAGCTGTACATAATTAAAATTAACTGAATCTTATCCCAAGCGAGTCCGTTCTTCTACCATCTCTTGTTATTTTTTATCAAGCCAATAAATCGCCTTCTTTACAACTTGGTTCATCATGACCCGGAAAGCGACCTTGCTGACTTAGTGAATAAATATATATATATATATATATATATATATATATATATATATATATATATATATATATATATATATATATATATAAATATATATATATATGAAGTAAAATGCGAACAGTAAATGCAAACCTCGTTCCAACCATATCTTTTCTGTGTTAGAGGTTGCACAGTTTGAACAAATTGTTAAGGAACACAATTTATCCTATTCCACCATTATCGAGATGATGGCCTACCTGTACCACCATACCGAGAAGAAAGGCAAAAGGTACATGTTTCGTCTCTACTAGACTCATCAGGGTACCGACATGCACCTAGCTGTTCAAAGGACAGATCAGAAGGGAGCATGCAAATACTGAAAGCGGCTTCACCCACCTCCCGCTGGATGGCGTATATATGTTAATGCGGCTTTCACGGATTCCTCCGTGTGAGATGCAATAGCAGTGGATATATCCACATTACATGGAAATGATATGGTTGGAACGAGGTTTGCATTTACTGTTCGCATTTTACTTCATTCGTGCACAGAGCTGCATATAGTTGTACGTTTGCTGAATGTAATTTCAGCACTACAACGGCATAATGTGGATATATCCACTGCTATTGCATCTCACACGGAGGAATCCATGAAAGCCGCATAAACATATATATATATATATATATATATATATATATATATATATATATATATATACGATAAGGGATATACCCCAACTGAAACGGAATCTGGTAGAAAAAAATGTCCAATTCTGAAAAGAAGGAACTAAAAACCGACGAAAGAGTATGCGAGACGTGATTGAGCGTCTATGGTATTATTGTAACATAAAAGTTGTTGTCGTTATGGCTATATGGGAAAACAATGTTCGCAGAACATATATTGACCCAAGATGGTGACCAAATTCTACTTAAAGAAGCTCAGTTTCTGGATTGTTCCTCGCCTACATTTCGGGAAAAATATACAAATAAAAAAAATATAAAAAAAATACGTCTAATAAAAGATGCTACACATTTTATTAAAATATGAGACTTTAGTGCTCTGTAATGCAAACTTTTGTAATAAGGACCAATCAGTAAATAAGTCACATCTAAAACCAACATAACACCAGCAGAATCTCTATTATTTAACAATTATCGCCGCAACTGAAGGCAATTCACTTTGACCATTACGGTATAGCTATTGAAGCCTATCACAGTTGTAAATTAAAAATTAAGTAAAATTACATCTCAAATCTACAAAGCACAAAAATTAACGAATTTTTGACTATTTCAATATACTTGAAGAGCAAAAAATTCCTAGAAAAAGAATAGCAATATATTTGTGAACGATAACCTATCCTAAAATACAGTTACATAACTTGAATTTATTATTATGAAACATAAAAAATAATAAATTAAAACCCAACATATTGCTTTATCCTATCAGTTCTTCAAGACTCTTTTGGTTTATATACTTAATCAACCGGGATGGTCAGCTACGAGGCATAAGGTTTGAAATCATTATTATTCGTCCCACGAAATCTCGCAAAGAACTTACAAGTTTACATCATACAGCAATGGACGACCCTGTTTGTCCAATATCTTTAATAAATTCTGACCGTCCTGCTGGCACAAAATACAAAATAGTTATTAACCCCTGCGGCACTTTAGAATTCTCCAATCTACGGTTAAGGGTTTTTATGTTTTGCAGTTTTAATTGAAAAAAAAACTATTTATTTGATTTAGATAGACACAAATTTTGTATTTAATTTTATATTGTGATAAAGTATTAGTTCATAGAGAAGAATTTGATAAAAAAGAGTGTTTTTAGTGATATTATTTATTTACAGTGAATGCATCAAATTGCAAGTATGTTGTATTCATCAATGGTGAATTACTTTAATATTTACTTCTTTCGCTTAATACTCATGGCTAACTAGATATCATTAGGTTAACGTATTTTTGTATACATTTAATAAAAATTAATATACCGGAACAAACAGCGCTGATAAATATACGAAAACTTTTAGAAAAATGGCAGAGAACCAATAACTCTATATGATAGATTAATTATATACAGGGTGTTCCGTTTAAAAAACCAAAGACAAATTAATTTGTATTTCATTAAATGGGCAAACACCCTATATGAGATAATTGCTTAGGCGCTATATTATACCTTTAATAGTTCCTTTGTCTTTGTCTCTCCTTAAGTCAATTTTATGAACAATAATTGCTGTAGAGTGAAAAATATAGTAGATTACAAAGGACCATGTTCTTTTCAAAATATGGTGAATTTTTTGAAAAAGTTAGCAACCAGATACGCTAACACAGGGATAGTTCTTGGGGAAATCCCATTAAAAAAGATATCTTTTTAGCGCCACGCTGTCATAAAACACTACGTATAATTGAAAATATTTTTATTTTGTAGAAATTTTCATATTGTACAACTTTTATTAAAACATTTTTTTAATTTTTTTGAAAATAAGGGAGGCAGGGTACTATTGCGTAACCATGAATCTTTCTATTACATCTATAACCATGAATTTGAGGCTTATTTCTGTATTGAATATGCTATCATTTAGTCTAAGGTTTAGAATTCTCTTTATGGCTCATTGTGTCACTTGTGCATCTATGGATTATACTCTTATTTAATGCTGAGATTTAGGCTCCATAAGTAGGGTCTGGAAGAGCATACTGGTCGAAAATTGTGTCACTTTGTTACACTATTGCGTAACCATGAATCTTTCTATTACATCTATAACCATGAATTTGAGGCTTATTTCTGTATTGAATATGCTATCATTTAGTCTGAGGTTTAGAAGTCTCTTCATGGCTCATTGTGTCACTTGTGCATCTATGGATTATACTTTTATTTTGTGTTGAGATTTAGGCTCCATAAGTAGGGTCTGGAAGAGCATACTGGTCGAAAATTGTGTCACTTTGTCACACTATTGCGTAACCATGAATCTTTCTATTGCATGTGTAACCATGAATTTCTGTATTGAATATGCCATCATTTAGTCTGAGGTTTAGAATTATCTTCATGGCGCATTGTGTCACTTGTGTGTCTATGGATTATACTTTTATTTGGTACTGAGATTTAGGCTCCATAAGTAGGGTCTGGAAGAGCATACTGGTCGAAAATTTGTGCTTTATGCGTGTTAGGCCAGTTATTTATACGACAATTTAAATTTTTGGTCCAGGTTTATGTAACTGCCAGCTTTATGTAACTGTCAGCTATTTGTGTATGGTTGACCAAATTTCAGTTAAGACGTATGTATTGTTATTGTTTTAGTCCATATTCTTGTAAAAACCAATACATTTGATAGATATATTGTCAAGCTTTGCAAAAAGGTGACAAAAAGCTCGCACTGAATTATGAAATAGTGTATAAGCTTGATCTCATAAAATATGAAATACGAGTCAACCTTCCCTATGCCTAGGGTTGGTTGAGTTTTCACTAAGGGTAAGTTGACTTATCAAATAATTAGTGCGAAATATACAGACAAATAGGACAAAGGACAATAAGTAATTGCAATTATATTTTTTTAATCAAATAAACATAATAAACTTCAAATCAGAAAAAAACAATCAGATATTCAAACATTTGACAAACAAAATACTTAACACATAATACTTTTACCATTAAGTGTGTAAAACAAAATTAGAAATATTTTTCTTAATTTTAATCATTTGTTAACGATCAGTCTTAACGAATAAATGTAAAATTCTTATCAACTTTAATTATTTGCTAACAGTCTTGATTTAAATAAGTAACATAATTATTGCTATTAAAAGAATAGAACATGTTTGAAATCAAACTATCAAATTAGTCTTCTAAAGCACAAGTACAATTTATGTATTCATAAAACAATAGATTTCCATTTACACTTTTTGTATGGGTCCATAACTTGCACGTAGTGCATTGAATCCATTTCTCTCCAGAATCTCTCTCATCACTGTCATCATTTTCGTCATTCTTCCTATTATTTGTCCCATGAAGAGCTTTTTTCCCTTTTTCTCCACCTCTAATAGAGTGTTCTTTATAGTGGACACGTGAGAAACGAAAAACGGTGGAAACATGTTGCCGAAAGTTGAAAAATGAAACTAGTGTATTATTTATATAAATTTAGTCTGTAGAAGAAAATATTCTATTTGTAACGCACCTTTAAAGTTTATCTGTAATTTAAAACAACTACACTATTAAGTAAAAACCTAAAGGCAAGTAAAAAGTCTATAGATTTTGGTACATACAGGTTGTCCGGGAAATACGTGTACAACGTTTAATGGCAGACTCTTAACGTCAAAATAGATCGATTTAAGCTAGCTTAGTTATACCCGATACTTCTCTGTTTAGGCGGTAGAAGACGTCAAAGTTTTAATAAAATATTGATTTTCCCCAAATTTTTTGAAAAAGTTTAAACTGAATTTAATGATTTTTGATGTGTGGTCTAACACTATAATATGACGTTTTGTAATGATAGTGACCAGCTATAACATTGTGTAAGTGTCATAGAATCTACGTTACTTATAAACATCGCTTCTAATTTTTATGTCATCAACGTTATAAGAACCTAGATATTTTTTATCGAATAACCGCATGTATTTGGAAGCTTTTTTACCTCTTCAAAAACTTTCGTTGGATAAGTGGTTTTGCCAAGAAAGAAATATTTTCAATTATATGCATATACCAATTTGCTGCAATAATAAAACAATTTTTAAAATAAATATTGGAAAATGTTTGATAGTTTGATATTCGGCATTTCCATGTAAATCTTAACACTTCGACGCCCATTTGCTTCACAAAATCCATACACCAGGAGCATGTCAGCCTTCTCAAAGTACGTGTAATTGTCCATTTAAATAGTAAAATAGGCTTAGAAAATTAGAATGTTAATCTTACTTTAGTTTACTTTTGCTTAGACAGTGATGGCAATTGGTGAATAGTCGAATTATTAAATGTCATAACAATAAAGTCACCCTAAAAATTATTATCACAAGTATTTTTATTATTACTGTTAACGGGTATATGCATGTAATTGAATTTTTTTTTTCTGGCGAAACATCTCATCCAACGAAAATTTTTCAAGACATAAAAAGCTTCCAAACACATCCGATTATCCGATAGAAATATCTAGGTTGTTATAATATTGATGACATAAAAATTAGAAGTTATGTTGAGAAGTGACGTCACTTTTGTAACACTTACACTACTTTAACGCTGGTCGCTGTACCACTAAAAAAGGTAACATTATAATATCAGATCACGCACCAAAAATCATTAAATTCAGTTATCACGTATTCAAGAAAACTTTGAGGTCTTCTACCGCCTATTCGAAGCAGTATCAGTATTGGATATAACTAAGTTTGCATTAATCGAATTATTTTGACGTTAAAAGTTTATCATGAGATGACACTTATTTCCCGGACATCCTGTATACTGATAATGTAGCATATGTTTTGTGACATATAATTACCTTTTGCGCTTAATGTTGTAACTAAATGTCGGTTATCTGATCCTCGCGAACCAGGTCAGATGTATAATATATGTTCCACTAATTATCTTTTCAATTTAGTGCAATTTTTTGAAGTCGGTTTACTTTTTTTAAAAGAAATCACGCCTACGGTGTTATCGATGAAATTTATGAGTTATAGATCCCATCGAGATCACAGAAGCCATAACAACTTTTTGGATAAAGTTTTGTATTTATCGTGCAATTTTCATAGGACAACATGGTAATAGATCATGAAATTTCAGTAAATAAATTATCGTTAAAAAAAAATAATTTTTATTTGATTTTATTTAAAAGAAGCACTATATGTACACTGGATAATTTATTTTCAAGAGTATTAAAAAATACCCTGTATGAAAATATGCTTATCCTAAATTAAATCACTTACCGGAAAACTTCGATATCTGCTGGTGTAATTTTCCTTACTTCTACCAGGTATTTTGAGGGTACTCACAATCAGGAAAGAGATTAAGGAAACAGGAAAAGGGAAATACCTTTCGTCCGGAATCCCACCGTATACACCTTTCCGATCAAACTCGTACGCAAAAGCCCGAAAAATTTTAACTTTTAAATTTGCATACCGTTATGCGATTTGTCTGTTCTGACCGTTTTCAGACTCTCTTTATTTCCGATCTTATTTTCTTAATCCTAAAAACGGCGAGGTTGCCGATAATTACAAATAATTTTTCGTAGCAAACTTGCTCAAACATACACTCCTCTGCACATGTTTTTGCCATACCTAGATGAAAATCTGAAAACACAAAAAGTTTTTTAACTTCCAAAAAAATGGTCGCTGCGTAAAAATTCTAACGACACCTTAAAATCTAGGTAACAAGGCACCAAAAAACCACTACATTTGTCTTTAAAACCCATAAGCATATTTTTTAAACAGTATCATTGTTCAGGAATCTTAGTTATTTTATTTTTTTGGGCAATAAATTATTTAATTATTCTAATTAGGGACCATGTGACATAATAATGTACTCTAAAATTACACTTCAATTTATGTCGCCTTTATCATAAACACTCTTATTTTCAATATATTTTCTTATTATATTTTTTCTTAACTTTTTTGCTGCGCACAAGTCGCATAGCCAATCCAAGCGAATTGGTCATATATACAATCATCTCACGCTCTAAGTAGGGTCGAGTACGGTATCGTTCTTCTGGTCGGCATCGTGGCAAAATAAGCAATTAATTTTAGAGACAATTACTGCGAACCTTAAAGTGCGGGAAGAAACTAGGTGAATTGAGTAGCCTTGCGAACACCAGCAAGAGGGTACCCTCAGGATCAAGATTGTGCCCTATTGACCGTACGGAAAGGTAAGCGATTTGTGCACGTTTTTCATTTTCTTTGTTTCTACCAATTAGAAATACAGTCCACTACATTTTCATATTTTCCGCGTCATTTATGGTCCTTCTACTGCCGGATGGAAAACCGTTTTTTAGTTTTTTTCTAAAAATTTTCAAAATTTTAATATCTATAAATTAAATTGCATTATTTTGTCACTAACCACCATTTTCTTTTTTATATACTTAAGGTCACTTGCATATAATAGGTATAAACCCCAGAGTAATTTAACTTTGAATCTTATTATTAGGCATCCAGGTTTGGCTGCAAAACTGGAACCTTCAGTACCTATAAATCTGTACCTTAAAAATTATATTCTCGCGCACAAGATTTCAGCGAGCATTTAAACCGCTGTGCGCAATTTAACACGTGGATCGTACTACCGTACCACACTATCTTTCTCTCTTTTTCATATTAAATAAAATTTCAGCTTTATTGAAATATTTATCTGCTCCATTTTGTGATATCTACGGTATAAAAAACGTTTGTACCTTTTTATCAAATTACTTTCATTTATTAGTATTGGATGGTGCATATTTTGCGAATTTTTATAAACAATTTTTTACTTAGCCAGTTCGCTTAACATTGTATCGTTCAATATATATTTATCAATTTTTCCTTTTGTCTTTCATAAGCCTATCAAACGTATTTCAGCATTGTCTGATGCATATTTCGCGAATTCTATATAAACAATATTTTTACTTCTGCAATTCGCTTAACATTGTATCATTCAATCTTCAATTTTTTTTCGCTCTGCTTTCCATAAGCGTGCAAAATACATTTATTTACATTAATTTTCTTCATATTTTTCTGATTCTTTATAATGGCGGATAAATTAACTAAAGCTAATTTAAAACGTACTACGGCTTTTAAACGCCTACAGGAGACTCACGAAGCCGGAATCAAAGCTTCTAGTGACGAATCTTTAAAGTCTACATTTTTAGCTCGTGCGGATGCTATTGACAACATATATAACGAATTTCAATCGGCTCATAATACTATAATTTCTTTAATTGAAGATAAAGATTTTGCAAATTACGATGGAATGCGTATTGCTGCAGATGAGGCCTACCATGGTATTAAATCTTTTAAACATGATTTCTTATTAAGCGATTCCGCTTCTCAAATAGCTAATATTTCAATTAGTCCTAATTTAAATGTGCCTACAGTTTCCAAAATTGTAGCTAAACTTCCAAAACTTAAGTTACCAACTTTCAATGGTAATTACAAAGATTGGCCAAGTTTTTTTGATTTATTTAAAAGCCTCATCCACAATAACGCAGACTTATCTAATGTTGAGAAATTCCAATACTTACTCACTTCTTTAGATAAAAAGCCTTTAGCTTTAGTTAAGGGTATCCCTCTTACAGAAGCAAATTATATTATTGCCTTTGAAACGCTTGAAAAACGGTACCAAAATAAGCGCATTTTGGCTACACAATATTATAATGAAATATTTTATGCAGCATCTATTCAAAAGGCTACTTCTAAGGATCTTAGACATCTTTTAAATATTTTTTCTGAAAACGTAGCAGCCTTAAGAGCTTTAAAACTTCCTGTAGATCAATGGGATTTTTTGTTGTTTAATATGTTACTAAATAAACTTGATTCTAAAACCAGAACCAGTTTTGAGCTTGAAAATAGTCTAAATCAAGAATTACCTACCTACAGACAATTAATTACTTTCTTAGAAAGACAATGTATAGCTTTAGAGTCTGTTCAATATACTTCTTCAGTGAGTTCTGATAAGTCAAATTTTAAATCTTCTAATTATCATGCATTAAACAACAAGAGATCTACATTCAATTTTGTTACGAATCCGCTTTCACAAAAAAGCGAACCTACGTGTACTTTATGTTCTGCTTCTCATGCATTATTTAAATGTAAATTATTCTTGGCTAAAACGCCACAAGAAAGATTTTCTTATGCTAAACAACACAAATTATGCGTCAACTGTTTAGTATCTCCCCACTCTATTAAAAATTGTGGTTCTTCTCACAGATGTAAAATCTGCAAATTTCCACATCATACAACTCTACATTTTAACAAAAATTCTTCTTCTTTCGTGCCTTCTAATGAAAATAACTTACCTAAGTCTAATTCAGACACTGTTACGGCTGTCGAACATTATTCTAATGATGATCAGTCTAATTTTACCGTCACGAATACTCATTGTATTGCAAACACTTTGTCTGTTCCGCAACATACTATTTTATTATCCACTTGTGAAATAGATATCAAGGACATTCGAGGACATTTTCAGAAAATCCGTGTACTTTTAGATACGGGCTCTATGGCAAATTTTATGTCTGAGTCGTGCTCTAGACGACTGGGTCTCCATCGTAAAAAATTCTCTATTCCAATTGAGGGTTTAAATGGAATGTCAACTTCCACCAACAGCGGTCTTGTTCAATGCGTCATCAAACCCTGTGGTTAATTGGATCCGGTTTTTTCTTTTGAAGCTATTATCATGCCCAAAGTTTGTTCTAATCAACCAAAAATTCACATTAATATTTCCGAAATGGAACATATTCGAAATTTGAAGCTTGCAGACAGTCGGTTTCATATACCAGGACCAATAGACATGCTTATTGGAGCTGAATTGGTACCTTTATTTTTAAAATCAGGCCGTATTGTCGGCAATTCCGATCAAACTGTAGCGTTAGAGACTATTTTTGGTTATGTTTTGCAGGGTAAAACTAGCTGTTCAGTTCCTTTCAGGAATCCTGACTCTTTCTTAAATTGTCTCGCTTCTTTGGATGACTGTATCGATATTCAGTTACGTAAATTCTGGGAGGTCGGACAAATTACTAAAATCCCTTTTTGGTCCACTGAAGACAAGAAGTGCGAGGAAATATTTAAAAATTTAGTCTTCAGAGAAACTTCTGGACGGTTCTCGGTACCTTTACCTTTTCGTCAATCAAAACCAAATTTTGTTGATACTTACTCTCAAGCATATCGTCGCTTTTGTATGTTGGAATGACGTTTTTCCAAAAATTCTGAATTATCTAGAAAATATACAGATTTCATGCAAGATTATCTCAACAGTGGTCACATGTCCTTAGTGCCACAAAGTCAATACAGGTGTCCGTCTGCTTATTACATCCCCCATCATGCTGTTTTTAAACAGGAGATGTCGGGCTCAAAAATTAGAGTTGTATTTGATGCTAGTCTTCGTGATATACAGGGTGTCTCTCTTATTGATAGTCTTCTCGTTGGCCCAAAGCTCCAACGTGATATTTCTGCTTTACTTTTAAATTTTCGATTTTTTCCGTACGTTTTTGTTTGCGACATAAAACAAATGTACAGACAAATAAATGTTCAGTCTGAATTCTGGGATTATCAACGCATTTTATGGCGTTTCTCACCTTCTGAACCTCTTCAGGAATATTTTCTACGTACTGTTGTTTACGGAGTTTCATCTTCGCCATACTTGGCCTTACGTACTCTGCAAGAGCTAGCGGTTCAAGAGGAATCTTCATTCCCTAGGGCAGCTCAAGTTCTTCGTCGCCAGTTTTATATAGATGACGGATTAATCGGTAGCCACGATTTAAAATCTGCGTTGTCACTTCAGCTTGAGCTCATTGAACTTATGAAAAAAGGAGGATTTGAATTAAGTAAATGGGCAAGTAACGATCCTGCTCTTTTAGCTCATATATTTCCTTCAAATATCCAGGAGTCTTGCAGTTTTGATAAAGATGATCCTTCTTTTATTAAAATATTAGATTTAAAGTGGGATCCCAATTCAAACATTTTTTCCTATTATTATGTTCCCATGGAACGCCCCTGTACTAAACGCAATATTCTATCTGAGATTAGTAGAATAGTTGATCCACTCGGTTTTGTTTCTCCTTGCTTGTTACTTGCAAAACGTCTTTTGCAACGTTTATGGGAATCCAGGGTTTCTTGGGATGAGTTTCCGTCCGACGATATTCTCGAAACTTGGACCAAATTCAAAGCTGAATTGCCCAAGCTTGCTGATATCAAAATATCTCGCTATGTAGGCTCTAATTCGATATCTCGAATTGAACTACATGGATTCTGCGATGCTTCACAGGTCGGATACGCTGGTGTTATTTACTTTCGTGTAGAAGACACATTAAACAATGTCAAAACTTTTCTTATTTGCGCTAAGTGTCGGGTTGCGCCATTAAAAACTGTATCAATAGCAAAACTTGAGCTTCTTGCAGCAGTTTTGCTCGCGGATCTAGTGGCATTTGTCAAGGAAAGTTATGCTGATCTTGTTATTTTTGACGCCATACATGCTTGGACAGATTCCATGATCACACTTGCTTGGTTGTCTTCTTCTCCTCATAAATAGAAGACATTTGTTGCCAATCGAGTAAGTCACATTCAGGAAATTTTACCTATTTCATCTTGGCACCACGTCCCCTTCAAGCATAATCCAGCAGATTGTGCTAGTCATGGTCAAACTCCTCAGCAACTTTTGGATACTCCCATCTGGTGGTATGGCCCAGAATTCTTATCTAAGAATCGAGTTTTCTGGCCGACACAGCCCAATTTTTCGGGTCAATCTGGTTTAGAGATATCCAAGGAAGAAAAACAAATAGTTTTGAACATTTCGCTTCCTTGCGATGATTTTCTTATTTTACTAGATCGATTTTCTTCATTACCTAAGATACAACGGATCATTGCATATGCTCTTCGCTTTATTTCTAATTCAAGGTCAAAACCTAAAGTTAAAGGTCATTTGTCACCTTTCGAGATTGAAGCTTCCCTGCGAGTGATTATAAGACGTGTTCAACGAGATGTGTTTTCGGACATCTTAACGAAGATTTCGCAAAATAGTTTGCTACCGAAACCGTTTCGAAAACTTGCTCCATTTGTCGATTCAGATGGATTGCTTCGAGTAGGAGGTAGGCTGAGGAAGTCTCAATTTTCCTTTGATGTAAAACATCCTATTCTTTTACCAAAATCGCATCGAATAACAGAATTAATTATCGAACATACTCATTGTACGAATTTTCATCCAGGATTTAAAACTTTGCACTATTTATTACTTCAACAGTTTTGGATTTTATCACCCCGAAGTGCAATTTATAAATGTCTCTCCAAATGTATTCGATGCTTTCGATGTAAACCAAAATCATATAATCCCTACATGGCAGACTTACCAGCTCTCCGAATTTCTCAAATTAAGGCATTTTCTTCTATTTGCCTAGATTTTGCTGGGCCTTTTTCACTCTTGATGAGCAAACATCGAGGTGCTAAAACCTTTAAAGGTTACGTTTGCGTTTTTGTTTGTACTTCCACTAAGGCTATTCATTTGGAGGTTACATCAGACCTTAGTTCTGAATCATTTTTAGCGGCCTTCAGACGTTTCGTCGCCCGTCGTGGCAAATGTGTCACTATACCTAGTGACCAAGGTACAAATTTTAAGGGTGCATACAGCCAACTTCTTGTTTTGGCGCAAGCTACTGCTCAAACATTGGCAATTACTTGGAACTTCAATCCTACGGGCTCTCCACATTTCAATGGACTAGCAGAGGCCGGCGTTAAGTCTTTCAAGAGTCATTTTTACCGTGTCGTAGGAACTCAAATATTGTCTTATGTAGAATTCTACACATTATTATCCCAGATTGAATCTTTATTAAATTCACGTCCTTTATGCGCAATTAGTGCCGATCCAAATGACTTTCAGCCTCTTACTCCCGGTCATTTTTTGATTCAAGAGCCTTTAAACAGTTCTGTCCCTGATCCAGATCTAAGCTCTATAAATTTAAATAGGCTTAATCGTTGGCAGCTTATTCAGCGCCTCCAAGGTGATTTTTGGAAACGGTGGTCTCAAGAGTATATCCATTCTCTCCAAGAGAGGCACAAATGGACTCAGCCATCTCCTCCTATTAATGAGGGCACTCTAGTCCTAATTAAAAATGAGCAAAATCCACCCCTTCGATGGGAAATGGGTAGAATACTTAAATTACATCCGGGACAAGATGGTGTGGTTCGCGTAGTTACGCTTAAAACGTTCCACGGTGTTATGCAACGACCTGTGGTCAAAATTTGCCCATTACCTGGCTACTAAAATCCTATTTTTGCAACGCAATATTATTTTTATTTTCTTTTTTCTTCTAGTTATATTAAAATTATTTTTTCATAACTGTTTTATTTTCTCTATTTTTACTAGGTTTAAAAACATTCGTTTTTGGTGGGGTGAATGTTCAGGAATCTTAGTTATTTTATTTTTTTGGGCAATAAATTATTTAATTATTCTAATTAGGGACCATGTGACATAATAATGTACTCTAAAATTACACTTCAATTTATGTCGCCTTTATCATAAACACTCTTATTTTCAATATATTTTCTTATTATATTTTTTCTTAACTTTTTTGCTGCGCACAAGTCGCATAGCCAATCCAAGCGAATTGGTCATATATACAATCATCTCACGCTCTAAGTAGGGTCGAGTACGGTATCGTTCTTCTGGTCGGCATCGTGGCAAAATAAGCAATTAATTTTAGAGACAATTACTGCGAACCTTAAAGTGCGGGAAGAAACTAGGTGAATTGAGTAGCCTTGCGAACACCAGCAAGAGGGTACCCTCAGGATCAAGATTGTGCCCTATTGACCGTACGGAAAGGTAAGCGATTTGTGCACGTTTTTCATTTTCTTTGTTTCTACCAATTAGAAATACAGTCCACTACATTTTCATATTTTCCGCGTCATTTTGGTCCTTCTACTGCCGGATGGAAAACCGTTTTTTAGTTTTTTTCTAAAAATTTTCAAAATTTTAATATCTATAAATTAAATTGCATTATTTTGTCACTAACCACCATTTTCTTTTTTATATACTTAAGGTCACTTGCATATAATAGGTATAAACCCCAGAGTAATTTAACTTTGAATCTTATTATTAGGCATCCAGGTTTGGCTGCAAAACTGGAACCTTCAGTACCTATAAATCTGTACCTTAAAAATTATATTCTCGCGCACAAGATTTCAGCGAGCATTTAAACCGCTGTGCGCAATTTAACACGTGGATCGTACTACCGTACCACACTATCTTTCTCTCTTTTTCATATTAAATAAAATTTCAGCTTTATTGAAATATTTATCTGCTCCATTTTGTGATATCTACGGTATAAAAAACGTTTGTACCTTTTTATCAAATTACTTTCATTTATTAGTATTGGATGGTGCATATTTTGCGAATTTTTATAAACAATTTTTTACTTAGCCAGTTCGCTTAACATTGTATCGTTCAATATATATTTATCAATTTTTCCTTTTGTCTTTCATAAGCCTATCAAACGTATTTCAGCATTGTCTGATGCATATTTCGCGAATTCTATATAAACAATATTTTTACTTCTGCAATTCGCTTAACATTGTATCATTCAATCTTCAATTTTTTTTCGCTCTGCTTTCCATAAGCGTGCAAAATACATTTATTTACATTAATTTTCTTCATATTTTTCTGATTCTTTATAATGGCGGATAAATTAACTAAAGCTAATTTAAAACGTACTACGGCTTTTAAACGCCTACAGGAGACTCACGAAGCCGGAATCAAAGCTTCTAGTGACGAATCTTTAAAGTCTACATTTTTAGCTCGTGCGGATGCTATTGACAACATATATAACGAATTTCAATCGGCTCATAATACTATAATTTCTTTAATTGAAGATAAAGATTTTGCAAATTACGATGGAATGCGTATTGCTGCAGATGAGGCCTACCATGGTATTAAATCTTTTAAACATGATTTCTTATTAAGCGATTCCGCTTCTCAAATAGCTAATATTTCAATTAGTCCTAATTTAAATGTGCCTACAGTTTCCAAAATTGTAGCTAAACTTCCAAAACTTAAGTTACCAACTTTCAATGGTAATTACAAAGATTGGCCAAGTTTTTTTGATTTATTTAAAAGCCTCATCCACAATAACGCAGACTTATCTAATGTTGAGAAATTCCAATACTTACTCACTTCTTTAGATAAAAAGCCTTTAGCTTTAGTTAAGGGTATCCCTCTTACAGAAGCAAATTATATTATTGCCTTTGAAACGCTTGAAAAACGGTACCAAAATAAGCGCATTTTGGCTACACAATATTATAATGAAATATTTTATGCAGCATCTATTCAAAAGGCTACTTCTAAGGATCTTAGACATCTTTTAAATATTTTTTCTGAAAACGTAGCAGCCTTAAGAGCTTTAAAACTTCCTGTAGATCAATGGGATTTTTTGTTGTTTAATATGTTACTAAATAAACTTGATTCTAAAACCAGAACCAGTTTTGAGCTTGAAAATAGTCTAAATCAAGAATTACCTACCTACAGACAATTAATTACTTTCTTAGAAAGACAATGTATAGCTTTAGAGTCTGTTCAATATACTTCTTCAGTGAGTTCTGATAAGTCAAATTTTAAATCTTCTAATTATCATGCATTAAACAACAAGAGATCTACATTCAATTTTGTTACGAATCCGCTTTCACAAAAAAGCGAACCTACGTGTACTTTATGTTCTGCTTCTCATGCATTATTTAAATGTAAATTATTCTTGGCTAAAACGCCACAAGAAAGATTTTCTTATGCTAAACAACACAAATTATGCGTCAACTGTTTAGTATCTCCCCACTCTATTAAAAATTGTGGTTCTTCTCACAGATGTAAAATCTGCAAATTTCCACATCATACAACTCTACATTTTAACAAAAATTCTTCTTCTTTCGTGCCTTCTAATGAAAATAACTTACCTAAGTCTAATTCAGACACTGTTACGGCTGTCGAACATTATTCTAATGATGATCAGTCTAATTTTACCGTCACGAATACTCATTGTATTGCAAACACTTTGTCTGTTCCGCAACATACTATTTTATTATCCACTTGTGAAATAGATATCAAGGACATTCGAGGACATTTTCAGAAAATCCGTGTACTTTTAGATACGGGCTCTATGGCAAATTTTATGTCTGAGTCGTGCTCTAGACGACTGGGTCTCCATCGTAAAAAATTCTCTATTCCAATTGAGGGTTTAAATGGAATGTCAACTTCCACCAACAGCGGTCTTGTTCAATGCGTCATCAAACCCTGTGGTTAATTGGATCCGGTTTTTTCTTTTGAAGCTATTATCATGCCCAAAGTTTGTTCTAATCAACCAAAAATTCACATTAATATTTCCGAAATGGAACATATTCGAAATTTGAAGCTTGCAGACAGTCGGTTTCATATACCAGGACCAATAGACATGCTTATTGGAGCTGAATTGGTACCTTTATTTTTAAAATCAGGCCGTATTGTCGGCAATTCCGATCAAACTGTAGCGTTAGAGACTATTTTTGGTTATGTTTTGCAGGGTAAAACTAGCTGTTCAGTTCCTTTCAGGAATCCTGACTCTTTCTTAAATTGTCTCGCTTCTTTGGATGACTGTATCGATATTCAGTTACGTAAATTCTGGGAGGTCGGACAAATTACTAAAATCCCTTTTTGGTCCACTGAAGACAAGAAGTGCGAGGAAATATTTAAAAATTTAGTCTTCAGAGAAACTTCTGGACGGTTCTCGGTACCTTTACCTTTTCGTCAATCAAAACCAAATTTTGTTGATACTTACTCTCAAGCATATCGTCGCTTTTGTATGTTGGAATGACGTTTTTCCAAAAATTCTGAATTATCTAGAAAATATACAGATTTCATGCAAGATTATCTCAACAGTGGTCACATGTCCTTAGTGCCACAAAGTCAATACAGGTGTCCGTCTGCTTATTACATCCCCCATCATGCTGTTTTTAAACAGGAGATGTCGGGCTCAAAAATTAGAGTTGTATTTGATGCTAGTCTTCGTGATATACAGGGTGTCTCTCTTATTGATAGTCTTCTCGTTGGCCCAAAGCTCCAACGTGATATTTCTGCTTTACTTTTAAATTTTCGATTTTTTCCGTACGTTTTTGTTTGCGACATAAAACAAATGTACAGACAAATAAATGTTCAGTCTGAATTCTGGGATTATCAACGCATTTTATGGCGTTTCTCACCTTCTGAACCTCTTCAGGAATATTTTCTACGTACTGTTGTTTACGGAGTTTCATCTTCGCCATACTTGGCCTTACGTACTCTGCAAGAGCTAGCGGTTCAAGAGGAATCTTCATTCCCTAGGGCAGCTCAAGTTCTTCGTCGCCAGTTTTATATAGATGACGGATTAATCGGTAGCCACGATTTAAAATCTGCGTTGTCACTTCAGCTTGAGCTCATTGAACTTATGAAAAAAGGAGGATTTGAATTAAGTAAATGGGCAAGTAACGATCCTGCTCTTTTAGCTCATATATTTCCTTCAAATATCCAGGAGTCTTGCAGTTTTGATAAAGATGATCCTTCTTTTATTAAAATATTAGATTTAAAGTGGGATCCCAATTCAAACATTTTTTCCTATTATTATGTTCCCATGGAACGCCCCTGTACTAAACGCAATATTCTATCTGAGATTAGTAGAATAGTTGATCCACTCGGTTTTGTTTCTCCTTGCTTGTTACTTGCAAAACGTCTTTTGCAACGTTTATGGGAATCCAGGGTTTCTTGGGATGAGTTTCCGTCCGACGATATTCTCGAAACTTGGACCAAATTCAAAGCTGAATTGCCCAAGCTTGCTGATATCAAAATATCTCGCTATGTAGGCTCTAATTCGATATCTCGAATTGAACTACATGGATTCTGCGATGCTTCACAGGTCGGATACGCTGGTGTTATTTACTTTCGTGTAGAAGACACATTAAACAATGTCAAAACTTTTCTTATTTGCGCTAAGTGTCGGGTTGCGCCATTAAAAACTGTATCAATAGCAAAACTTGAGCTTCTTGCAGCAGTTTTGCTCGCGGATCTAGTGGCATTTGTCAAGGAAAGTTATGCTGATCTTGTTATTTTTGACGCCATACATGCTTGGACAGATTCCATGATCACACTTGCTTGGTTGTCTTCTTCTCCTCATAAATAGAAGACATTTGTTGCCAATCGAGTAAGTCACATTCAGGAAATTTTACCTATTTCATCTTGGCACCACGTCCCCTTCAAGCATAATCCAGCAGATTGTGCTAGTCATGGTCAAACTCCTCAGCAACTTTTGGATACTCCCATCTGGTGGTATGGCCCAGAATTCTTATCTAAGAATCGAGTTTTCTGGCCGACACAGCCCAATTTTTCGGGTCAATCTGGTTTAGAGATATCCAAGGAAGAAAAACAAATAGTTTTGAACATTTCGCTTCCTTGCGATGATTTTCTTATTTTACTAGATCGATTTTCTTCATTACCTAAGATACAACGGATCATTGCATATGCTCTTCGCTTTATTTCTAATTCAAGGTCAAAACCTAAAGTTAAAGGTCATTTGTCACCTTTCGAGATTGAAGCTTCCCTGCGAGTGATTATAAGACGTGTTCAACGAGATGTGTTTTCGGACATCTTAACGAAGATTTCGCAAAATAGTTTGCTACCGAAACCGTTTCGAAAGCTTGCTCCATTTGTCGATTCAGATGGATTGCTTCGAGTAGGAGGTAGGCTGAGGAAGTCTCAATTTTCCTTTGATGTAAAACATCCTATTCTTTTACCAAAATCGCATCGAATAACAGAATTAATTATCGAACATACTCATTGTACGAATTTTCATCCAGGATTTAAAACTTTGCACTATTTATTACTTCAACAGTTTTGGATTTTATCACCCCGAAGTGCAATTTATAAATGTCTCTCCAAATGTATTCGATGCTTTCGATGTAAACCAAAATCATATAATCCCTACATGGCAGACTTACCAGCTCTCCGAATTTCTCAAATTAAGGCATTTTCTTCTATTTGCCTAGATTTTGCTGGGCCTTTTTCACTCTTGATGAGCAAACATCGAGGTGCTAAAACCTTTAAAGGTTACGTTTGCGTTTTTGTTTGTACTTCCACTAAGGCTATTCATTTGGAGGTTACATCAGACCTTAGTTCTGAATCATTTTTAGCGGCCTTCAGACGTTTCGTCGCCCGTCGTGGCAAATGTGTCACTATAACTAGTGACCAAGGTACAAATTTTAAGGGTGCATACAGCCAACTTCTTGTTTTGGCGCAAGCTACTGCTCAAACATTGGCAATTACTTGGAACTTCAATCCTACGGGCTCTCCACATTTCAATGGACTAGCAGAGGCCGGCGTTAAGTCTTTCAAGAGTCATTTTTACCGTGTCGTAGGAACTCAAATATTGTCTTATGTAGAATTCTACACATTATTATCCCAGATTGAATCTTTATTAAATTCACGTCCTTTATGCGCAATTAGTGCCGATCCAAATGACTTTCAGCCTCTTACTCCCGGTCATTTTTTGATTCAAGAGCCTTTAAACAGTTCTGTCCCTGATCCAGATCTAAGCTCTATAAATTTAAATAGGCTTAATCGTTGGCAGCTTATTCAGCGCCTCCAAGGTGATTTTTGGAAACGGTGGTCTCAAGAGTATATCCATTCTCTCCAAGAGAGGCACAAATGGACTCAGCCATCTCCTCCTATTAATGAGGGCACTCTAGTCCTAATTAAAAATGAGCAAAATCCACCCCTTCGATGGGAAATGGGTAGAATACTTAAATTACATCCGGGACAAGATGGTGTGGTTCGCGTAGTTACGCTTAAAACGTTCCACGGTGTTATGCAACGACCTGTGGTCAAAATTTGCCCATTACCTGGCTACTAAAATCCTATTTTTGCAACGCAATATTATTTTTATTTTCTTTTTTCTTCTAGTTATATTAAAATTATTTTTTCATAACTGTTTTATTTTCTCTATTTTTACTAGGTTTAAAAACATTCGTTTTTGGTGGGGTGAATGTTCAGGAATCTTAGTTATTTTATTTTTTTGGGCAATAAATTATTTAATTATTCTAATTAGGGACCATGTGACATAATAATGTACTCTAAAATTACACTTTAATTTATGTCGCCTTTATCATAAACACTCTTATTTTCAATATATTTTCTTATTATATTTTTTCTTAACTTTTTTGCTGCGCACAAGTCGCATAGCCAATCCAAGCGAATTGGTCATATATACAATCATCTCACGCTCTAAGTAGGGTCGAGTACGGTATCGTTCTTCCGGTCGGCATCGTGGCAAAATAAGCAATTAATTTTAGAGACAATTACTGCGAACCTTAAAGTGCGGGAAGAAACTAGGTGAATTGAGTAGCCTTGCGAACACCAGCAAGAGGGTACCCTCAGGATCAAGATTGTGCCCTATTGACCGTACGGAAAGGTAAGCGATTTGTGCACGTTTTTCATTTTCTTTTTTTCCACCAATTAAAAATACAGTCCACTACATTTTCATATTTTCCGCGTCAATCATAAAAAAGTAAAAAATTGAAAAAATTTTGATGATCTATATACTGTTATAATTTTAAGTGCCAATATTGCAGAATAAAAAAAAAACTAAAACATTTGGAAGAGTATTGCTTTACCTTTAAAATGAGTAGTGAAACGTCAAATTTGATCTATCTGGATCAAAGTTAGATCAATTTTTGTAAGAAAGTATGTTTTTTTCCAAACGCGTATGTTTAAAATACTAAACAAGGTAGAAAAAAAGTGTAAATAGAAAAAAAGAAGATTTAAAAAAAAATCAGAGAAAAAAATTTTTTCCTATTTTTTATGACACAAAAAATTTCAGAATTGTAAAAATAATGGAAAAAATGATACAATATTTTGTTGAAGTTAAAGAAAAACAAATTGCACAAAAATTGAATATAAGTAGACGTACTGTTGATTACAACGTTAGAAAAAATAAGGAAACTGGCTCTATTAATCGTAGACGTAATAGAGAATATCTGAAAAAAACAACTCTTAAAGAAGACAGTTATATTGTTTACACTGCTTTACGTAATAGACATTTAAGTGTTCCTGATATAACTGTGCAAATTAATAAAAATTTGAAAATTATAATTAATATATTATAATTTGAAAGTATAAATACGCCGGAGACTTCATAAAATGGAAGTTTTGGACGACTTGCTACTAAAAAACAAGCCAACAAAAAAATTGGAGCATTGCTCAGTAGAAAAAGGTGCTTTTAGTGATGAATCGAAGTTTGCAGTTTTTGAATCGAAAAAAAGTGTATGTGCTTAGGAAAGCAAATGAAAAGTTTTTGAAAGATTGTATGATTCTTAGTGTCAAACATGGAGGTGGCTCAGTAATGACTTGGGGTTGCTTAGCCGGATTCCGTGTTAGTGACCCTGCAAAAGTAGAACGAACCTTGAAAAGGGAAGGCTATAGAAACTTCTACATAAGAACGTATTGCCGTCTGATACTCGTCTAGTAGGGACTCCTTTTACTTTCCAACATGATAACGACTCCAAACACACTGTAAATGTCTGCAAAAATTACTTGGAAAGTCTTGAAAAAAAGAAGAAATTGACGTCATGGAGTGGCCACTACAGAGCCCAGATTAAAACCCGACAGAATTATTAAAGATGACTTAAACAGCAGTTCAAAAGCAACGTCCGACATCGGTTTTTTACTTATAGGAAATCTCAACATATTAATCTTGCGAATGCCAAAAATCCGCCAGGCTGTAATTAAAAGCAAAGGCCTACCACTTTGATGAGAAAAATGTTGAGACGTCAGTATTATACTATCTAACAAACTGATATTTACTTTTTTCTTTATAATTGTTTATTAAAATTCTTTCTTTGTATTATTTATTTGTTTAAATTTTGAATTCTATGCTTATTGATATTTAAGAATTGACCGCTAATTAGTTACTAATTGATTACTGATATTTTTGTTTTCATTAAAACGCTTAGTACCTATTAAATGTATATATAAATTAAAATTATTCCTTTGTTAAATAAGAGTGTTTTTCTTCAACTTCAATAAAATATCGTGTGATTTTTTTTCGTTAATTACACAACTTTGAAATTTTTCGTCATAAAAAATGGGAAAAATTTCTTTCTCTCTGATATTTTTTAAACTGTATATTTGTATTCTTTGCCCAAAAACACGTCTTCTTTCTAGTTACACTGTTTTTCTATTTTGTCTAGTTTTTTAAACATACGTGTTTCGAAAAAAAACATATTTTCTTACAAAAATGTGTCTAACTTTGGTCCAAATGACCAAATTGGACGATTGGACGATGTACCACTCATTTTAAAGGTGAAGTAATGCTCTTCCAAACTGTTTTGGTTTTTTTTTATTCTGCAATATTTGCACTTGAAATTATAACAGTACAAAAATCATCAAAATTTTTTCAATTTTTTAATTTCTTTAACTGTTTAATAACTATGTTTACGGGTTCTCAAGATAAGTGTAACGGTTTTTCGAACACTCATACCTAAATTTTAAGAGACCCTCGGAATTTTCAGGCTGCGACCATTATTTATATTTATAAAATTTTTGTGTTTTCAGATTTTTATCTAGGTATGGCAAAAACATGTGCAGGGGAGTGTATGTATGTATATATGTATGTATGTATGTATGTATGTATGTATGTATGTATGATGGTATGTATATATGTATATATATATATATGTATATATGTATGTATGTATATATGTATGTATGTATATATGTATATATATATATATATATATATATATATATATATATATATATATATATATATATTTATATATATATATATATATATATATATATATATATATATATATATATATATATATATATATATATATATATATATATATATATATATATATATATATATATTTATATATATATATATATATATATATATATATATATATATATATATATATGTATATATGTATATATATATATTTATATTTATATATATATATATATATATATATATATATATATATGTATATATGTATGTATGTATGTATCTATGTATGTATATATGTGTATGTATGTATATATGTGTGTATATATATATATATATATATATATATATATATATATATATATATATATATATATATATATTAAAAATAAACAAATTCACGGTCTATATATTTGAAAAAGTTATTTTATTCTCCTTACGACCGTTAAGAAAGGGGACAGACAGTATATTCTCTGCGAATTCCACTCTGGTTCTCTCTCCATACTAGTTTCGACCACCTAATGGTCTCATCAGCGGAGCTGTAACGAACCGAGAGTAAAATGCACAGAGAACAAATGTCTGTCTCCGCTGATGAGACCATTAGGTGGTCGAAACTAGTATGGAGAGAGAACCAGAGTGGAATTCGCAGAGAATATACTGTCTGTCCCCTTTCTTAACGGTCGTAAGGAGAATAAAATAACTTTTTCAAATATATAGACCGTGAATTTGTTTATTTTTAATAAATTTCCTACCGCTCCGGGGTATATTCAGATGTTCGTTTGTACTGTTTAAGATAACAGTCCGGCATCAAGTTCTGCAGGTAATATCCTGCCGATATTTTACGATATGGGGATTTTAAGTAGACATTTGTTCTCTGTGCATTTTACTCTCGGTTCGTTACAGCTCCGCTGATGAGACCATTAGGTGGTCGAAACTAGTATGGAGAGAGAACCAGAGTGGAATTCGCAGAGAATATACTGTCTGTCCCCTTCCTTAACGGTCGTAAGGAGAATAAAATAACTTTTTCAAATATATAGACCGTGAATTTGTTTATTTTTAATAAATTTCCTACCGCTCCGGGGTATATTCAGATGTTCGTTTGTACTGTTTAAGATAACAGTCCGGCATCAAGTTCTGCAGGTAATATCCTGCCGATATTTTACGATATGGGGATTTTAAGTAGACATTTGTTCTCTGTGCATTTTACTCTCGGTTCGTTACAGCTCCGCTGATGAGACCATTAGGTGGTCGAAACTAGTATGGAGAGAGAACCAGAGTGGAATTCGCAGAGAATATACTGTCTGTCCCCTTTCTTAACGGTCGTAAGGAGAATAAAATAACTTTTTCAAATATATAGACCGTGAATTTGTTTATTTTTAATAAATTTCCTACCGCTCCGGGGTATATTCAGATGTTCGTTTGTACTGTTTAAGATAACAGTCCGGCATCAAGTTCTGCAGGTAATATCCTGCCGATATTTTACGATATGGGGATTTTAAGTAGACATTTGTTCTCTGGGCATTTTACTCTCGGTTCGTTACAGCTCCGCTGATGAGACCATTAGGTGGTCGAAACTAGTATGGAGAGAGAACCAGAGTGGAATTCGCAGAGAATATATTGTCTGTCCCCTTTCTTAACGGTCGTAAGGAGAATAAAATAACTTTTTCATATATATATATATATATATATATATATATATATATATATATATATATATTTATATATATATATATATATAATTTTTTTATGCAAATTACATGGTTAATATAAAAATAAATTTATAAACAAATTGCATATTCGTAATGTACGTGAAACGGTACAATAAATTAAATAAAATTTTTATAAAAAAATTGAACCGACTTCTGAAGGTGCGCTAAAAAGTGAAAAATAACAATAAATTTCTATACGAAATTGAAAATCATTATATTCGCTATTCACATCCTTAAAAACGATTCATTCCCACATTTGAACAAAATCGAAAAATATAAAATTTTCAGTCAGCCATATTGAATCCTGAAAACAATATTATTAAATTCGTAACTTCCACCCTCAAGAATCCCCTATATCACTTTTGGAGAAAATCGAAAAATATTTTAAATTCTTAATAAACCCTAACAAAAATACCCCAATACTGATTTTAGACAAAATCTAGAAATGTAGAACTTTTAATCCGCCATCGTGGATCAGCCATACTTAATTTTTATTTTAAATAATGTCAGATTCGTAATGTGCGATCCCAAAAACTCCTCCATATCAATTTTGAAAAAAATCGGACAAAATTTATTTTTTATTCCCCATATTGGACGCCATATTGAATTTTTTAAAAATAATAGGTTCGTTATGTACGACTCCGGAAACTCCCCCATATCAATTTTGGAGAAAATCGAACAAAATTGGTGTTTTGTCTGCCATATTGGATCCACCATATTGAATTTTTTAAAAATGATTTTAGATTCGTCATGTGCGATCCCGAAAACTTCCCCAAACCAATTTTGGAGAAAATCGGAAAAAATTAAATTTTGTTGTCCACTATATTGTATCCGCCATATTGAATTTTTTAAAAATAATTTTAGATTCGTTGGGTACAACCACGAAAATTGCCCCATACCAATTTTGGAGAAAATCAGAAAAAATTATTTTTTTTGTCCGCCATATGGTCAGCGCCATCTTGGATTTTACTGCACCAATTTCACTCAAAAAAATGTGGGACTACCGCAGCAACTTTCTGAAGACAACGTAAAAAATTTCATTCAAATCGGTGCCACCATTTCGGAGTAACGGTGCATATACATAAAGATAAAATTTTCACAAAAAATTGACCCGACTTCTAAAAGTGCGCTAAAAAGTGAAAAATAACTAGAAATTTATATATAAAATTAAAATTTTTGAAGTCAGTGCCAAACTAATACCCGACAAAATGTGATTCGCATAAACAGATTAAAAATACTTTATTTGTAATTGCTTTCTTAAAATAATTTGTTTCATTCGGAAATAATATGGCACCTACTTCAAAAATTTCAATTTCATATATAAATTTATGGTTATTTTTCACTTTTTAGCACACTTTTGGAAGTCGGTTCAATTTTTTTATAAAAATTTTATTTTTCGATTTTTAGTTTTGAATTCATTATGATATTCATAAATTATTTGAACTGAGTGCTAATCGAGATTAGTGTACCTTGCAATGACTCCAAGGTGGCAAAAAGTACCCATTTTATCCAGAACAGTAAATCACCCTAAAATAAACCAATAAAAATTCTCTGATTCCTAGAGTTCTCCAAATACCAATGAAATTGTGTCAAACAAATATTTAGTCTGTCATAGTACTTATACTATCTTAAATGTCAAATTAATTTTAGATTAGTAATATAGGCCCCAAAACCTTTCAATATCGATATTTAAAAAATTTGAGACGTAAATTTCTTAGCCCGATATATTTTATATTGTATATTGAGTTTGTATACGCCCCAAGAACCCTGCAATATCAATTTTATATAAAACCGGAAAATATAAAGTTTTTAGTTCCTCATATTGTATCTTATTAACCTAATAGTTGTAAAAAATTAACTTCATATTCGTAATACACCACCCCCTAACCCACTAATACCAAATTTGAAAAATGCGAATAAGGTAAAATTTTCCTCCTACCATATTGGATCCGCCATATTGAATTTCAAAAAAATTAATTTACCGCCTTAATCTAATCTAAATCTAAATCCTTCAAAACCTCCTAGTAACAATTTTAGATGAAATCCAGAAATTTAACATTTCTAAACGGTCATATTGCATCTGACGTAGTAGATTTTCTTAAAATAATTTTATATTCGCTATTTACATCCTCAAAAACGATTTAGTTCACATTTGAACAAAATCGAAAAATGTAAAATCTTTAGTTAGCTATATTGCATTCGTCATAATGAATCCTGAAAAATACTATTAAATTCATAATTTTCACCCTCAATAACCCTCTATATCAGTTTTGAAGAAAGTCGAAAAATGTAAAATTTATTCCGCCAGATTGAATTTTTCAAAAATTATTTTAATTTCGTAATTAACACTAACAAAAATCCCCCAATACCGCCATCTTAGATCCGCCATATTTAAATTTTTTAATAATATCAGATTCGTAATATGCTATCCCAAAAACTCACCTATATCAATTTTGAAAAAATCGGACAAAGTTAATTTTTTATCCACCATATTGGATACGCCATATTGAACTTTTTAAAAATAATTTTAGATTCGTCATGTGCGACCCCGAAAACTCTCCCGTACCAATTTTGGAGAAAATCGGACCAAATTAAATTTTTTTGATCGCCATACTGGATCCGCCGTATTGAATTTTTTCAAAATAATTAAAGATTTGTTATGTACGACCCCGGAAACTCCCCCATACCAATTTTGGAAAAAATCGGACAAAATTGATTTTTTGTCCGCCATATTGAATTTTTTAAATATAATTTTGGGTTTGTCATGTGAGACCCCGAAAACTCTCCTGTACCAATTTTTTGTCCGCTATATCGGATCCGCCATTTTGAATTTTTTTTAAATAATTTCAGATTCGTTGGGTACAACCCCGAAAATTCCTCCATATCAATTTTGGAGAAAATCAAACTCCGTTGGCAAATTCCAGAGATAAAGCATATAATAGCGGTTTGAAGATGCTGTTTCATTTTTTGAGCGTGCTGATTTGTAGATTCCCCATTTCATTTCTCCGAGCCGTCTTTATTCGATTAGTATGTCTCAAGCGTCACTAACGGTTTTTTTGAAGCTCAATAATTATCAAATTTTTATAAGAAGACTTTAGCTATTTAACTCTAAATAGCGCTAGTATCGTTCACGAGATACCCGTAGAATTATTGTATCTTCATTATTGTTCGTATAATGTTATAACTAAAGAAAACGCATCTGGGATAGACAAATTTAGTTTTAAAAAACTATGAATCACTCTGAATTTTTGACTACTAGACCTAACTATTCACGCAATAACAAAATCGTAAGTTTATTCTTGCAGTTGTTATTATTAATTGAAAATTATGGCCCATTTGACCTTCTTTTGCAGTTTGCTAAGCAACAAATAAATATATCGACATTTGCAAGAAGCTACTTTAAAGGTTTTTGAATTCTCTACTAGACGATTACACCATTTTGTTCATAAATGACCAGTTTTGATTCGCAAGCAATATGTACAAAAATATGCATTTTTTGACCTTTAGTTGTTCAGAACTCAAAAACCGCACCTAATCCGCTGAAGAAAAAGTATAAGTTTTGTTCCTGTAGGCCTATAATACCTAAAAATATTGTTCAATTGCTGATAATCGAGTGTTTCCATCTGGCTATTTATTTACATCAGATCCCCGGAGTCAGTATATTACATCTCACCACACATGAATTTTATTTTAAATACAACCTGCAAAACCTAAACTCCTGTAATATTCAAATGGGTACTAATATTTCATTTCATTTATTTAATTTACATGCGTGTGTAATAATTTTTAATTAAAAGGAAACCACTATTATGAACAAATTTTATTTAGTAATCACTTGTGATAAACCGACAAACAAAACTGGGAAATATTACAATTCAATAGATATTTGCAATAAATATGTAATCCATTTTCAATTATTTGTTGTTTCTCGCCCACAAATAATTATCGATTTTGTGCAGAGATATTGTCATTGAAAGCAGATTTTAAATAATGCTGAATGAAAACTTTAAAGTGCTGGATTTGATTTCATAAAGATGTTTGTGATTTAATTAAATAACACATTTCGTTGAAGGTAATAAAGTGTAACACCATGCTGATTTAATTAAGCTAGTTAAAGATTTAGTTAGTTAAAATAAAACTGTACACTAATCACTAGTTCATCTATTCCACTCCCCATGATAGAAACCCCAACAAAACGCTCTTAATGCGTCTTACGTCGTTGTGCGATTCCTAATTTCCATTCCTTCCTATCATTCCACTGTTCTTATTCCAGATTTCTGCCACTCATTAGTTTTCCGACGCCAGTTCCCCATGATGTTCTCTGTCTTCCTCTTTTTTCTTCTCTCCTTTGGTTGCCATTCCATTGTCAGTATTCGTAATCTTCTATCATACATTAGGTTTACATGTCCATACTATGTTAATTGTTTTCTTTCAATATATTTTACTATTGTTCCTTCAGTTCCCATTCTCTATTTTATATCTTCTTTTTGGATTCTCTCTACTTTCGAAATTCTTAGTGATCTTCTCATGGCGGCCATTTCCACAGCTTGTATTCATCTCCTTTGTCTTTCTGTAATTCTCCAAGTTTCTGCCCTACAGAGCAAAAAAGTCTACTACTGTTTCATATACGTTAAATTTTCTCTTGATGTTGATTTCTTTATTCCATAGTATATTATTTTGAGAGGATATCGCTTCTATGATTCTTATATCTATCTCCCTGTCATCTGTATCTGTGCTTGTAAAATCAATTCCCAAACATTTATATTCTTCATATGTTGATATTTCATCATTTTTTAACCGACTTCTAAAAGAAGGAGATTCTCAATTCGTCGAGTATGTGTGTTTTTTTTTATGTATGTATACTGATTACTCCGGAACGGTGGCACCGATTTGAATGAAATTTTTTACGTTGTGTTCAGGAAGTTACTGCCGTGGTCCCACATTTTTTTTCGGCGAAACTGGTGTAGTAAAATCCAAGATGGCGCTGACAATATGGCGGCCAAAAAAATTAATTTTGTCCGATTTTTTCAAAAATTGGTATGGGGAAATTTTCGGGGTTGTACTCAGCGAATCTAAAATTATTTTTAAAAAAATTTAATATGGCGGATCCAATATGACGGACAAGAACATTAAATTTTTTCCGATTTTCTGCAAAATTGGTGTGGGCGAGTTTTCGGTGTCGCACATAACGAATCCAAAATATTTTTAAATAATTCAATATGGCGGATCCAATATGGCGGACAGAAAAAACAATTTTGTCCGATTTTCTCCAAAATTGGTACGGGGGTCGTACATGACGAATCTAAAATCATTTTTAAAAAATTCAATAGGGCGGACGAAAACATCAATTTTGTTCGATTTTCTCCAAAACTGGTAAGGGGTAGTTTTCGGGGTCGTACATAACGAACCTGAAATTATTTTAAAAAAATTCAATATGGAGCATCCAATATGGGGGATAAAAAATAAAATTTGTCCGATTTTTTTTTTAAATTGATATGGGGGAGTTTTTGGGATCGCACATTATGAATCTGACATTATTAAAAATAAATAAATAAATATGGCGGATCCAAGATGGCAGATTAAAGATTCTTCATCTCTCGATTTTGTCTAAAATCAGTATTGGGGTATTTTTATTAGTGTTTATTACGAATTTAAAATATTTTTTGAAGAACTCAATTTGACAGATTCAACATGGCATCCTAAAAATTTCACATTTTTCGATTTTCTCCAAAAGTGATATAGGGGTTTCTTGAGGGTGTAAGTTACGAATTTAATAATATTGTTTTCAGGATTCAATATGTTGGACAAAAAATTTTACATTTTTCGATTTTCCTCGAATGTGGGACTGAATTGTTTTTAAGGATGTAAATAGCGAATATAAAATTATTTTAAGAAAATCTAATATGTTAGAGACAATATGACAGCCTAGAAATTTTGAATTTCCGGATTTCATCTCAAATTGGTACTAGGTGGCTTTGAAGGCTTTAGATTAGATTATATTAAAACGTTAAAATTATTTTTTTGAAATTCAATATGGCGGATCTAATATAGTGATTTGAAAATTTTACCTTATTCGCATTTTATCAGATTCAGTATTAGGGTGTCGGGGTCGTGTATTACGAATATGAAGTTAATTTTTTATAACTATTAGGTTGACAAGATACAATATAAGGGACTGAAAATTTTACGTTTTCCGATTTTGCCTAAAACTGATATTGTGGGGTTCTTGGAGCGTATACAAACTCAATATGCAGTATAAAATATATCGAGCTAAGAAATTTACATCTCAAGTTCTTTAAATATCGATATTGGAAGGTTTTGGGGCCTATATAATCAATCTAAAATTAATTTAAAATTTAAGATAGTGGTTTTACTATAACAGACTATATCTTTCACAAGTATTTGAAGAACTCTAAGAATCAAAGAATTTTTAGTGCTTTATTTTAGGGTGATTACAACTTTGGATAAAATGGGTACTTTTTTGCCACCTTGGAGTCATTACGAGATACAATAATCTCGATTAGTACTTTGTTCAAATAATTTATGGATATCATAATGAACTCAAAACTAAAAATCGAAAAATATAATTTTTATAAATAAATAGATCCGACTTCTAAAAGTACGCTAAAAAGCGAAGAATAACTGTAAATTTCTATATGAAATTAAAATTATTCGGCGCGAAATTATTTTTAAATGAAAGAATTACTACTAATATATACAAATTATGGTAAGAAGGCAATTATAAATAAAGTATTGTTAATCTGTTTATGCGAATCCCATTTTGTCAGGTATTAGTGTGCCGCTGACTTCAAAAATTTCAATTTCATATAGAAATTTATAGTTATTTTTTAATTTTTACGCACTGTTAGCAGTCGGTTCAATTTTTTTCATAAAAACTTCATTTTTCTTGAAGTTCATTATTCATAAGATTTTGCAAGGCTTTCAATACGGTATTATTGATATTTGATTCTTAGAGCACTCTAAATTGCAAAAATTGAATATTTTGTAATTCAGTTTGAAAATAATTCTGCGAGTTGAAACTGCAGTCACTGTTTCTCAATAAAAACTTAGTGGTATAAAACTCAGTAGTTTCTTTTTAAACATTCCGAGCTTATAAAAATAGAATATTTTGTAATTCAGTTTGAAAATGAATCTGTGAATTGAAACTGCAGTTACTGTTTCTCAGTATAAATCTAGTGTTATAAAACTTAATACCTCCTTTTTATACATTTACCTACGATGATTTGCTACCACATAGTTATGGCTGCCAGCATCAACTTTCTAATAAGTAATATTTATATTTTCATTCGCTCATTCATTTATGCAAATACAATTTATTTATTCTGTTAGTTTCGTCCAAATATCAAGAACAAAATACAAATTTGCACTTAAATAATAATACAATACGAGTATTTACCTTAGAATAAATTTTTGAATTTAAAGTATTAAAGGCCAGTCATTTCTAATGATACATCTTTGGCATTCTTTAAAAACCGTTCTTGTTAATCAACTTAATGTATTGATTATTTTATTAATTTTATTACCTTCCAGAGAGATTGTGTTGTGTTAATGTCATTTCATGTTATTTTTTTGAGAATCATTTTATTAAAAGCCTTCACTGATTTATTATGTAATTTATTATTTTATTTACATACCTTTCAGTGTTTTTATGCACTTTTCTTCTGCTTTAATTTTCATATTTTAACCAAGTATTCAAAAAGGTTAGAATCCTGTATACTACCTTAAAAATAATTAATTAATGATGGTTCCAGGTAACTGAAATTCTTAAATTAAAATTTGACAAAACAGACGTATTGTTGGCAAAAATTTCTTCCCAGAACTTCTTACCGATTTGCAGAATTTTCGAAAATACTACATTCCAAATTTAATATCTAGAAAGCTCCAATGCAAAGAGAATTACTAACAAAATTATCTGATATATGTTATTTGATATTATATTGATATAACTGGAAATCAAGAAGGAATGTCAAAGGTTAGGGTACATTACTTTGGTTTTTGGTCAGACCCATAATCGTCTATTTGCTGATACATTTCATATTTGAATGTCTATCGCATCGTGCATGGTTGGAAGAATGTTGAACTGATGGGATAGAATAAAGATACGTGGTGATGATACACTATGTATATGATATACGAAATGTTCGCGGCGAAATTACGATATTGTTTTCTGTTACATGTCTGTACGCACTTTTAGATTTTGATCCGTAACATACAAGAGTCTTACAAAATTTATTATTTATTATTCTTTATCCCACAAAATTGATTTGTGAGCGATCAAGAGATACATATAGGACTTTATCCATAGTCGGGACATGTATTCCTCTAACCCATAGAATCCAGGTTAAATCCCATAAAATGGTTGTCATAAAGTTGAGTAGTTTCTATATCTCGACTTACTTCGGCATGTACAACTTATAAGCAGTAGCTTGACGAATTTGTGTAAGCAGTAAGACGTAAAACAATACTATTTTAAAATAAATAAAATTTAGCAAATTCAAGTCGATTTAAATTTTATAATTTTGCCAATCGCTATGAGTAAGCTTTCTGCAGATTGAATAACAAAATATATGATTACAATCAATTCTAAAAATATTTGCAATCAAATTTTATTCAATAAACAACACAAATTTTCCATTTTACGTAAAGAAAAACAAATCCAGGACAATCAAGGTAACCGATGTTTTAAATTTAATGCTATTCAAATATTTATGTTCAGATATAAAAGACTATGAAAACACGTCAATAGACAATTATAGCATATAAACTATTTATACTGGACGCCAAAAAATATACCGTAGATTGACAAAAAGAAATTTATAAAACATAATATGAAATTAAATCCTCTTGTCTAAAAATTGGTTAAATAGTGAAATTGAAATTCATTTAACTTTTTCTAATAAACGCACATACAAAACTCTCTCCTGTTTAATAATTAACGAATAATGTTCAGCAAACTGTTAAGAGAGTTATCGTTTATTTGTATTAACTCGAGTGTTATCTATTCCAGAACCACATGCTAATAAACTAGGGAAATAAAGTGAGGTTCAGCTATATTTTATTTTCGGTGAGTTGAAGTGTTAGAAAAAAAAAGGTTGACAAATGTCTATAATAACTGAGCTAAATATTTCTTCATTATTAAATACGAAACCGAAGAGTCTCCCAAGTAGCAACAAAAAGATTTATTTCTTATATATATTAGATATCAAAAAAATCGAATGTTATATCGACAAGGGAAATATCCATTTTGTAAGGCAATTTTTATATTGTTTGCAGTATCTATTTGTGTTGTGATATGTCAAGGTTGCTACTTAGTTTATTTCTCGTTCTATAAACTAGTCTCAATCAGAACTGGAGACTTCGACTACTAACTACTTTCTGTAATTTTGACATTTAGTTTAAACACAGATAAATTAGATTTTATGCATTTATTTAATTAATTCGAGTTTTTTTCTAAATTATTAGTTTAGTGATTTTTTACAAGAACATTTTTTTATGTAAATAGTTTTGTGGAATCGTAATTTTTAAGCTGAAAAAGTGACATGTAAAAAAAAGGGAAAAATGAACCAGACCGCTCCTTGTCGGAACGCCCTGACTTAATTTGCCGCTAACTCGCAAAATTACGGGAAATCTCAAGTAACCCAGGATTACTGGAAAAAATTTCATATCTGAACACCAAACTAAAGGGTCTACTCAAATAGATTTATTAGACTTGTTGGAAGATCAGCCCGAAAACAACATTTAACTCGTATTGCGTATACTCAAAGTTCAGCTAACCCACCAGTACAATTTCAAAAGCGAGATTTGAGGCCCAACCTAGTAAAGTGTTTGTAACGAAGTTACTGAAATTTTATGTATGAGTATATTTACCGGGGTTATTTTATTTATTATACATCTGAAAAATGTAATTCTTGAGGGAAAAGAATATGTAAAGCTTTCACATTATCGGTATCTAATTAATTTTACCGCGCAATTCCGAGAAATAAGCTTTTCCGATATTTTTCAGAGCGCCCGTATCAGGAAATACCGGGCCATAAACCACAGTATTGTATGCGCGATTCCCCCACGGCGTCACTCGCTGGCATAATAGGAATCCGAAAGCACCGTTTACGCCCAAGCTGGCCATTAATTCGCTGGGAACTGCACGTTGTCCACCCGGCAAATGAGGCCAACTTGACCGTCCGGATCACTTATCGGACCGCGCCTTCCTATAGCACTGTAGGTGATGTAAGGCTTGTGTGTATATAGTGTTACCATCATACCTTTTCCTACCGATATTGGTCGACATTGTCGAGGATCTTTATAAGTGTGGGCATTGTCGTTCCATCCTACCGTCACCTATGCATACACGCATTGCATGCCATCGGTTTTATTTTGTTATTCCCGTAATCGTCAGGAAAGTATTTTGCCAGCAGGTGCCTACCGCTGTCCCACATGAAGCGCCATAACATACTGTTGCTGTCCTGACCGTTTGAGTATATGTCCATCTTAAATTATAACTTAGTATTAGTCCATATTTGTAAAAGTGTGGAATACAGGATTCAGGATATTTTAAAACCATTTGTTTCATTACCTAGTTCCTATTTCTAACATTTCAGGTAATAATTGGCAGCCGTTAGGCAGTCACAATATACGCAATTGACCCCTCACTTGCCGTTTCTCCACTATAATATGCTGCCCGTTGCAAAGTGGGCCCTCGACCAAGTTAATCCTGAAGGCGGCGCCAGAGACCGACGATCGGGTGGATGTCTTGACCACTGGACATTTGAACCGTTGACCAGTTTAGAAGATAGGAATATCTCGGCATCGTGTTACAATGGATAAACGGCAAGTCAGAGGTCAATTGCGCGTATTAGTGACAGGCTGTTAAAAATGATACCTATGTAATGAAACAAACAGTTTTAAAACATCTTGGGTGCTATATTCCACAGTTTTACAAATATGGCCTAAAACTAATTTACAACCTAAGATGGACAACAATTATGAACAAGTAAACTCTCTTGAAGGCAAAAGTATGTATGTGCGCTGTTCACGGTGCGTACTTTTCATGCGGTAGGGATCGGTAACCCGGCGGTTTCGTTCACAACGGTATTCACGGTGCCTCATACTAAAATTCGCGATGCTATTCTCGGTGACTCATACTAGACGTTTGTGACGCTGTTTCCGATGCCTCGTATTTAACATTCTCAACACTTCGTGCTTAAAATCCGCCACACTCTTTACGACGCCTTGTATTAAAAATCCAATCGGCGACGGCCCATGCATTATGATTAACAGTATTCGACATCGATCGGCGGTAGGCGACGTCTCTATACGCGACGGTGGCGATAAACGTCGGGGCGGCAAAACTCTGGCCGTGACGGGCAGCGGATATTGTTAAGCAGCCTTATCCATAGAACAACAACAACAACAAAAGGAACTGACGGGATATAATATATGTGTGTACAGGTTATTATAAGAAAGAAAGTAACCGACGCTGTCCATACTTGTAAGGATCTTCGACAGCGTCGATAGGATGGAACAACATTCCTTGTACTCGACAATGTCGACCAATAGCGGTAGGAAATTAGGAAAAGAAACGACACTGCCCGTACATATAAGGGTCATCGGCAGTGTCGGTAGGATGACACAACATTGCTCCACCTATAAGGAGCCTTGACAATGCTGGCCACTAGCAGGGTAGGATGTAAGGAAAGCAGTGAAATACAATATACATACAAGCTTAGCCTCACCTACATTCCTAGACCAGGAAGGCGCAGAACGGCGGCAACCCAAGAAGTCCGTTGGTCGAGAGCGTGCAGTTCTCAACAAATTAATAGCCAGTTCGAGCTTCAAGAGTCTGCCCGCACTCCCACTATGCCAGCGAATGATGGCGTGGGGTGATCACATATACAGTATTGCGATATACGGCGCGCGATTACTATAGATGGACGCTATGAAAACCATCGGAAAATCGTATTTCTCGGCTTTACGCGACAAATCTAATTACATACCGGCAATACGGAAATTTTAGGTGTTGTTTTCCTACAAGAATCAGATTTTTCGGATGTATAATAAATAAGATAAACCCCGGCAAACATACTCGTGACAAAAAATTCATTATCTTCGTTACACATCCCCTCTTCTTCAAAAAGTAGTTATTGCAAAAATATATATAGTATAAACCTAAATAAATACAATTTTAAACTTAACCTAATCTTCTCGTATTCTTTGGTAGTTGGTAGAGGGGATTCTCCATCGCTGGTAGTGGTAGTTTCTCAACGATCAAGTGGTGGTGGTTGCATGACGGTCAAGTAGCAGTGGCTCCTCTAGCTGTGCATGGTACCTCACCGATTCCTATGTTGATTCTAAGGCTGGCGGCGGCCAAAAGGCAGCCACAAGTCGGGGAAGGCCGATAATAAATGTCATGGACGAAAACATGTACTCCCACAGATACTTGTCGTGGATGGTGGTCGAATGGAGCAGCACCATGGTGGCTAGGAGACTGTCCACGGATCTTTTATATGGAGGACGGCATCGGATTGGGGCACTGGGATTGCAAAAGGATACCTACACGCTCGGAACATAGGCCCTACTTTTCCACATCTGGGGCAGAACTTCACACGGCGCGTAGTACATGCTTCCCGGTGGTATCCGGGGTAGCCACAGCGTCAACACAGGTCCAGTACACTGGTAGATTTAGAGGGGGCTTCTTGGTCTGGATACAAGTGGTGATTGAGAATGGCTTTTCAGCTTCGCTAGAGCTTCTGCTAACGGATGACGTCTTTTCGGGCAGAATGCTGGAGGCATCGGCTTGGGTTTCCTTGTTCATTGATAGCGGGGTGGGGTTAATCTCGGTACAGCTTTCTTGGTCCCTTTCCGGGGATCCTCTGAATGTGTCGGAAAGACAGGAGTCACGCCAGGGCCCTGTCATCACATCTTCCTCGAAGAAGAGTTCTAGTGTTGAACTGTTCACGATCTACAACAAATCTAAATTAATAACATGCCTTGTTTTATTAAAACTGAAAATAAAACATGGTTTAAAAAAAAATCGAAGTTGAATATTATGTTGATAGGTTGACGCCGATGATGGTGCTGTCCGAGGTCTTAAACTGCCAACGAACTCGTCTTTCGGCTGGTATGTGTACCGGAAAGCAGCCCTCAATTCAGGAGACCAGGAGGCGGGATTTGGACATGCCTTTGGATGATTCGGGGGGCTTTTGCTACTTTCCCCTGCGGCGGGAGTAAGCGTTGCAATTTCCTTCCATTTAGGTGGTTACGACCCCCCATGTGGAAAGCGGTCGAGATGGTCTGCGAATGGTCAACGGATCGGTCATGAAATTTGATATCCTCGTTTGGACGGTGGTCGACGGTTGGATGGCCGTCAGGTGATTAAACTGCGATGATGACTGCAGGCGGGCTTTATACTCCCAGTATCCTTCAGATTCTTTATCTTGGCCTCGACTCGCAAAAAACACGCTTGGCGCCTTCTCGAGACCTGTGAAGATTTGGAAGCGGTGTTTTTTAATGAGGGTCTATATGTTGCCTTGCATGGTTTTCAGCTTGGATCTGAAAATAAAGATGACCGTATATGGTAATATTGCAACAAGTACATCTGCTTGATTTCTAGCAGCAGCGTTTTGGTATGACGATATCTGCGCCGAGCGGCTGCGGTACCTAACTTAGCCTAGTCCTTGGTGCAGTGTCAGTATAGGCTAGTCCAGTGGTGGTATCGAATGGCAAGAAGTTTTCGGCCATATCTGTAAAAGTATGGAATACAGGAGACACGGTACATCAATTCTGAGGGTAGCTCCCGAGACCGACAACCAAATGGATATCTTGGCCACCGGACGGTCAAACCGTTGACCAGTTCAGAGGACAGGGACATCTCAACCATAGGTGAGTACCGATAGTGAGTAGTATTTAAGATTAGTATGGGATATTCTTACGCTGGGCGTTTGACCCCTGACTGTTTGCAGGAAAGCTATCCACTTACCGATGTTCCTCTGCTATAACAAAAAGACCTCCGTAGATCCGTGGATTACCACGATAGATACAAAAATGTATCTTATGCTAAAATAACATATGTCGAACCATGGTCGGTTATGGCACTCAATGTGTTAATAAAAACTGCATACGAATATCGTCGTAATTCACCGACATGATACAATATTTCAGTACATTTCAGAAAACTTCCATCTGCCAATTCAGCCTAATTTTATTTGACTGGAACTGTTTTTCCTCAAAAATATGTATACCAATTATAGCTAGCTCACTGTTAGGTTTGATAAGAATACTAAAGAATAATTTTTATTAAAAATGTAGACTATTTGTCTCTTAACTTATAAAAAATTATTCTGATAATTCGAACAGCAGAAAAAATGAGAAATTTAAATTACTGTTTTTCTATTTAGTTTTAATATATTTAAAAGGAAAAATGCAAAAATAATGTTTTTTCGTATAATAACCACTATAAAAAAATCATATACGCTAACTTGTAACTACAAAACTGAGTGCTAATTTTAGTTATACATGTAGCCTACGAATTCGGATTTGTATCTATTGTTTTCAAATTCACTAAGTGCGACGATTTAATAAACATCTTTTATATCAAAATTATATTATGAAGAAAACAGATTATTAGAACAAAAAAATGGGTGCATAATATTTTAAAGTTATGAAATTAGGTTTTGTTTTACTCTCCACAAATGTTTTACGCTTTTTAACTGCCGATTCCATATTTTCGAATTCATGAAGTAAATAAAATTTAATTTTTCCTAAACAATAAATTACCAGTGTGGTTTCATGTAAATTCACTGCCATTAAAATCAATTAAATTCAATTTTACCACAGCACTTCAATTTAAAAACATGTATCGCAACAAATTTATATGCTGTTTTTGTAAAATGCATACATAAAGCTTAGATAAATGGTTTTACAAAAACAACTTGGGACACAAAATAAATTTTGAAAAGAAACTTAAAAAAACAACCCTAACATATTTTTAATAAAGAGAAAAAATATAAATGAAAAATATATATGTTATTAAAAAATTATTCATAATATTTGGCAAACTCTGAGAAGGCGACTCATTAGGATCAAATCAATAACTCAAAGGGACATGAAGAACTGTGTCTATCAGATACCATGTGAATGTGGCAATTCCTATGTTGGAGAAACAAAGAGATCTCTTGGCGTAAGGATCAAAGAACATTAAAAATGCACATCTCGAGGAGAAACAGAAAAATCTGGTGCCGCCAACCATGCTTGGACTCATGGACACCACAAAAAATTGTCTGAAGTTAAAACACTACACCGAGAACAACATTGAAGAAAACGGAAATTCAAAGAAACCGCAGTTATACATCAGAAGCCGAGTTGTTTTAGTAAACCACCTTTAGATATAAGAGAAGTGTGGAAACCACTTCTTAATAATTGTAAACTGAAACTAAATGCAGCATAAAAATGGAATTTTGCCATAATAGGCATGACCGCATTCATCTCAGTCACACTCAACTGCATTTACTTTTAGTATAAATAGTCATGTAGCTAAGGGATTTATTTAGTTTCACTTGAAAACGGTTAGAGATAACTACTAGCCGACACGTCGTGATATTCAACAAAAATAAAGACAATGGAAGTCCAACAGATATCTACTACTTCGCAAGAAACATCGTTGTCTATGACCTTCAAACAAACACTTTTAAATTGTTTTACCGTTAGCTGAGAATTGCTTACAAAAATTGTTGTAAGCAGCGAAATCTTATCCAGGATGCATATAGGCAATGGCAATTGTGCAAAAAAAAATAGAAACCGACAGCGTCTGGTTTTGGCATGCAAAAGTATATATAGGTTAATATTGTTACAATTTTATCTCTTTAAAATCGTTTACTAGGTTCGCAGAATAAAACACAACACCTTTCACTAATACTTCCAATACTTATATTAACTACTTAAATCACAACTATCTAACTACTACTTAATATCTTCACTATTCAAATCCAACTAACTTATAACTAATATCCTATCCCTATTTATATACCTATAGAACCTACTATACAAATCTAGAAGGTACTAGCATAAAAGTTGAGAACTACCTAGAAATACTAGGACCCATCGATATAATATTCCTTGAGCACATTATAATAAGGATGACTCATCATATCAATAAGTTTCTCCTAGTCGTTGGTAACAATATTATTTCGCGAAGGGCCAGTGTTACAACTTGAAAAACGACAGAGATATGAATATTTGAAAAAACGCTGAATTTTCCGATTTTTCTCCGTTAATAATGATTCAATTGAGTCGATTCAGGACTCATTTAGTTGATAGTTTTATTTTCTACAATTCATCTCTTTACACTATGGAGATAGCATCATTAGTTTTGGTTTTATAACCAAAACCGAAAAAAGGCAACTTTTTGGTTTTAAATTTTATATTACAAAGGATTAGATTATAAAAAAGAATGAAAAACAACAAAATATCACTACCAATTTTTTTAGTGTAATGCTGCAGTCGGTATTTTAAAAGTATCATGCAGTGAAAAGAATCAAAAAATAAAATACTTTTTCCGTGAAAGTTCAGATTAGAACTTTTGCAGTAGAGGAGAATGAAAATAATTTTTTATTCAAAATTGTATATTTTTATGACTAATAGACATTATTCAATTTTCTCTTTTGATTAAGGTCACATGAGTCATAGAATTCCAGAGGTAAATTTTAAAAACCGAAAGTTTGACCATTTTTGGAAAAAAAAACAAACAGGATTTTCTCAAAAACTACATTTTTTTGATGAATTTTTTTCGAGAGATCCTTGTTATATGCTTCTTTAATTAAAATTTGGGGTTTTCATGGATGCTAAAATGAACGGGACGACACAATAATTTTTTTCTTTTCTCAATGACTGATTCCATTTCAAATTATGAAATTATGTAATTTGATTTTTTCCAAAAAATGCTTTCTACGGAACATATGTCATTATAAGAACCAAAAAAGTATATACGTATTTTCCCGTTTTGCGAAAAAATCATTTTTAAGAATTTATCGACATTTAAAAGATGACATGGAAAGGGTTCCCACAGAGCTTCATACTTTTGGCGTCTTTGTATGCCTGGTATGAGTGAATAATCCCTGTAGGGAGTGCGAAGCCGTTTGGCTTGTAAATCAAAATAATAATAACAAACGACAACCTAAGGCCAAAATACAACGAGAAGATCGCCAAATACAGAGATCTGGGGGTCCAAATCCGAAAACAATGGGCAATGAACAGCGTACAAACGATTCCCATAATACTCTCAACAACTGGAGTGATACCAAAGAACTTCCTGCAGAACATCAAGGGACTGGGCCTTAGTGAGCATCTGTATAAGCCGATGCAGTGAAGAAAAATTTTATATTTTTATGACTAATCGATGTAAATTAATTTTCTCTCTTGATTGATGTCGTATGAGTGATAAGCTTAAAAAATTTTTTAAAAGCCGAAAAATATTCAAAATTAACAAAATGGCAGCCGCTTCTCGGCTTTATAATAAAATTATCATTTTTGTATTTTTTTAATATTTTATTTACCAAATAAATTTAACAAGATTATCAAAAAGTAGAATAATATCAGCAAATATTTTTAAGTAGCAAGTTGTTTACGAAGTCTATTTATTGTACAATTTCAACATGCTTTCAAGAAATGAGAGATTACGCTCGGAAAGATTCCTGTATTACGATTAATAGCACGAACTTGATATACCCATACTAAGTCTATTCTACAAGTCGACTTGTCGAATACGCTACTATATTACAGTGATTAAATTTTAAAGGAAATATTTCGTGTTAAATACTGTATTGTATATAGAATAGTTTCCAAATGATTGTGATACAGCTATGAGTGATTTACAGAAAAGTGTATTCTATTTGTGGCGAAAAAAATGTCCTAGTACTGTAACATAATATCCTATTCGACGTGTAAAATAAACTTATTATGGATACTAAATAAAGTCCGTGCAGGTATTCATAATAGAGGAATCATCCCGAAAGTAATTTCTCATTTCTTGAATGTATGGTAAAATTGTACAATAAATCGACTTCGTAAACAAATTATTGTGTCTCCTCCTGCATTTTAGCACCCATGAAAACAACTGCAATTGAAGAAGCACATAACAAGGAACCCTAAAAAAATTCATCGAAAAAGAGTGGTTTTTGAGAAAATAGCTCAATTCGGATAATTTTATAAACATAAATAATTATTCGTCGATAATTTACAAAATTAGTATATACAGCTAAGTCAGTGAAATAACGTAGGATATTTTAAGATTTTTTTTAAATGTTAAATACTTTTAGTCTCTCCGTCAATACAACTGTGAAACATATAGTGGTTCATTTCGTTATTTCGCTAGAATTTAACATTTTCCACTTGGGTAGAGAAATTTTCAGCTTTTTCTTCACTAGGGTGTCACAATTTTAAAGTGGATGGCACTATACAGGGTGTCCGGTAAGTACCCCTTTATTTCTTGGGAGTATACAGGGGAAGTCAAAATAATTCTATTTTGTCATAGAAAAGAAATTCCCAAAGTGCCCCTTAACGGAGATACAGTACCAACGATTTACCTTATCTACTTTAAGTTTTAAATCGACCTCTATAATTTAATGAAATTTTAATATTTTATAAAGTCCATAAAGACTCATTAAACCATACTATAGTAGATGTTTTAGATCATCAGAGAAGTCAGAAACGGACTTGCAGCCACACTCGTTAAGCCTACTTTTTGACAGGTGTCATTTTACATAGCTGAAAGTTAATTTTTTAAACACTTTGATCAACCCTCTTCAAAAAAGGCTTCTTAATTTATATCAATAAAACTGGGCTTTTTCGAGATAAATCGGTTTATATGCGAAAAACTCGAAAGTTACTCATGCTAAACATAAACAGGTCGAAATTAAATACGCAGGGTGTACTGATGTGCTTTAATTTATAGAGGAGCACCGTGTTACCCTTCGAAGACAAGAAGATGTTATGCTGAAAGATTTCCAGCTCAGACATTTTCAAGTCCAGAAACCTTTCAAAGGATTGATCGAAGCTCAATTAATTTACAATGTTATTAAAATGAAAAATAGTGAACACGTTTAAGTGTTATTTTGGAAGATGTTCAATATGGTCTCCACGTACTTCAATACATTTTGTAGGGACTTCGTTGGAATGTTGTGCTATTCTCTCTAGTAGTCCTTCTCTAGTATTTACTAGTGGTGAATAAACTAGTCCTTCTAGGTGTTCTCAGAAGGAAAAGTCTAAAGGATTAAAGTCTGGAGACTTTGGCGGTCACAAAACAGGCCTACTTTGAGCTATCTTCTCGATGGCCAAAAATGTTAGTCAAGTTGACGTACTATCTGTATGTGCAAGTGGAATAGAGGGTCTTTTGTTGCCATTACGGAGCAAAAAAATCTATAAATAGGCGCTATTCGTCCGGATTATGTGCAAATCCCAATTTTTCCATAACATACATTTTATCCAGCAGAGTAAGAAACGATGATAGCTCCTCGTTACAGTTCCTAAATATTGTAACTTTGGTTCCAGTGCTTGGTAAATTCTATTGTTGTAATATAGACCTTAATACTTCAGCATGCTCTTTGGATAAGTGGTCACGAACTAGATCATTTAATTCAGGTTGTTCGATTATATGGGGTGCTTTTCCTTAACTTTCGGGAAAATAAGAATCGTTCTTTTCTCATACATTATCGGGTTCTTTCTTATCATCATACATTTTTAAATCTTCCTCCTATTTTGCCGGGGACGCTGGAACTGGTAAACCTTCTCCATGAATCGGTTTTATTGCTGAGAGAATATCCGGATATTCAATATTATATTTGCTGTTTCTTCAAAATCCAGACACTTTTGTCATGCACAAATAACAGTCCTTAAAATATTTGTTGGTTCTCGCCAAATCATTGGAACTACAAAAGGCATAAGAGAGCGTTTGTCATTTAACCAGTTACTTAGATCTGCTGCACAGGTTTGGCAACATCTCTGAGGAGCCCAGTCCCGATCTTGATTGCCAACAAGACGTCCAAATACTTATGATAAGCTATCTTGGTAATTTTGTTAATTGTCCTTTTCTGCGATTTAGGGGTAAAGTGACCACATATGTAGCAAAAACTATCCGTGGGGTTAACACAACCACGTTTCTGTTCTGTACTCTGTGTTCAGAGAAGTGATAATATGTTTACAGGCGTAAACTAACTTCACTCAATACAAAGATAACACTATTATAAGGCTCTTACTATCGGCTTGTTCGTGCACTTCACTTCTCTATCTAATTATTACCACGACTCGTGCTAAACCAATACCCTGATAATTCGACTGCCAACCACCTGCTTTTATAGCCGTTCCGTACTTCCGGTATTTTCTAGAAACATTGACTATCGGAATTTCGAAAAACGATGGCGCACTTCTCGTATACAGGGGCCATCCATAAGTAGATTCGACCATGGGGCAGACTGAAATTTGGAATTATAGTGTTTAAATGGGTACCTCCTTATTTTAAGCCCAAGGGGGATGAGATTTCGTGGTTGACTTATCATCCCTAGATACCCCCACCTGGTTTTGCCAGATTCAGCTCAATTTCCCTAACTTGTGGAAAACGTAAATTTGGCAACTTCACCTTGCGGTATATTACAAATTACTTTTTAAAATAATGCGATTAAAATACTCATTCATCTTTGCTAGAAAAAATCACAACTCATAAGTTTTACGTGTTAGGAAGTTTTTATCATCATATTCGCACTTAAAGATCGAAAATTAACCCGCCTTACAGTCGCAAATTGGCTGTAAATAATGTAATGAATGCGGCAAGGATTCTAAGATTCTTTAGGGATATAATAGGAAGTAATAAATATATATGCAGATCGTAAGAAAACAGTATATAAAACCATGGTCATACCAACATAAACCAGACTAGACGTAAAAAAAACATTTAAATGATGAGAACAACGGAGATAAAGACAATAGCTGATAAAAGATGAATACACAAAATAAAAAATGAGGATCTGAAAGAACAATTCAACATTCAAGACGTGTCGTCGTATGTAACCAAAATAATAAAATTTTAGAGTAAGTACTGTCAGAACTGGTACCGCCCTTGACCGAATTTTCGGGCGTGGTTTTGATTAAGGTATTCATGAGTATACTGGCGCAATTGGTTCTCGTTAACCCAAGGTCGATTTAGACTGGAGTGTGTTTGGGGGAATTTGGAGTTATCATCGAGGTTGATAAGATTTTCGGCAATTCTGGACGATGCAAATTCCGATGTTTCCGATAGACTGGCGAGGTCGTCGAGGAATGTGTTTGGTTGGTTTGAGTGTGGTTGATGATTGATAATTAGTTGATGATTAATGTTTGATAGATTTTGGAACACGAAATGTTCGGATTGTTGAAAGGAACGACACCACGCAGGTGGTGCCGAAGAGGACCCACCGTAACCTCCTGATCCAGAGAAAACCCAGGCCGCCTCACCTTATTTGCTGTTTTGAGTTGGATTCGGAAATGTATTAGCCATGTTCTTAAACTTGGAAAAAATATTGTTTGTTTATTTGCCAAACTTAAAACGGGGCCAAGTTTCAAAGTACGCGTCTGGGGGTTGAGCTGAAGTGCTCAGCGTATCAATGAAATTTTTTGAATGATATTTGAGTAATAATTTCAGGACTAAGAAATTGTATTTGTGTTGCAACTGATATGAAGTATTAAGGTTGAGTGTTTGAAGAAGTTTTTTGTTTCGATTTGTCAAGCGAAAAAAATTTACGTCGTAACTTTTTTGATTTTTCGCAGGGGTGAAATTAATTTGGGAGATGTGTGTTAATTAATCGCATATGTGAATTTTGTCAAAATTATTCAGAAGCAGATATTCCTTATTCTGCGAAGGACTTTATTTATACACAGGAATCCCCAAATACCGTATTTAAACTGGATTTTGCTTTCGCTTTAAGGCTTCTTGGATCACTGACTTTCCACTATCTTTGTGCAAATGATGGCTACGAAACGCCCAGTGACCCCGCAAAATTTGTTTTAGGCTTTTTATTGGTTCTTCTAGAAAGTTCTTGAAGGTGTGTGCTGACATGAGAAACCTCGTCGCGGTTGAAGGGATGGTCTGGTCTTGACCCTGAAACAGAAAAAAGGCTCGAACGTCTCTAACTTCCAATCCGGTTCTTGTCTAAACGGGAAATTTCTTGCTATAACTGAATTTGTTATGAAAATAACAAGCTTTTAGCTAAGAAATTTAGGGTGTTTTTTTCTTCACAGTTTTTTGGCTTCTTTCTTCAAAACAGATGTCTTCTCTCTTCAAAACAGTTGATTTTGTGAATTTCTGTCTCCTCGACGTGCATACAGTAGGGCAACTGCTTTACTGCTGCTTTTGCACTGAAATCTGTGCTTTTTATAGTTTTGGTGAACTTCGTTATTCAAGGCTAAACTTCGTTAAAAGTGACCAATCACAACTCTTGAATATTTGCCTATACTCACAATGCAATCATAAAAGAAATTTATTAAGCGAATTGCTGCTTTTCTAGCAGTCCGATGATCATAATTTTTGCTACATCGTGTAGATATAATCTGTGCGCAAATTGCATTGTAAATATATTTGTTTATTTACAATAGTACATACAACGAATGATCAACAGACTGGCAACTAGAACCAAGGAAAACAAATCACTTGGAAGAATACCACTAGAATGATGACCAAAGCTCCGGAGAGAGTGCTGGACATCTACGTCGGAAGAGGTATAACGTAGTACCAAAACACGAATAATCCTATCTGTACGAAAGAAGAAGAAGAAGATGGTAATCCTAGCAATTTTCCTTTGCTTAATGTGTCAACCGAATGTGATTTAGTGGTTAAATTATAAATACTTTTTACATAATTCTCATGGAATTATAAGAAATGCCTGTAAAAAATAGTTTTCCAAAACATTTTATTTATTATATTTCAAAAAAATAATTTAGAGTTCCATTTAAAGCGAGTAAATGCTTTCCTTTTATTACCCATTCTCGTATTTTTCGCATTACGCAAAACTCTCCTGATGCCTAATATAGAAAAGCGAGGTAAAAATTTTTTATTTAAATTTCACTGGAAAAGAATTTTTTGTAGAATGGCGCATTTTCTCGTTTAACACTTTAATTAAAAAAACGAACCTATGGAAACAAATTTATTAAAAAAGGATTGTCATCGAATTTGATCAAAGTTATTATATATAGAAACGAATATTGATTGACAGCAATTTACGCAAGCCACTAACAATACCTACATATATATATATATATATATATATATATATATATATATATATATATATATATATATACGTATTTTATTAAGTTTTTCTTCAACCTTGGTTGTAAAATAAATTTCAAAAATTCATTTTTTTTTCTTTCCTATATTTTCTTATGACGTTTCGCACATCGTGTTGTGCTTTTTCAATTTTTTTTCTCTTGGAGCTTGTCAGTTCAAGAGGATTAACATTATTAAAAATCTTAAAATTAATAAAGCCTAGTTTAAAAATTTAATGTAGCAATTTAATAGAACGTTTACTTTTGTGAGCCCTGATTTTCACAACATGAACAACTTCTTTCTCAAGAATATGTTCGAAGTGGTGGTCTCACAGTCTTTTAATTTTTGCAATTGCAGACTAAATATTTCGCCTTTTTAGTATGTAACCTACCAGAGGGAGACATCGGTAAGTTCTTTATGTTGCAATTTATATTTGGCATAATTAATACTTTAACTGTAAAATCAGTAAGCTTAATTTTATACAGGGTGTTCAGAAAATACGTGTACCACGCTTGATGGCAGACATTTGACGTCAAGATACCTGTAACAATAATCTTTCTAGTGACTTTGTTGCTATGGCATTTAGTAATTTACCTGTTGATAAATTGCCATCACTCTCCAAGACGTTGATTAAAGTAAGATCAATATTGGGAATTTCTAAGCCTATTTTACTATTAAACATGGACACTAACTCCGAGAAGGTTGTCATGCTCCTGTTGTATGTATTTTGTGAACAAAATGGGCGTTGAAGTGTTAGGGTTTATATGGAGAGATTTCGTAACTGCCAAATACAAAACCATCAAACATTTTGCAATATTCAGCGTCTTCTCCAAGAAACGGGCAGATTTGAGAAAAAATTTGAAGGTGTTGGTCGTCTACGAGCGACTCGAACAACAGTCGAAAAAGGAGAAGAAATTTTGAAAAGAGTTGAAGAAGAACCAAATATTAGTACCCGCCACTTAAAACGTGAGTTGAATGTCCCTAAAATTACTGTAGATGATATTTTAAAAGAATAATTTTAAAATAGATGTTTGGGCAGGTATTATTGATCGATACCTTATTGGTCCTGTTGTGCTGCCAGGTAGGATAAATGGAAATATTTATCCAATTTTTTTACAAAACACATTACCGCTTCTTCTGGAAAATTTGCCTGTGCAACTTAGGCGAGAACTATGGTATATGCAGGATAGTGCCACACCCCATTTTTTTCGTTGCTGTTCGGTAATATTTACACGACCTATATCCCAACCGATGGATTGAAAAATGCAATGGGACACCAGTAAGATACCCATCACGTTCTTCAGATTTGAATATATGACTTGTTTTTGTAGGGCACTCTTAAAAGAGAAGTACACAAGACTACAATGAACAACCGCGAATAATTACTGATGCACATTTTACATGCTGGCAACCATTTTAATAATCCTGAGATATAAGATAGAGTCCAGTTCCTTTTTTTAGTTAGTTTTTTTTTTCAATATTTTTAAAATACATACGTATACATCCAACATTTATTTTAAAAATTATTTTATTATTATATCAAATTGGTGTACACATATAATTGAAAAAATTTTCTTACTAGTAAAACCGCCCATCTAATGAAAATTTTTGAAGATGTAAAAAAGCCTCCAAATATATGAGGTTATCTTGCAGAAATAAGTTGTCATAATGTTGATGAATTAAAAAATCAGAAGCGGTATTTACAAGTACCGTCCTTTTAATAACACTTATATTACTTTATAGTCGGTTACTATGCCACTAGAACATGTAATATTATAGTTTTAGATACTCACCAAAAGTCATTAAATTCAGTTTCAACGTTATCAAGAAATTTCGGAAAAATCAATATTTTCTTAAAACTGTGATGTTGACTATCGCCGAAATGAAGCAGTGTCGAATTTAACTAAGTTGGCTTAGGTAGACATATTTTGAGGTCAATAATTTGTCATCAAACGTTGTATATAGATTTTGTGGACATCTATATTAATTGGGATGTATTTTTAATATTCATCATAATAATGACAAATTTAGAACTTAATTATTTCAATATGCTTACTGTACCGAATGTAATTATTGAACTCATTACCCCCTTGTTGACAATAATGGAATAGCTTCAACTAAGCGTTATAATGAATACAGATGATACAATATCTTATCGTATGAAGTGTATGACAACGATTATGTTTTATATATACCACATGCCAACAAGAACGAATGAAAACCTGTTAGTAATTTTTTCTGTAGGCTAGTTATAAAATAGAATTTTTATTAAAAAAACTGAACCGACTTCTAAAAGTGCGCTAAAAAGTGAAAAATAACTATTAATTTTTTAAATTTTTGAAGTCGGCACCAAACTAATAACCGACAAAATGTGATTCGCACAAACAGATTAAAAATACTTTATTTGTAATTTCTTTCTTACCATAATTTGTATATATTAGTAGTTATTTATTTCATTTAGAAATAATTTGGCGCCGACTTCAAAAATTTCAATTTCATATAAAAATTTGTAGTTATTTTTCGCTTCTTAATGCACTTTTAGAAGTCGGTTCAATTTTTTTTATAAAAATTTTATTTTTCAATTTTTAGTTTTGAATTCATTATGGTTTCCATAAATTATTTGAAATAAGTACTAATCGAGATCAGTGTACCTCGTAATAACTCCAAGGTGGCAAAAAAGTACCCATTTTATCCAAAGTTGTAAATCACCGTAAAAAGAACCACTAAAAATTCTTTGACTCGTAGAGTTCTCCAAATACGAGTGAAATTGTATCAAACAAATATTTATTCTGTCATAGTAAATGCACTATCTTAAATTTCAAAGTAATTTTGATTGGCAATATAAGCCCCAAAATCTTCGAATATCTTTATTTAAAGAACTTGGGACGTAGATTTCTTAGCTTGATATATTTATACTGCATACTGAATTTGTATACGCCTCAAGAACCCCGCAATATTAATTTTAGACAAAATCAGAAAATGCAAAATTTTCAGTCCTCCATATTATATCTTATCAGCCTAATAGTTGTAAAATATTAACTTTGTATTCGTAATGCAGTACCCCGAAAACACCCTAATACCAAATCTGAAAAAATTCGAATAGGGTTAAATTTTCAACCCACCATATTGGATCCGCCATATTGAATTTCAAATTTAACGTCTGAATCTAATTTATATCTAAACCCTTCAAAGCCCGCTAGTACCAATTTTGGATAAAATCCGGAAAATTAAAATTTCTAGACCGTCATATTGCATCTGACATTAGATTTTCTTAAAATAATTTTATATTCGCTATTTACATCCTTAAAAACGATTCAATCCCACCTTTAAACAAATTGGAAGAATGTAAAATTTTTATTCTGCGATATTAGATTGGATATTGAATCCTGAAAAAATACTTTTAAATTCATAATTTAGACCCTCAAAAACCCTTTATATCAGTTTTGGAAAAAATCGAAAAAAGCAAAATTTTTAGGACGCCATATTTGAAGCTGCTAGATTGAATTTTTCAAATAATATTTTAAATTCGTAATTGACAATAACAAAAATCTCCCAATACTGATTTTAGACAAAATCGAGAGATGTAGAATCTTTATTCCACCATCTTGGATCCGCCATATTTATTTTTTTTTTAATTATTTCAGATTCGTCATTTGCGATTCCAAAAATTTCCTTATATCAATTTTGGAAAAATCGGACAAAATTAATTCTTTATCCGTTATACTGGATAAGCCATATTGAATTTTTTTAAAATAATTTCAGATTCGTTATGCGCGACCCCGAAAACTCTCACATACCAATTTTGAATAAAATCGGACAAAATTAATTTTTTCATCCATCACATTGTATCCGCCATATTGTATATTTTAAAAATAGTTTCAAATTCGTAATTTGTGATCCCGATTTTTGAGAAAATCGGACAAAATTGAATTTTTTTGTCCGCCATATTAAATCCGCCATATTGAATTTTTTAAAAATATTTTCAGATCCTTCGAGTATGACCTTGAAAATTCCCCCATACCAATTTTGGAACAAATCGGACAAAATTAATTTTTTTGGCCGCCATATTATCAGCGCCATCTTGGATTTTACTGCACCAATTTCATCCAAAAAAATATGGGACCACCACAGCTTCCTGAACATAACGTAAATAATTTCATTTAAATCGGTGCCGCCGTTCCGGAGTAATCGGTGTACATACAAAAAAAATATATATAGTCGACGAATTGAGAACCTCCTTCTTTTAGAAGTTGGTTAAAAAATATTAATAATTATAAATCATACAAAATTCCTTATTTTATATCGAAACATGTTACTGAAGTTCTGTTCTCTTTCACAAAAAAACATCATTAATAGATACTTTCGTAGAAATAATTTTCCGTATCAACTTAAATTTGACAATATTATTCCATAATAACAATTATCACCTAAGTTATACTATCCTAATGTTTCAGAATTCGTCATGAATTCCCTAAGGGTAATTTAGCCGAAACTAACCATTATTGATTAATTTCGAAGGCATTTGACGTAGCCAATACATAACTTCTGTGCCTTAAATTAGAGTCCTATTACATAAACTTTAAGCTCGCTTGTCTAACTAACTGACGACAATTTGTTTAGATTATATTTCAATCGAATAATATGGAAAATGAGTAGGTTGAAGCTAAAACCTACTTAAAATTTTCAACCATTAGAGTAGAATTTTGTTCTCTTGTTTATTGCGTAAGTGAATAACATGCTCTAATGAATATAAATATTTTAAATTGCTAAAGACACTTAACTCTATTTAACTCTCTGCCCACTCTAGGCTATAACTTATAATTATGACTCAATTATACTTGCCTAGAATAATTCCACTGAACTGCCTATCTTTAGTAATCTAAGTTATTAAGAATTTCAGAGTTCGAGAGAACATATCTTTTAAGCCTTCTTGTTTCACCTCTATATTCAAACCCTTAACTAGAATGTGTCAATGTTCTATTCTGATATAAATCATGGACCACAAAAATCACTTCCTTGAAGGGAGCTGTCGGTACATCTTACTATCAGGTTCGTGATAGAATGCTCTAACTATGGAACATATAACCTTATTTTGAAAGCCCTTCAGAATCTCAATTAGGGCAGGTATATCGATATTATGTATCAATACGTATCGAATAGAAGAAAATTGATACGCCCATATATTGGTGTCAAAGTATCGATATTCTAAATATCAATACACTGGTATCATTCATATTTTATTCGTTTTGTATATGAAAGGAAAAGGTAGTCATAAATTTAAAGAAAGACAAAAATAAAAAATATTTTATTTCAGATAAACAATAAAATGTAAAATAATTAAATCCAGTGAAATACATTATTTTTGTGGTCTTTGGTAACAAAAAAAAAGAACGAAAAGCAATTAAATCCTAATAATCCAACAAAAACAAAGTTTCATTTAAAAACTAAAACTAAAATAAAAACATAAAAAAAAATATTTTTGTTACTCGAAAAAGTTGAAATGAAATTATTTTTTAGAATAAAATTAAACCTAACGGTCGGTCATACTTCGAAAAATTTACAACTAATACCAGGAAATTCCACTGAACTAACACACCAAAGAATAAAAATGTGTGTTTGTACTTTAAAATTTAAAAATTAAGAATCTCTAATCAAAACTGTCCATTGATTTATATTTTAACCAATAAGTAAAACGTAATTAATTGTTTTGAAATTGTGGTTATTTAACTTATTTTATTCTAAAGTGTTTGAACTTTATGATAATTTTTTACTAATTTTTATTCGTCTATAATGTACATTTTAAAAATTAATTAAACTAAGAAGTAAAAAGTGGACCAACTTCTTAATTGTTGATTCTTAGTTAAGACTATGAACAGATGAAAATAACATGTATAACACAATACCAATGAAAATAATTTTAAATTATATACAGGAACATTTTAATTTTGGAGTGAATTATAAATGCCAGTCTTCTACGTCCACAGTATTTAGAAATAGTAACTTTGCCAATCTGTTATTGTCCATTGCTTTGGCATTCAGTCATTATGTTGTCCAGCTTTGCTAAATAAACTTTCACATGGAACCGACGATATTACTACAGATAGGTGTTTCAAGTTTATTTGGCTTATTTTATTTTTCCAGCAGCTAAAGGGGCACTTATCTAATGGTAATAAAGGATTTCTGTAGGTATAACTTTAACTTTAATGAATATTCGCTATTAGGTTCAAATTATTTAATGTAAGGACTGCAAATCACGAAAAAGAAAAGTTTGGCTACAAATTAAAAGCATTTCCAGGTGGTACTGTGGATTGGTGTGACCCGAGTGTATACCCGCCTTCTTCTTTGTTACGCAGTTAAAAATGATAAAAATACATTCGTCTCACACTAGTTCCGCTAGTTAAATTTACGACAATAAATATTTGATGTTAGACAGAGTTCGCTGGTCAATATCGATACAAAAAATGGAATATCGACGTTGGATTTATCAATACTTTGAAATATCGATATGTATGGCCCGGGTCTAATCTCAATATTGATGTGCAGTTCGCTTTCAGTATTCATACCGAACACACAAGGATAGATGATGCTGTAAAATTGTTTGGAAATGGGAATATTCCGTTGAGGAAAAGTAAGTGAGCATAATTAAGTAGTAACAAATTCCTTGTTTAATTGGTGGGAAGGGCCTCAGTTTCACGTATAATGTTAAAAGTTTAATTTGTGTGTTAAGAGCTTATCCCCAGCTTAAATCCTGAATTGTATATGGAATTTAATTTCTTTAAGTAATATGTAAGGACCGAGCCGTACACAAAAGATGCATAGTATGCAGATTTCATATATTTCTATTAGTGAATGACGATGCTAGTTCAACGTTTAACAACTGATCGAATGTGACTCTTAAGAACTTATTGCTTCTTGTATTTCGGATAGGGTATGTGTAGTAGATTAGAAAATTTTGGGCAGTTTTTAACCCTTACCATTCCACTAAGGATCTAGGGGTGATTCTAAGATGGCAGAATTTTAGTTTATATCTGATGGTGGGTGACACATTTGCACATGATCCGCGAAGACTGATATTTTGATAGGATGCCTGCCTATGAACGTTTGGACGTCGTTTAATGCAAGAAGAATGAGTGGGACATTATAACCTTGAGGAATATCTACTAAATAAAGATGCGACTTAGATATAACAGTTTCAATTTTTACATTATATATATATATATATATATATATATATATATATATATATATATATATATATACACACACATTTCCTATAGTTGTTAGTATTGAGATAGATGTAATAATGCAGTTTCTGTTGAGTTTCTGAAAAGTTTTATTTATGTCTAGAAAAACTATTGATAGATGTTTATGTAAACATAAAGTGTTTTGAATGTCCATTTATAATCTCACTAACTGATCAGTTGTTCATTCTTTTTTCACGAAAAATGTTTTGCAACACCAATAGTCCATAATGTCTGCAGGCGATGAAAGCTCCCAGAAGGTATAAAGAATGTTTCAAAATTAAACCGACTAGAAATTTATTGCAGAAAATGTTTTTTCTGACGTTAAAGCAGTTTGCAAAATAAAGGCTTTATGCAAAATTTACAAATAGTAGGTTAATAAATAAAAAAATTAAATGTAGTTTCCATACTTGTAACAAAGGTCAGAATAAAACTCAATTTAAATCATAATTTCTAATTATAATATTATTTGATCTACACTATATCCTCGAACCAACGTAATGAAAGAGAAACGTATTTTATATTTGATAAGTGTGGGCAATTTTTTAAAATTTTATTCTCGATGTGAGATAAAAGGCCGTGCTACTTGATTTACCCTGAAGTTGGTAAAGATCATGCCAGTAAGGATAGCAAGTCTGCAGTGGGCAAGCGAAGACAATAGTGAAATTCGCAAAAAAAAAACAATACTTTTTCTTTAAGGTTCGAGCAAAAATTGCTCGCGTTTATAATAGCATTGGTGCTATACCTACAATAACTTGCTATTATCCACAAAAAGCCCATAAATAAATTTGGAAAACTTTGTTGTTATTTAAAATTTTGCAATGTTTACTTCTGTATTTATATTTTAAAGTTTCAGTACATAACCAAAATTTAATTAAAATATAGTATTTATTGCTTATATATGGTTATATTTTGTTGTTGTTGAGCGCCAGGTAAAAAATAATTATAATAAAATTATAATTATTTTTTTACCAATCTGAAATATTTTAACCAAGTTGAAATATTTTCAAATTTTCTAAGTTATCATCAAATTAACCTTCCAATATATATATATATATATATATATATATATATATATATATATATATATATATATATATATATATATATATATATTCCTTTTTCAAAGTTCAAAAGTTATTAAAATATCAGTAGGACAATCAAAACACAGAGAGTAAAACACAAAATATAAAATTTTTATTTAAAAATAAATATGGCACAATATTATTATTATTACTTCCAGATGGAATTTAATGGTCAAAACTTATTTCTTTCATGCAACACTATTGTTACTCAATATTACTTTTTTAGTTAATTTGATCTACCATACATTAACTTTTAACTACCTGGATCACAAATCGCCGACGTTTAATTTCGTAATTATTTATTAGATGGCTATAGTGTTATTTTACAAGGAAAGCGTCGTTTATTTCTTAGAGAAATAATTACTAATTTAAATAAATTATCATGTGCTGTGTTGTGATGCAAGATGTTAATATTGTTTCAAACCTAGTATTTATTACGATAAATATTATTATATTCTATCAGGTTAGTACACAAAACTATAATTTATTAATTTAATAATTTTTTTAAAATTAAGTTAATTTTTGATACTAGTCTTCAATGTCAAAGAAAAATTAAAGTTTTCTGCTACCTTATCTTACATATATCTATAAATACCTTGTTATGTTTTTCTTTTATTTCGTCCCAATATATTACCGCAAAATTCGATCTGCTTTATTTATTTTCTTTTTCAAAAATCCACCATATCTTCAAAAAACATACTAGTTGGCGTTTCCTCTGAAGTAAGGAATTGACAAAAATAGTTTCCAAAATCTCGTTCGGCCAAGTTCTTCTTAAGTCAATTCGAATTATTTTCTTCTATATTCCTCTTATCAAAATAATATCTCATTTGTTGTTGTTTGAGAGTTGCAAAATTATTTAAAAAAAAAACTTATAAACTTTTACTAATCGCTTTAAAAAATTATTAGTTTCTTTATACTTGAAAACAAAAGTTACACATAACTTCCTTAAAACAAAATATTTAAACTTTTGTATACTTGTGACGTAGGAAGAACTTTAAAAAAAAATTGAAAAATTGAGGTTGTGTCAAGTTTTAGGAGCTCAAGAAATGCAGTGCTTCCGGTAAAATGATTAATTCAACTTTATTGAAAATCCCTACGCCCTGGCTTTTTATAGTCGGCCAAAACATAAGAAATTTTCGTTTTCTGATTGCCTATTTCTATACCTGTCGATGATGGGAAAGTCCTTTCCATTCTCTCGTCAGTCTCAGATTTTATTACACCAATATCAATATTTATTTGCTTACCTGACCTAAGCGTAATTTTTTTATCTGCCATATTTTATGTGTATAAATAAATTTCCTGTCTAAACAAAAAACATCAAAACTCTGTTTTATTTAAGATTAAAACACAACTTTTTTATTTCCCTTTATTTTACAACTTTTTCAAAGAAATTTTGCACACCTTGATTTCCTAAATTTCAAAGACGTGGAGCCCCACGTTGGGCGCCAATTGTGACGATAATAGCATTAGTGCTATACCTACACTACTTACGATTACCCACAAAATGCCCATAAATAAATTTAGATTACTTTGTTGTTATTTAAAATTGTGCAATGTTTGCTGCTGTGTTTATATTTTCAAGTTTCAGTATATTATCAAAATTTAATTAAAATATTTCTATTTATTGCTTATATATGGTTATATTTTGTTGTTGTTGAGCGCCAGGTAAAAAATAATTATAATAAAATTATAATTATTTTTTTACCAATCTGAAATGTTTTAACCAATTTGAAATATTTTCAAAATTTCAAACTTATCATCAATTTAACCTTCCAATATATATATATATATATATATATATATATATATATATATATATATAAATATGTAGATAAGTTTTTGTCCGTGTAATTTAAAATAAAATAGAATAAAATATTTGGCGAAGCGGACGTGAAAATTTGTCAATCTACATGATTCTCGTATTAAAAAGTGCGGAGCACTCCAAAGTATGGAATAACTCCGGGTCCGACAGATGGCGACAGCGCTGTTTCGTCCTAATATGGGACTCGTCAGGCCACCGCAGTCGGTACAAACCATCATCTCGCCTTTGCATCGTATAAGCCATACTTATAATCAAAATACGGCAAATAAGACGACAAAGGCGACATCTCGATGGTCCACTTGATAATACAAGAACCATACAGATTAACAAAGTTTGTAAGAGAACCGTCATATGGTGGCGCGACGGTGAATTAAAACAGAAATATGTAAAATCGAGTACACGAAACGCGCTGCCCAAAAGATAGGGGTCGCATTTTTCGGTACTGGCAAGCAAGCATGCCGCTATTTAAGCAGCCAACGCCACGTGCCGCACCAAACGATCCCACCATGAGAGCATCGTTTAGCGTGTTTAAAGCCAAACAAGTAAATAAATATGTAGATAAGTTTTTGTCCGTGTAATTTAAAATAAAATAGAATAAAATATTTGGCGAAGCGGACGTGAAAATTTGTCAATCTACATGATTCTCGTATTAAAAAGTGCGGAGCACTCCAAAGTATGGAATAACTCCGGGTCCGACAGATGGCGACAGCGCTGTTTCGTCCTAATATGGGACTCGTCAGGCCACCGCAGTCGGTACAAACCATCATCTCGCCTTTGCATCGTATAAGCCATACTTATAATCAAAATACGGCAAATAAGACGACAAAGGCGACATCTCGATGGTCCACTTGATAATACAAGAACCATACAGATTAACAAAGTTTGTAAGAGAACCGTCATATGGTGGCGCGACGGTGAATTAAAACAGAAATATGTAAAATCGAGTACACGAAACGCGCTGCCCAAAAGATAGGGGTCGCATTTTTCGGTACTGGCAAGCAAGCATGCCGCTATTTAAGCAGCCAACGCCACGTGCCGCACCAAACGATCCCACCATGAGAGCATCGTTTAGCGTGTTTAAAGCCAAACAAGTAAATAAATATGTAGATAAGTTTTTGTCCGTGTAATTTACAATAAACTATGCTCTCATGGTGGGATCGTTTGGTGCGGCACGTGGCGTTGGCTGCTTAAATAGCGGCATGCTTGCTTGCCAGTACCGAAAAATGCGACCCCTATCTTTTGGGCAGCGCGTTTCGTGTACTCGATTTTACATATTTCTGTTTTAATTCACCGTCGCGCCACCATATGACGGTTCTCTTACAAACTTTGTTAATCTGTATGGTTCTTGTATTATCAAGTGGACCATCGAGATGTCGCCTTTGTCGTCTTATTTGCCGTATTTTGATTATAAGTATGGCTTATACGATGCAAAGGCGAGATGATGGTTTGTACCGACTGCGGTGGCCTGACGAGTCCCATATTAGGACGAAACAGCGCTGTCGCCATCTGTCGGACCCGGAGTTATTCCATACTTTGGAGTGCTCCGCACTTTTTAATACGAGAATCATGTAGATTGACAAATTTTCACGTCCGCTTCGCCAAATATTTTATTCTATTTTATTATATATATATATATATATATATATATATATATATATATATATATATATATATATATATATATATATATATATATATCGCTAAACTTAACACACTCTTTATATACTAACTTTATAGGCCGTGCTCTAGATATATTTTTTGATTTCATATGCCATAATACAAACTCCCAATATTTAAAACTCAAGATCTCGTCTTCAAATTTTTTACATAACAAACTCACTTTTTAAAATTTTACATATGGCCTATATAACTTGCAAATAAATTTAGTTACTAGGTCTTTTAAAAAGTAAAGTTTGTGCAAAAATGTCCATAAGAATAAAATAAGAAATTGAAATTTTCCTTAAAATTAAGTCGAACGGAAAACTGTTGATCTCGTCAGATCAATTTGAGAACACATCCTATACCAGAGCTTGTACTCTCTGTGAATAATGAAGACTGATACTATCGTAAATATAAAATATAAAACTATATTTAAATAAAAAAAAATATATTAGTTATAAATTAACGATAAATTATTAGTAGACGTAAACATTTTCACTGTTAAATTCAATATATCTCTTTAATAGTCATTTAAATGTATACATATAACTGAAAATAGAAATATGTTCTAAGAAAAGCCAAGGTTAGGTATTTTATTAAAATTGCCAATAAAATGTTTTTCTGATTTATTTTCCGTAAAAGTCACGTGAATAATTATCTCGAGATCCGTACCTCGTCGTCAATATTCCGCTACTAACAAGGGGAAGTCGCGATCTTGTCATCACCGATTTTGATGAGAACTAAAAATTATACCGACTAAGATCATCTAAAGAAATCCACAAATGCGTTCGTGCCATGGCTTATTTGATTTTTAGAAAAAAAATATAAGTTGAATGCGTTTTATGCTGACAAGTGCGAGACTGTTTAAGAAGCTCTCTCACATCAGCCACCGTGGCACAATTGAGTAAGCTCTTTATAAGTGCTCCAAGAGCTGACGGTTCGATCCCCGCTCGATGTAAATTTTTTGTATTATGTCAAAAATAATTTTCATCGGTTTTTTTGATTATTAATTATTTCATGTAGTTTTTACACCCATAGATTTAAATACATGCATAGGTAATAATAGTATGTGACGAAAAAACCACTCTATACTTTTGAATGGTTTTGTTTTTCGATTAAATATAATTGATTTTCAGATTTTTTAATTATTCCTTTTGTCTAAGTTTCATTTTTCATTGTTTGTTTCTCAAAAATTAACACAATCTATTTTAAAAAGTTTAACTACAACTGTGAAACTGAAAATAGAGGTAATGGGGGAATTATTAAATAAAAAAACCTTTAAGTATGATAATTAATTTTTGAAATGATACAAAAAATTGGCATCGAGCGGGGACCGAAACCGCAGTTCTGGGAGCACTGGTAGAGCGCTTACCCAGTTGTGCTACGGCGGCTGATGTGAGAGAGCTTCTAAAAGAGTATCGCACTTATCAGCGTATAACGCGTTCGATTTTAACAATTTTTTCATAACAATCAAATGAGTGATAGCACGAAAGCTTTTGGGGTTTTCTTTAGATGACCTTAGCCGGTATAATTCTTAAGTCTAATCAAAATCGATGATGACAAGGTCGTGACCTCCCCTTATAAGAATTACCTTTCCCACACTATTCAGTTAAACCATTATAACTTTCAAGTGCACGTCCAATAAAAAATTAAACAACTGGATATTCCAGAAAATTAAATGGAAATGTTGCATGAAATATTTAGGTGTGCTATAAAAATCTTCTTAAAATATGCTCCTTTTTTAACTACACCTTTTCCTTAGAAGGACCTTAATTAAAATACTAAAAAATGTCTCCACATATCAACCTGATTTAAAACCAAAAAAGGGAAAAAAAATTATAAGCTTTTATCCAATTCCTCTGAGAAAGTTCTTTCTTATTTTATTAATTAATTATTTTAATTAGATACAAGTGAAAATTTATTTTTAAGGTTTTTGATTGTGGACTTTTAACAGTTACTGGTAAAATTCCCTAAGCAAATTGGCTCAAGTGAAAATAACAAATTTTTAAAGTAAATTGCGAATATTTTATTTAATTAATTGATTTAAAAAAATATGTGCGACATATTAGAATTAATTTTACATTCCATTTGACGTCAGCTAATGCATTCTTTTTATTACCCGATCTCTTATTTCCCCTATTACATAAAACTCCCTAGATACCTAATTTGCAAAAGCGGACTAGAAATAAACCTAGAAAAAGAACGTAGATAATTTTTATTCCAGTTTCCACTGGAAAGGTAATATTTTAGAAGAGCGTATCTGGAACACCTTAATTAAAAACGTGCGCATACTGAGAGAAAATTTTAATATATAAGGCTTTTCCTACAAGGTTTATGTGTCAGACATCATTGTATGATTAACTTTACATACAGAATGAAAGTTTTAATATCCATTTTCAATATGGATATAGTGAAATTGTGCAGTAGTTGCATTGTTTTTGATAATTGTTAATGCCTCAGTTACTAGTTAAATAAAGTAAATTTTATTTGTAATTATATCATAACTTGATAAAAATAATAACCCTTGTTATGTAAAGTACGTAATGTTTCTTCCAGGGATAACTATTTAAATATACCTATTATTTAAACTTATAATTGAATGTACTGAATAGTGATTTTGAATAAAATTTTTATAAAAAAAATTGAACCGACTGCGCTAAAAAGTGAAAAATAACTATAAATTCTTAAATGAAATTAAAATTTTTGAAGTCTGTACCAGACTAATACCTGACAAAACTCGATTTGCATAAACAGATTAAAAATAGTTTATTTGTAACTGCTTTCTTACCATAATTTGTATATATTAGTAGTTATTTATTTTATTTAGAAAAAATTTGGCGCCGACTTCAAAAATTTCCATTTTATATAAAAATTTATAGTTATTTTTCGGTTCTTAGCGAACTATTAGCAGTCGGTTCAATTTTTTAATAAAAATTTTATTTTTCGATTTTCAGTTTTGAACTCATTATAATTTCCATAAAAAATTTGAAGTAAGATTAGATTATCTCGCAATGACTCCAAAGAGGCAAGAAAGTACCCATTTTATCCTAAGTTGTAAATCATCCTAAAATAAACCACTAAAAATTCTTTGATTTTTAGAGTTCTTCAAATTCCAGTCAAATTGTGTCAAGCAAATATTTAGTCTGTCATAGTAAATCCACTATCTTAAATTTCAAATTAATTAATAATATAGGCCCCCAACCTTCCAATATCGATATTTAAAGAACTTGAGACGTAAATTTCTTAGCCCGATGTATTTTATACTGCATATTGAGTTTGTTTACGCCCCAAAAATCCTGCAATATCAATTTTAGACAAAATCGGAAAATGTAAAATTTTCCATCCCACATATTCTATCTTATCAACCTAATAGTTATAAAAAATAAGTTCACATTCGTAATACACGACCCCGAAAACCCCCCAATTCCAAATCTGAAAAAATGCGAATAAGGAAAAATTTTTAATCCACTATATTGAATACGCCATATTGAATTTCAAAAAACTAATTTTACCGTCTTAATCTAATCTAAATCTAAACCCTTCAAAGCCCCCTAGTATCAATTTTGGATGAAATCCGGAAATTTAAAATTTCTAGACCGCCATATTACATCTGACATATATATGACCTTTGAACAAAATTGAAAAATTTAAAATTTTTTGGCCGCTATATTGGATTCGCCATATTGAATCCTGAAAAAATACTTTTAAATTCATAATTTCCACTATCAAACATATTTTTTAATTCGTAATTAACACTAACAAAAATTCCCCAATACTGATTTTAGACAAAATCGAGAGATGTAGAATCTTTAAACCGCCATCTTGGATCCACCATATTTATTTTTTTTTAAATAATTTCAGATTCGTAATGTGCGATCCCAAAAACTCCTCCATATAGATTTTGAAAAACATCGGACAAAATTAATTTTTTATCCGCCATATTGGATAAGCCATATTGAATTTTTTAAAAGTAATTTTATATTCGTTATGTGCGACCCCGAAAACTCTCCATACCAATTTTGGAGAAAATCGGACGCTATATTGAATTTTGTAAAAATAATTTCAGATTCGTTGTATACGACCTCGAAAATTCCCCATACCAATTTTGGAAAAAATCGGACAAAATTAATTTTTTGGCCGACATATTGTCAGCGCCATCTTGGATTTAATTGCAACAATTGTGTCCAAAAAAATTTGGACCACCGCAGCAACTTTTTGAATCGGTGTACATACATAAAAAAAATGCATAGTCGACGAATTGAGGACCTCCTTCTATTAGAAGTCGGTTAAAAATAGAATTTTTCACTAGTAGATGTCTTAAGTAGGGACCATTATTCCTTTGGACGATAAAGCCAACATACACAAAATCTGTTGACAAAGAAAAATCAATGGAATAAGTATTTTAGAAAAATCATATTATAAAAACAGCTGATAATAAAAATACAAGCATATTAAACCAGTGGCCTACAATATTTTTGTAATTAATAGGGACACTGATAGTATAAAATTGTTAATAATAGAAGTAACAAAAAATATTAGTTGCTATTTTTATATTATGTAATATATCCTCTGTCAAACTGTTACGTTTTAGCATTTGTATTTGTTTATATTGTTTCATTCCAATACAAGAAAAATTGTTTCCGTCGAAAATTATAAAAAAAATGTAAGTCAACAAAAAGGCAACTTAAAATTTATCAGCTTATAATATAAAAATATACAGAAGTATGCTTAGGTAATGTTCCATTTTGTCGGGTTTTGTTAAAAGCCGTGTTGTAAGCAAAGACAATTTATCTTTTCACCCGGCACATTTTTAATTGCTTCTTTACTGCAGCCAGTTTGCATATAGTGTTGGCAGTTATTTCTTTCATTTAGTATTAATTTGTATATAATTTCAGTTACAGATAAAAAATTATACAATTATCTTTCAGCTTTCTAGCACTTTTTGTATGGTGGCTTAATATTTTCAAAACATATTTTTTTGACCTTTGCAAAAATATTAATTATCGATGTAAATGCTATCTTGTATTTTTCTGAACCGATTTTAGCCAAAATTACCTCGAACCACTGCAGCAACTTTCTAAATAAAACGCAAAAAATTTGATTTAATAGAGTTGAATCTTGTTCATGTACATAAAAATATGTAGTGGGAGAATTGAGGACGCCCTACTTTTTTATTGGAGTGGGTTAATTAACAAATCTGAATACTGTATTACTATTTTTAACAAATTCCACTCTTTGGAGATCTTGAAAATTACCAAATAATTATTTGTTTACTTAGGTTTCATAAAGCGTTTATTTTTTAATTAAATTGTTCTAAGTAGTTAGAATCAAATGAAGTATAGCACCTAATATTTGACAAATTAAATTAAAATGCTAATAAAAAATGATACAATTTAAAAATTTTTTTGCAAGGAATTTCAATTGAAATAGAAAATAATAAATAAAAAAACTTAAATACAGAACTTCACTTGACTTATTTCAAACAGCTGGTCATAACTAGTGTGCGATTTGGCAACGTTGTGTTTTTACTCTTTATGTTTATCTCCGAGACAGTAGTCTAATCTTACTGTTTCGTAATATTCGATAGTCCCAGGGTAAAGATATTGGCAAATTTGTAAGTCCAGACGTAAAAAATAATGTCAAAATCTAGTGAATACAACAATACGTAAATTAGAAGAAAATTCTACTCAAACAGATGTCTAAAAAGATGATAGAAATGGTTTGATGATGAATTGGGGTGTAAAAACTGTGATTTCTCAAAATCTTTAAGACATGTTGTTAAAGAGGAAAGTTAGTATTTTTCATGTCAAGTTCTTAAAATGCAATTGTATAAATTTAGTTCATACATGTATGTAGTTATAAAGGAGATAATACATATCATAAACGTTAAAACATTGACTTCAAATTAGCTTTTGGTAAGTACAAATTTGAGAACAGACAGAAAATCGTAATAATTATATATATATATATATATATATATATATATATATATATATATATATATATATATATATATATATATATATATATATATGTTTATGCGACTTTCACGGATTCTTCCGTGTCGTAAATGTGCCGTTGCTCAGATACAAAGCTATTATTTTACTTATAAGATTTGGTCTACCAAATTTGCATAATTTAAGTGGTAAGGCATTATGTCTGATCAAAGGCCTTAACAATATCAAACAATACTGCACCAGGGCAAGTGCGCTTGTTGAAGTACTTCAGGACATTAGATGCCATCTTAGTGATTGTCACAAAGTGTAGTGATTTGATCTAAAGCCGAACTGCTCTAAGGGAAAGTGCCCACCATATCAGACGAAGACAAGACAGAGACACGACAAAAACTTAAAACAAGTCTGTTCAGGGACTCGCCTGCCTTTTAAATTAGATCACGCATACTAGTGCGACACAACACGATCAGACATGTGTATTTCATTTCTGCATCGCGTCTGTGTCTTATCTTTGTCTGATAGATGGGCGCTGGGCCTAAGGGTAGCACGTAGATTTCCTGAAAAGAGTTGCTGATTCTGCCAGGGATCAGTACTTCGATAACATTGTCAAGATTTGACAGTAGGTTAATAGGCCTGTAGCTAGCTAATTCAGCGGAGACCTCCTAATTTTTGAGAATTAGAATTACTTTAGCTTCTTTCCAATTTTTGAAAAAATAACCCTTTATTAATATAACATTAGTAAGGGAACGTGTTTTTAATATAATTGTTAGGTAAATTCTAAAGAGTAATATTACAAATATTGTCCATACAGGGAGTTTTTTTTAGTTATTAGTATTTAAAGTATGAATTGCCTGATCATGGTTTTGTAGATGTGTATTATGTGATTAACTCTTTACTATATTTCGACGTCCTCGGTCGGATTCTCACTGAATTGTTCGTTAAGTGATTTCGGCAAAATGTTCTCTTTATTTCTGGGATCAGTTATTGGATGATTGTTTACAGGATTTTTGACAAGTTAGAATAATCTCTTGCTTTCTTTAGTAAGCGCTATAGATAGCTTGTATAGAGTGTCGTTTTCTATTTTTCTAACATTAACTTCCCAAATATTGCTCTCCAGGTCCCTTAATTTTGGTTGGATTACTTTGCTACACTCTTCCTCTGTTTGAAAGCAGATGGTAGATAAGATTAAATTAAAAGGTGCTAAAAACAAAGTGGCCCTGCAGGAAAAAGCAGTTTCGTGAAGTGAGCAAACTACCGGCTGTTCAGGAGAGGAGGTTCAAATTAAGGGCGCCAGCAGCTCTAAACCAGCTGAGCTGCAAACTGTCAAAGGTGGTCGCTGTACCCTTCCTGTAGTCTCTACTTACGTAAGGCACCAAAATTCGCTAAATAAAAGGAAAATAAATAATCAGCATTCAAAATTCCACACTCAACATTTATTGTCAACTCTAAAACTTTATAGCACAAAATAACAAGTAAGACGCTAGGTAAATAATGGATAGTCCGTTATATAATAAACTCTAAATACTATCACCGGTGTAAATGTGATCATGTTTACTCAAGATACAGATTAACCTCTTTAAATTAATAGATAAGTAGCAGTTACATAAATAGATAAGTAATCAAGGTAAATCAATAAAATAGGCAAGTAAATTAAATCTAACTATATGTTCGGCTTATTTGTATTCCTTGAGTGATTTTTTCCGGTTCCTGAGCTGTTGTGGCTTTAGGTTGCAGCTAGTGATGGTGGGAAGTAAGTTGATTTCCGGACGGGAAAAGATGTACCAAGGGACAAGAAGAACAAAAAAAAAGAAGAAAAAGAGTAGAAAATGAAGAACTTGGAGAAGAAGTAGATCTTCAATAAGAAGTAGAAAAAGAAGAAAACTGGAAAAATAACCCTGAAATAAAACAGAGCGTCTAAGAAAACTGAGTGAAATATAAAATTACGAGCTAGGCTGCATTGATATCAAAATCCACGCAGTAAAATAACAATGACGAGGTTATAAATTCAAAACACTCGGTATAACATTAATAAATTATAGAGTCGCTGCCCAGCTTGTAACGTTCTAAATGTAATATTAAAATAATGGAAAGAGAATACAATTATACAGCCCAGACAAATTATAAATCATGTCAAGATAAGCTAACGAACTTGACTCATATAAAATTAATCATTAATTACAAAATCTGATCAATAAAATAACAATGAATTGAAATAAATGGTCAAAAATACAGTAATTAGCCCCTAAATTCAGTCTATCCATAAAAATTAGTAAATGTAGTTAACAAAATAACAAGATACTCATAATAGTACACAATTCATGAAGCCCTCGATCAAAAATCACTTAATAAAATATAAATCAATTAATACAATTAAAATTTACAGATTTCGGGAAAACACAATTCAAGCTTTAAGTAAAATTTGACAAATATATTACAAAAAAACACATTTCTATAATTAAAATTAGCTCGGTTACCCTGTGCTATTTATAGTCGCATACTCTAGCATCACCTAAGTAAGAGAAAAATATTAAATCTGTAAATTATCCCATTTAAATAAAAAAAAAACAATAAATAATAATGATAAAAACGTAAGTAAGATGAATATAACTGAATTAAATAAATAAGCAGTTAGCTGCAAAGCAATTATTATAAAAAAAAAATGATAAGTTACCTAAAGGTTTACAGATGGCCAGTAAACTTAAGAGTTCTGGTCAAATGAGAGCCTTGATAATGTTCTTGAGGACCCTCAATCCTTGCAAGTTGTCTCAACAGTCTCTAAAAAGGTACAGCGGGGCAAATAAGTTTATGAAATAATAGGGAGAGCAAAAAAAAGTCTGCACCACGTGTATACTTACTTGTGGATAAATCCTTCCAAGAAGGTTCATTAACACAATAAAAGCAAAAGATAAGGCAAGCAAACCAAATAAGAAAAATTAACGAACAAAGGGCAAGTTTTGCCGAATATCCCGAAATATTAGATTAAAAATCTCGGACACTGGTTGCTTCCACACTGCGGCTGTTTAAGATCAAAATGGACCAGGAAAACGACTTTTTCTTCCCAAGTAAAATATTCACGTCCAGAAAAAAACGAAAAAAATCAGGACAGAAAAAATAACCAAGAAGAAGTTGACCAGTCCGATAACAATTGTACGTAGTACAATATTCAAGTACGATTGAAACCGTCAGAGTAACTTTCCAATCCAACAAAATAAAATTAACTGAAGCTGTCGGCATATCTCCCAAAACCAGTGTGAGCTCTAGATGAATAGAACACAATTAACACCATCCAATTGAATATCAAAGTTAGAATAATTATTATACTATTAAATTTCGGTAAAATTAAATAAAATTCCGTACATTAACCCATAAAGCAACAAGCCCTTGTCGATAAAACAGACCTCGATACTTTAGGCCATTTCGAGCAAAGCATAAGCTACCAGCCCAAATTTCCTTCCGCAAGTACGGAACATTCAGAGCAGAATCTGCGCACAGCGTCACTATGACCCACGAAAATACTCTTTAGGCGGTGAAGAATTTCCGAACGGTGCAAAAAGGAGAGAATGGCGCCATAACTTAATAAAATAAGAATGTAAACAGAATTTGCGAAATTAATTAAAATAATTCCCGGCAAGACGTTAAACCGAAATCTAGGAAAAAAGGAAGGTACGTTAAATAGACTTCTATAAAGCCAGGTACAATGTAACAGGATATTAACGTAATTAAAACTGTATTTGTAGTGTAAGAAAGTAGGATACAATTCAGAGCTGTAAAAGAAATCAAACAGGAAATGGAGATAACAGGGTTCAAAATATAGTAAAGGTGAAAGTACAATAAATGGATTATTTTTATACAAGGGATTAATGAGAAATTCTAAAGGAAAATGTCACTGTGAGTATTTGGATAAACAAGATAAAATTAACAGAACTAGTTACAATGAGCCTAAACGGAATTTTGAACTGTAATAACTTGACTCTCGCAGTTCGCTTGTTGTTTGATCTTCGGGTATCTTGTTCTATAGACAAGAATTATTTTCCGCCAGTACTAATTGGTTAGCAAAACTTTATCAAACTTTGTAGAAACTGGAAGAATAGAAAGTAAAAAAGTGATCGATCTAGAATAAACCAAAATGAAAAATTAAATGAGGAACAAATCTATACAAAACATTTTTCCAAAGAATAAATACCGCCAACATAAAATATTTTTTGTATATAAAGTAAGCGGCGTTAACTTCAATCGACACACAATATTATATAAGTTATAAAGTTGAAGAGTTTGTGAAGAATATTCTTTTAGCAAAGAAGGACTCATTTTACTTATATAAGTCAATAAGCGCACAGACTTGAATTATAAATCTTGTCCAATCTTCATATGCAACTATCATTATAAATTTTACTTAATCACTACTTAGACAATATTACTTACTTTTTTCAAATAATGTTCCTAATATATTCCAATACTTTGAAAAATCGCACTTTGGCCTAAAACTAAATAATAACGACTACAGTGACGAAGATTGTCCTTTGTAATACCACTAGCTTTGCACTCAAACAAGCAATAATCCAAATGTAAATATTACCGTCAATGTTATGAAATCATTTAAATTTAGGTAGAAGATCATATTCATCACTGAATTTTTCGAAGTAATAGTAATAAAGTCATGTAATGCATCATGTCTAATATCGAAAACATCCAAGAAAAATAATTAAATCGACATCCCGGCATTTTTCCAGTGCTCATATTTTTTGCCCATACTGTAGGTTAGGTAAAATAATGAAATGGTAGACTAGGGTTGAGAAGACCTTACACTGCAGCAAAGCGAGTTATTGTGTTACCTGTTATATATGTTCAATGTGAACAGGTTATTTGCCTTAATTAAGCTTAGCAGTATGTTTACTAGTTCATTCAGGTATAAGTGTTTAGGACCGATCGATCCTTGAAGATATATCCAGTAAGTTAGAGCTTCGCATTCAAAGATGATGTGTGATGTTCTTTTCGTTACATAGCCCACATGTCATTTTTTTATTATAGATGCTCATTGTGTGTAGATATTTACTTAAGCTTTAGTGGTGGATTTTTAGTATTGTCACCAGTCTAATCCGTTGTCCGCAAAAACGCAGGATTTCGCTGATTGGTTTGTCGGATGATTTACTCAGCAAGAACTTAAAATAGATACAAAATTGTCTATGTTTCAATCAAATACCCTATATTTATAAATACGTTAAGGACAATTGATAAAGATAGAGTGATGACAAATGGTGATCATAATTTTTAAAAATATTTAGTCGGAGAATTTAGAAGCTCCTTCTTTTTAGTTAAAAAAACGTAACCAACCAAATTAATATAATTTCTAATTCCAAATATCCAATATCATTACTAAAGGATAGCTTTGTATGTACGAGATTTCTTCAAAAACATATAAATAACATTTTCTAAATAAATCTTTTATTCTAAAGAATATAGCACTCCATGTCTCTTGTCAGTTTGTGGTGGAAGGATTTCGGAAAGTTTCAAATCTAATCCTATTATCTCGAATGCCAGGTTATATTATCATGTCAGAATAATGGATTGCTTGGAAAAAGGGTCATGATTAAAGGAAGTTTTATGGTAATTAAGATTTGTATCTGTTAAAATGATGCTTGAGGGTATGTTATTATGTTCCCAAGATCAACATCCAGCTGTCTAGAAATACATATTATAAATTAAGTCTACTTTTGCTTTTTTTAGAAATTACTTCTTAGAAACAGTTAAAATGCCTCTTGAGTGTGGAAAATTGAACCGTATTTTTGACTATAATTATATATATATATATATATATATATATATATATATATATATATATATATATAAACAAATTAGACCGTTTTATGTAAGGCTGCAAATCAAGTTACTAAACAGAAATAAAACGCATCATTATATACAACATATATTAACGGTACTTTTGGCCTGCATCAACATTGAACTACTATTTTAAAGCATTGAAAACCCTGTAAGCTCGAATTTTCTTCCAATCAGCTTCATCTTCAGCGCTTCATTAAAATCCGAATAGATTTAAAGTGTAGCAGCCTTCAAACACATTACACTTTTCCTAATGCTGTACCAGTATTTTTGTAGCTCCCTGGAAGAAAATTTGTAAAACTCCTAAAAGCATTAATTTACTATAGTAATAATTTCACCGTCGTTACATCTTCACTTAAAGATGTATATTTCATGAATAAATATTCCTCATATCCAATGAATTATTAATTTTTAATTAAAACAACATAGAAACGTGTTAGCCTTAGTTCATTTAAATACAACATTTCAATTATAAATTGATGGTTATTTTTTTTTATTTTTATTTTTGTATTTTTTTTTTTAGGTTATCAGTCAACTTTTTTTCGTTTTATGCCACGGATATCTAATTTTATTTTTAGAAACAAACGATGACTGCCAGGAGGTCTGATCATAGAAGTAAAGTGGGTTGTGAAGCAATTTAATAGCAGGTATGGCAATGCAAGATATGGGGCTGGACACATTATCCTGATAGAAAAGCAAACGTTTTGATAATTTTTTTCCGTTTTTCTCAGATCAAATCCCGCAACTTTGTTTTAAGTTATGGTACACTATTCCTTTAAATAAGGGACTAAAGTGACTTCTGGAGCTTAAAAAATCACAGCCATAACTTTTTCAGGAAACCTTTGCACGTTTTATTTTTTTGAGGACGAAAAATCACAATATTTCTATTCCATACTATGACTTCTAGTTTCGGAATCGGAATGCTTCATTTATAGTTACGAGTCCGTCGTTTATGGAATATCATTATTATTCCAGATATCCATCCTGCAGACAACTTTTATATATGCAAAACTTACTATAGACATTACGATATAACCGGTGCGTTTCTTCAACTAAATCTTTCATCCTTAGAACAAGTTTATTTACTTAATCTGGATTTTTTCGAGTCGTAATTGTTATCGGAAATTCACCTGTATGTTCGTCTTTGAAACCTGAAACAATAGACCTACTTGCAAGAAAAGGGTCTGTTACCACATTTAGTAGACCCGAACTAGTATTTTGTATGACTAAGGCTACTATTCGCGACTCGATATTCTGGTGAATAAATCATCAACACCAGACCCAACAAAACCACATTGCGGGTTTAAGGCACAGCAAACTATTGCTGAGCAAACCATTCGGATAAGTAAGTCGCAAAATCCTGCGTTTACCACTAGGGCTCAATCATCTACAAACAGTGGGCATATATAATACAGAATCAACATGTAGACTATGTAATGAAGAGAAAAAAACAGCGTCGTACTTTATTTTCAAATATCAACCTTATATCATTCAATCAATCAATCGATATTTTTTCTTTCAAGCTATTTTACTCATTATTATTTTTTCGTAAAAATTCTTTGAATAGGAACATACTATTCATTGCATTTTTGTTTTTACTATGTTACTAACTCTCCTAGTTCTACTTTCTTGAAAATTTGTTTCCCAGTTCCATTATTTTTATCTTTCTGAAGTTTGTCTATAGTTTTACATTTCAAAATACGATTTTTACTTAATTTGAAAATCAGTTTGGCCATTATATTAATATTTTATTACATTGTGCTTGGTTGTTTTTTTTTTATGTTGAATTTACTGCTATCTTTTTTCCCGCTTACTATTCGAGTTAAATGTTTCCTTTTTTCCATTCTTATGACAGTTTACCTGAAATTATTTTGACCAACTCCGTAGATTTTGTTTATTTTATGCTTAGGGTAGGTCACCTTCGGTTTTTTGCATCGATAGACTATTTTACACTGCGGAATTGTCTTTTAATCAGCTTTATGTTTTGAATTTCGGTTTTGTAATTTTTAGGAGGAAATTTTGAGAGGTAACTTATTCTGTGTCGGTAATGGGCTTCTTTATTGACCGAAATGTCTCTTCATTGACTACTTTTTAATGGACTGCTTAATCGACTAACGGTTCCTTCTTTATTGATTAATGTACAAAGATCTCGGGTAGTTATACCGAATTTCATTTAATTGTACCAAAAATAAATTTAAATTGAATGAATCAATTTTTCTCACTTTATTCTACAGTAAAATAATGTTTGTTGTATCTTATTCATTTATTATCCGCATTAGTTTCGAGAATAAACTGATCAATTTGTCTGATTCTCGTTAATAAGCTGGCTTTAACAGGTCCAATTGTACTCATGCCAATCCATGCAAAGTTCAATGTCTAAGTATAATTGTGATCAATCTCTCTACCGCCGTTTTCTTATTTTTAACTATTCTTTTACCTTGGAAGAAAAGCCATATTTCTTGGTTCGTTTGGTCTGAATGAAGTTGTGAAGTGAGAAGCAACTTGTGTCCGACATATCTGACTCCGTTAGATGGGATTTTCGGCCGGTTGCTATGAAAAATAATCTATTTTCAATGATCCTAAAGAGCCTTTGTTGAAGAAAAGAGTTGTTTCACCACATTGAATTATTAGATGACCGAAATTTTTAGAGAAATTCAGTTTTTCCTTATTCAACATAATTGTTAACCATTAGTTTAGTTTAACGAAATCCTCCCAGAAAACATATTATTGCAATACCTTTATACTAAAAGTATCACGGTAAAAACTGTCCGGCCTTATATGACTGGTTAAATGAAAAATCGCAAAAAGTACATAGGAATTAAGTAGACCAAATCATATTGTGAACTAAACATCAAATGCAGTATAATAAGTGAAGATGCAATATGCCATACATTGATGGAAGATGAACAAACGGCATGCTTCCGACCTGCAGCTACAAGGTCACGCATGAAACCTTTGGAAAATATGTACTAATGCGGGAGGACCTCAACAAGTCTTCTCCTATCACAATAATGAACTCTATAAAGAGGGTAAATATGCTGGGGGATATACAGACTTATGAGTGGCAGTGTAGGATACGGATCCCCCTCACCATTAACCCATCACTATCCAAACTTAATATAAAATTTTAGATGTAAAGATGGAATTTCTATTTTTATGTTTTTAATTGTATGTTTGAATAAGTAGCTATTTATATTTTTTCTGATAAGTGATGTAAGTATACAAATGTACTAAACAAACAGCTACAAACTGAATTTTTAAAAACTAGAACAAGAAAAGCCTCGTCTTGTACTACTTTACAATTCAAGTAGTTTTATTACCATATGTATACAAGTATTTTTCTTTTTATCTCATGTATTATTCAGATTCTTACAAAACCTGGTCAACACAGAAAATGTTACAAAGAACTGGACATAAAATTTATATATAAAATCCAGGAGAAATTCATAATTCATGCAAGATTAGTAGGGACAAAAAATAAGGTAAATAGTTTTATCGGTCCGCGCTCATATATTTATTACAATCATTATTATTCAGCTTGCTAAAAAGAGTATCGCATGTGATCGTCTATGGATATGAGAATGAAACTCTTAGGACAATAATGAATTAACCGACTTTGATAGACGAATCGATTTTAAAATGTGGATATAAGTTTTATGAATAAAAATATAACAGATGACAAAAAATTTAAATATAGAAAACAAAATATGGTAATAAAAAATGATATGGATGCCGAATAGGCATTACGTTAGGAGCTAGTATTTGTTTTCAAATTTTTACTGAGAACTATTATGTGATTCTAAATTTTTTTCTTATTTTTGAAATTACAATATAAAATTAATTCAATATAGTATATTAGAATACATAAAATTAAGTTAACAAAGAAATATATGAAAAAATCTTTTGTGTGTGTAACTGATTTTCATGTAAAGGAAGAAATTTTCATACAAAAGCATAAATATATTAAATCGCACCAAATAGAATAATTTTCCAAAGCAGTAAAACCTCATAAAACCAGGCGTGTTTCGTATACAACCGCGAAGAGATTTGTCGAGATGATGAATATATTCTGCAATTTCTGGCTTTCGTAAATCCCTTCTTGTATGTTATATCGTCTAAAATAATACCCTTGCGATTTACCGGAGATTTATTTCAATGTAAAAGAGGTCGACAGCTTAAACGTTATACCCAAAAGGTGATATTTGTCATATAATTTTCTATTTTTTTGTATACGGTTTCGCACGAGAGAAAAATTGTCATATATTGTTCTTTTCTTGTGCTAACAATTGTAGGAATTTTCAAGATATTTTAGATACTGTGGATTTCCGAAAATAGCGACTTATACTAGTTTTAAATCACTGAAGAGTGTGTTTATCTAATGCAGGTGATAAAAATTAGGAAGAGCACAACAACATTGTAAAAAAACATCGGGTCGAGTGAGTTATATTTTTGATATGACATTCTAGTCAAGTCTATCATTGCCATATTTTAAAATTTGAATTTTTACTTATACTTATCAAAAAACGAAACTAAAAAAACACAGCTTTTAGCGATATATGAAAAATATTTAATTTAGCAAATAATGGATGTGGCGTGGAACTTACCTTAGCTGTGAAGCTGTGAACATAATGGATATATAGTAAGGATTCCAGAACATTTTTCCGATGATATATGTGGATATTTCAGGTATACTTAGAATAAGGCGGTACGTTTGAGAATTTCCCAACAGAGGCAAGAAGGAGGCTTTACTGGCGACACCATTCAATGCTAACAACACAAATGTTGATCACAGTACATAAAACTTTATGTAACCAAATCAGAAGCTCAGAGTTGGAAGTGGATATAGATTATACGAGCTCGAGTTACCGTTCGAATTTACCGTTCCAGATCATCATAGAGGATCGACAGGTAAGTAAACAACAAAACCGAAACTATCTTTCGGTACACTGTTACATGATTATTTTGCTTGACAAATTTTTATTTATTGAGATTCCCTTCAATATTGATTTTTGTTACACTTAGCTCTACTTTAGTTAAAATTTATTCAAAGAAAAATCTTATTTGTCTAAATTGCTCGTAACCAGCGCAAATATCAACAGAAGGAGACTAGAGATCCAAATCTTTGAGGTTAACTTTTATTTAATATATTTTTTTAACTCAATATCTTGGTGGTTACCTTAAGAATAATAACTTATGAATGGCATTTGTATTTGTATAACAAAAGGATAATCATTTATTTAATGTCGCCATTTTAGAACACGAACCTTAAGTTCATGTACATTTCAAATTGTTAATACCACAATTTTTGCACTTAAATATTTTCAACAATCGATATATTTCAAGTTCACATTAGGCTGAAATCACTTTACTATAATTCTACTTGGCGACCTCTAATGACCTATCTGGCAATTAAAACTTTATTCCTTTGCATTCATCGACGAGCAGAACTCTCTGTTTGATAAAATAGTGTAACTTTTAAAGTTAGAGCATGGGAGTCTTAATCTCAGGATCGTGAGGGTTCGGGCCCCACGTTGGACGTCAAATTATTACGAAATAAAATAAGATACTTCTCTTTACAAATGCTCAAAAAAATTAAATAAAATAAATATAGAGGAAAAAACAAAAAAAAACTGGAGCTAGGAGAAAATAAGCCTGTATTTTACTTTTTCAACAAAATTATTCTTGTGGGTGTTCTCCGTACCTACGGTACTATTTATCCACTTATCATTGGATCCTAAATTTGTTCATTCGATTAGCTCACGTAGAGTTAAGGAGGGTTATAGTAGATAAAAATAAGTCACCATCCACTTTAAGGTTGGGTTCTCCTAGTGGGATAAAAAACTGATATGTCTAAAGTGGGAAAGATCTAGTCTAACCTAGCCACAGAAGTAGACTATATAATATTATTAGGTTTATTTAAAAATCTTAACAAAGTTTAAATAATAACAGAATAGCTAGCTTATTTTGCTGAAATTATGAGAGGTTACTGATTAGTTGGGTTTTATAGTTTAGTACAAAATGTCTTAATAATAACATTGATAAGAAAAGTACACTACCCTAAATTACACTGTACATATATTATAAATCATAATATCTATGGAACTATATCACAAATAATTAGCCCAAAAAGGAAATCACAAATATATCAAATATATAGTATGCTAGTGAACGGCATAGGACCAAACCTAAAAAATAATGTTACATAATCTATCTTTCACCACAACCCTTACATGTAAGTTTGCTGCAATTTTTTAGATCTATCTGTAATACCTTGTATACTACCGATGTCATTATGGGTTTAAGTAAATTAGTAATTAATTATTAATGTTTCAATATTTCAATAAAGTATTAAAAATATATATAACTTTAAAACTGCTTGTCTTAAATATCTTTGACGTAGATCCAGGCGAGATCCAGCATCTACCATAACTTGGAGCATCAAGATGGTAACTCGTGGTGGATCGAGAACCAAGAACGGGAACTGGCTGATACAGCTTCTGTTGTGACGTCAGTACCATCTTGGAAGAAACGAGCAAGAGACAAATGGGACATACAGAGGAAGAGAAACGAGGATGGCCGAAATATCAACGACTAAACAACGAAACATCGACGAAAATAAATAAACGCTCAAAGTTAGTGACTGGTTTTATCAATCTCTTGCAGAGAATTCAGAAGATAAAAATTAGTTTTAAACCGAGAATACAAGGGATATCGACAAGCGGGATAATTATAAAACAATATGCTGACAAATTCAGGACGTCTACCATAGGAATAGCTGTCAAATGCCAAATCATCCATGAGGGGCTCATCTTTGCTATAACGGAATATTTTGGTTTGACAAGATGTTTCAAAGTAACCAAACCATCAGGTAAATGTCAATCACAAATTAAAATTACAAGGAATATAATATTAATAAATATACCATTTCAAGTCCTTCTTTACTGTTTAGGCTAACCTTTAATTTATTTTTAATTTAGTACACAGTTATAACAATTTTTGATGATTATATCGTTCTGAACATACAGGATGTGTCAGTGTCTCTACACATATCAGAATTATACATATAGTTTTTGATCCAGGTACTTTGGGGCTTCGTTTTCAGTTTGTACTTTGAAGAGATATATTCGCGTATATTTTATTTTTTTTAGACACGATTATAGTACTTTTATAGTTTGTATGATATTGGTGTACCAAAATAGCGTTTTCGAAACTTTTTTTCTAGCTAGAAGTTATAGATTTTCTCTTTTATTAAGTGACATTTATGCATGAGCATACTTCATTGTCATTGATAATTGATTTTGACGTAAAAGTCAGTTAGTGTTATTTGTATTACTTTATTTTTATTCACAGACTATTCGTTGTAGATTTGTTTGTACGTGTTCGAAAAGTGGTATTTAGCGTGTTGCCTAGGGCAATACTGAGCTAACACTATTTTATCAAACACACAGTTAGCTGCTCGTCGGTGAATGCAAAGGAATTATAGGGAAGTGATTTCAACCTAATTTAAACTTGAAATATATCGATTGTCGAAAATATTTAAGTGCAAAAATTATGGTATTACCAGTTTGAAATGTACATGGTCCTAAGGTTTGTGTTGTAAAGTGGAGAAATTAAATAAATGATTATCCTTTTGTTTTTTGTGACTAAAACTAAAATATAGGCCATTCATAGGTAATTATTTTTAAGGTAACCGTCAAGATATGGAGTTAAAAAAATACATTAAATAAAAGTTAACCTCAAAGACTCGGATCTCTCTAGTCTCTTTTTATTGATATTTGGGCTGGTTATGAGAAATTTATACAAATAAGGTTTTTCTTTTGATAAATTTTAACTAAAGTAGAGCTAATGTGGCGAAAATCTATATTGGAGGGGATCTCAATAAACAAAAATTTGACAAGCAAAATAATCATGTAACAACACTTATCTGATACACTGACAGTTCGAAGACCAAAGAGAATATCGAAGCTGGGATATATGAGTTACACCCAAGAAGAGAAATGATTTTTCCCTTGAAAAAATCCCCAATCGTATTCAAGGCAGAAATATATGTAATTTTAAAATATGCAGGTGAGATAAAATGAAGAGCTTACGAAGAGAAGCAGATCTACATTTATCCCGATGGCGGAACATCCCTGCAGAGCTTCTAGGATCAAAAGGTTCACTGAAAATGTTTCAGACATTGTTCTGTCTTGAATTAAAGCCCAACTTCCTTACGCTAATTAGCACATTTAGGAATTTGAACTAATTCTAAACTTCTTCCAGGTCGTCATTGATAGATTATTAAATTTCTGACATGATGGGAGTAAAAATAATCTATTTTTTAAATTACTTCATTTATTTTCGCATTCAATGGTACAACAACAATCTTTATTCTATCGCGTACTCATTTTATATCTAAAATTAGATTACTTGTTACACATAATACAATATATATGTCCTTCGTTTCCTCTCTTTTACCAGCATTTGGAGACAAAGAACTTTTTAAAAGGCTTTCAGATATTGATATATAAACTTTGGTACACAAATGATTTAAAGAAGATGCATTTTTTATTTACTTCTTCTCCTATATTTTCTATAATTTTAATTTTTATGTTTTTGGTTCTAATTTACATTGTAAAACAGAAATACATTAAATTTAAGGTAAATGTGTTGGAAGCAAATTTCGTAAACGTTTATTAAATGCGTTTAATGTAAAGAATTAAATTTAATAATTTACATTAATCTAAATTAATTTATTCCATTAAATCTAATATAATTATACACTGTAAAAAAACTTTACATTAATTTTAGTGTAATGTGTTTGAATCAAATTTCATAAACCCGTCATTAAATGCATTTAATATTTTCAGTACTTTATTGAAATTTAAGCTAACATTGATTTAAATTTTAGTACAAAGTACATGTAACTTATTCACGATTTAAGGTACAAAATCATTAAATTTGATTAAGGAACGTACATTAAATTTATAGTTTTGATCATTACTTTTTAAGGTGACTATGTACATTAAATATACAGCCAGTGTTAATTGAATTTAAGATATGTTATCACATATTTAGTGCACCAATTTTAATATGGTGTCAAAAAATTCCGCTTCCAGGAATAGGTGGAAATTTTTCCATAGGTAGTGTACCGTCATCTGTAGATCGGTTTCAAACTCATTGTTTTCCGTCATTACCGGCAGACATGTATACCTCATCATATAAAAGAGTCTTTTAAGCAACTTATAACATGCTAAATAAAAAGTTCAATACAAGTACCACGAATATTATTGTAAATTCCTTTAATGTTAATAAAGTACATGTGAATTCATTTTAATGTACAGAAAGTTGAAATATCTTTTCAGTTACTTTACTGAAATTTAAGATACCATTTATTCAAAGTAATGTAGAACAAACTGTTATTTGAATGAATTGCTTTAGATTTAAAATAAATGTAAATTAATCAGGATTTTAGGTACGAAATGCTTAAATTTAATGTAGAATGGACAATAAATTTGCATTAAATCTAAGGTTATTTTTAATCGTGTAGTTAATATAAGTAACCTTCATGTAAAAATGCTATATAATTGCTTCGTTTTCAACAGGCTGCAGTGAGATAAAGATAGTCCTGTCTATTTTCAGAAAAATAATAAGAAATAAGATAACGCTATAAATAAGTTTCCGGAAATACGTAAATGTTTTGCGACACTGTAATTGAATTTCAGAAGACGTTTCTTCAAAGAAAACACGATGATGTTCGAACTGTCGGGAAAGTTAGGAAACTTTCTGATGGATTATTTTGTTGCTGTATCGTAACTTTTAATAACTTGCTAAACAAAATTTAATTAAACAAATAGAAGCGGCCTAATTTTTTGATGAATTAGCATTTTTTTCTCCCAAACCAAATAAAAATTAGCAACTAGTAGATATAGGTTAAACTTAGATATGGAATTAGCAAATTTGTAATTATATTAAGTGTTAAATTTAGGTAATAGCGTAATTGTAAAAGGAGTTACATGAAAGAAAATTTAACTTGCAGTTATTACTCTATAGGGTCGGTAAATCGTTTATATTTACTGAGATATTAGAAACGACGTAAAAATTTTTAACCGCCCTAAAAGAACAAAGAACACAGTAAATAAGGTTTTGAATCCCTGTCAAATTCGTTGGAGTCAAATTTTTTTGATAGCTTTCTTTCTCCTAATAAAAAGTTTTCATGGGCACAAGGACCAAAAATTATTTTTTAAAGGTTATAGCGCCAAAACCCCCGTGCAAAATATGATGGAATAACCAAATACGTTGAAACATAGGAACAGAAAGCAAAATGGTAAATACAAAAATCGCGGTAATTTAAAAAGTAATTTCGTGGTGACCTTAACGTCAATATTAACAGTAATCTTTAATCCGATTTCAAAGTCAAAGTAATTTTTTTTTCAAATCTAACTTTCATCAAATAATATTATTGATTAGATGATACAATTTTTTAGATACCTGAAAGCATATATTTGGTATATGCTTTCAATTTCGGGCCAAGAAGTTGCATTCTTGTGAGAATGAATCATTTTACAATAATGAACAATATGAGATAATAATTCTTAAATTCTCTAAGAGTCTTTTTTTCTGCAGTATCAGCAATTCTAAACTGAATCAAATTGTATAATGTAAATCAGATATATATTTGCTTTTGAACGTTTCGTACAGTAATTCTTTTTTTAAATTAACAAACAACCAATGTGTTGTTAATTCACCACAGTGTTTCTTTTAGTATTAAAAAAACATGTACTTATTCTTTTCATTCGTATATAAACTCTAACTATATCATTGAAAAAATTCCATTTTTAGTAGAAATTTAGCATTTTTTATATCTCCGCATTTTCCTCGAAATTTTTTCATATATTTGCCAATGCCAAGGTGGATGTTTTTTTACCAAAAAAAGACTAAATCAGATTTCCATCAATCTAGTTTAAAAATCCTTTATGCAAATATTACTTGCAAAATAAATAATAAATGTTACAAATAACTTCAGGTTTTATTAAAAATAATAAATCCCTATAATTTGAGTTACAAGGATCAATAACTTTATTTATTAGATTTTAGTGTTGTTAGATGTTTCCGTTTTTCTAATCTATAGAAATGTGCAAAACTGAATTTCAAAATACTTGACAAGTAAATATATAAATATTTCAATCCATCATTTTATATCAAAGAATTTTCAGATCATTAGCCAGAAAAACATAATCGGGCCAAGAAATAAATAGAAGTATTTTAGCTATTTTAATAGAAAAATTGTTTTAAAGCTTTACTTAATCCAGATAGTAATGAAGAAGATTTTCTTGTGGTCTTAAAAATAAATCTTGAATGTCTTTTTTCTGAAATAGTAAAGTTTTTTATGCTCTCAGGGTTATAGAAAGATGGACAGAACAGGATGGACTTAATATAAGTTCCTAAAAGACTGTACTTATCCCCTTCACAAAACAAAGAAGAGAGAATGGGGCTCCATCGGCTATACCACTCAACGACAATAACACAAAAGCCGTTGACTGGACACAAAACTATATAGAACAAAATCAGGGGCCTAGAGCTGGAAATGGACATGGACCATATGACCTCGAGCTACCACTATAATGTATCGCTCGAGGTCATAACAGAAGATGGAATGGTGAGTAAAAGAAGAAAAACGGAAATATCTTTTGGTACAATTATCTGGTACAATGATTGTTCAAAAACCTGTGAGGGTACCGGAGCTGGAATATATGGAATACAACCGAGGAAAGAAATAACTCTTCCCTTGCTGAAATACACAAATATATGCAATTTTACAATGTGCAGATGAGATAAAAAGGAGAGATATCAAAAGGAAACAAATCTACCTTTATTCTGACAGCCAAGCAGCCCTGAAGGTCCTTAAAAGCCAGACAGTATCATCTAGATTGGTCTAGGAATGTCAAAGTGAACTCACAACTCTGGAAAAGGACAATATAGTTATGCTAAAATGGGTACCAGGACACGAAAGCATACATGGAAACGAAAAAGCGACAGCAGGCTCATTATCTCGATATATTGGTCCAGAATCGGCTTTTGAGGCACCGCGGTGTGCGATTCGGGAATCGGTCAAACAATGGATCAAAAAAGAGTATAAAAACACTGGAAAGCCAAACAGAGATTGAATCACGGCGAGCTATTTATTGGGAACCCTGACCCGAAATAAGCAAAGAAACTACTCCAAATGAGCAGAAATCAACTAAGAGCTATTACAGGTGTAATGACGGGACACATGAACATCAAAGTACATCTGAGTGAAATGAATCTGTGTAACTTCGACCTCGGCTGCAGACTAGGTGACCAAGTCGAGGAACAGTAAAACATTTAATACGTGACGGCAAGTAACTGGATAGAAGACGACAACAAACTTTCAGGTCAACAAACCTGGGACTGAGGGATATACATACTCACTCCTTAGTAGACTTGTACAAATTGATCTAGGAGTAAATCTAGAGTGAGCGCAATAGGCCTACTACATACAGGGCCTATTGTCCAATTACAACATAATAAAATATGTTATAAATAAATAACGTGACAGTCATAACACAACATGTAAATCATAAAACATTCACACAACATAACAAAATATGATATACTTAAACATCATGACACTTACAACACAGTATAAATAAAAAACATGCGCCATATGCCGAAGTATGACCGCCCACTCTTCTCTTGACTTGAACGGCTCCTTTACACCGACTTCCTCGAATGAGAAGATGACGTACAATGCTAAAAATCATAGATTAGGAAAAGACTCATCCTAGCCCGCCCCCTGCGGGGGCAGCGAGTTTAATAGTAGGAATAGTATCAAAAACCCATCCGCAACTATTAGATGACATATTTGCGCTACTTGTGCTTGTGTATTTTCCAAGGGATTTAGTTCATTTTTTTCCATAGAAGCAAATGTATATAGGTTCTTTATATAATAAAAAAATCAGCAATTGACTTTTCGGCATTTTCAATTTATTTATTATAATTTTTAAAAAGTGCAATTTTTGTGACTTCTATTCAGGTACTTGTAGGCAAATATGACCTACCAATCCAAAATACCAACACTATAAAATGAATACTTAAGTAATCGAAAATAGATGATATGATCTAAGACTTGTATGTTGTTTTGAAGATAATTGCCTGATAAATAAGAGTAATAATTCAATTAAGATGAATGATTGATTAATTTTAGAACTTGGGCGCATCAGCATCGATGACTATTTAGCATCGTATGTTACTTGAGAGATTTATGCTTTAGTTGAATTTTTTCCGACGAATTTGCTAAGAAGGAATTGGAATTTAGTTGTCATGGAAGCTAGATCTTCTAGATGGCCATTTTTGTTTCGCTTATAATATTGTTAAAATTTGAATTAAATATGTCAAGACATAAAAGTTTATATGACAAAATTAAGGATAAAAATCTAGAGATAAAGCCATGGAATGGAAATAGTTGTGTCATGAAAACAAACAAAAGTTTCTGTTTTTGACTGTCCGATAATATATACAAACGACTTTTTTTCTTCTATTTTAAAGATTCAAATCTTTTTTGACTTATTGTTGTATTTATTAGTTTAGTCATTGTACTGTCAGCTGATTTTAATGCTAGGCCATGTTAGTGAATTAGGAGGATGATGTTTAAGTTACTTAAGAGTGTTAAGAGAGGTGGAATTTAAATCTATAAGAAAAGATTGAATTCTTTAAAAAAATCTAATGTTCTTTAAGGAGAATAATTCATATCTGATGCAAAGTTATTTATCAATGGTCTATTTACTTTGGTAGTGTTGTATGTATTGCAAGTAAACAGGATATGTTTGATTCTAAGGTAAGTCAGACAGTATGGACAATCCGGGGGGTTCACCTTTGAGGAGGTCAGAGTGTGTCAAGTAGGTATGATCGAGTAGGATCCTCTTCCAGATTATTTCTTGACGGATTAAAGAATGAAATGGTCCTTGAAGGAAATTGATTATCTGTTTAGGAATATATCACAAAGAGATCAGTGATCTTAATCATAATAATGTGTGAAGACCAAAATTTTTAGATTGATTGAATTTAATTCATGTAATCGGTTGTTATAAGGGTCTTGCAGGGAAGTGAGACTATATGATGTATTTCAGGTTTTTGTGGATGACCGTCATTTCTGGTCCGAATATTGAGGAAAGCGGGTTTGGTTCAAATTTAAAATGAATATTTTTAATTGAGAATGCAGTTGCAATGCATTGAGCGTATTTAGATTAATCTGTAAAAAGGGAGGTGCGATTGTTATAATAGCATATTATAGAGATCTGTGAATAGAGGAAGATATATTTTATTTATTTCATCTTTGAGATTTGTGAGAGAAAGTGTGCTTGTCCAAGATAGAATGCAGTGAAGATGTATTGTTTATATTGGAATATATATTGATATATAAAAGAAAGTTAAGAGGTGTAAAATTCTGATGTTTGCGCTTTTTGACTTATTGTTTGGTTAGAGAGGAAAGACAGGAAAAAATGAAAACATCAGGAATATATGGTCTGTATAGGATGAAGAAGGCGTATTGTAAGGAAAAATGTTGGCGCGATAGAGGACGAACATTTCATAGTAAAGCATGAAATCTAGAAAAGTTTTGATTTATAAATCTTTTTTGCACTCAAATATCATAAGAATTGTCAACTTGACCAGAAAATATAGCGATAATATTTTTATCATCAAACTAAACAGAAAATAACACATTTCAGTATTAACATGCATTACTAAAATTGGTGTGTGCATAAATATATATATATATATCTATATATATATATATATATATATATATATATATATATATATATATATATATATGTTTATGCGGCTTTCACGGATTCCTCCGTGTGAGATGCAATAGCAGTGGATATCCACATTATGCCGTTGGAGAGCTGAATTCACATTCAGCAAACGTAGAACCATATGCAGCTCCGCGTATGTGTACTGTCCGCAATTAACTTAATATATATATATATGTATATATATATATATATATATATATATATATATATATATATATATATATATATATATATATATATATAATAAAGTAAGAAATTCTCGGCTATGCGGACAAAGGCCGTTGATAAATATTACTCTCATGCCAAAAAGAACTCCAAAAATCATGGAAAATCACAAATCAACAATATTGCATAAAACCGCCACGTGGTGGCGCGACGCTAAATTAAACAAGGAGTGTATCAAAACTCGACACATGAAACTTGCTACTCTAAGGATAGAGATCGCATTATCCGGCATCGACAACCAAATTAGCTATAAATTCTACAGTTTAAGTAAAGTGTCGCATCAACGATATTCGTGTGTCGAGTTTTGAAATATTTCTTTTTTTAATTAACCGTCGCGCTACCACATGGCGGTTTTATACAACATTGTTGATATGTGTTATTCTTATGTTATTGAGTGAGCTATCGAGATGTCGCCACTCTGCTTTATTTACTATTTTTCAACTGTAAAATCTGTTTATGGGACATACATGTGAGATGATGGTTTGTACCGAATGCAATGTGAGTGAGTTCCACACTAGGCAGAAACAGTACTGTCGTCATTTTTCGGACCCGGAGTTTTTCCATATTCTTTGGAGTTCTCCGCACTTTTTGGCATGAAAGTAATATTTATCAACAGTCTTGGTCCGCATAGCCGAGAATTTCTTAATTTATTTTAAAATTACACGGACGATAACTTCTAAACTATCACGGCCATTATCGATCATGATTATCATCATGACGGATAGTCAAGCAGCCATCCGTGCGCTGAGCTCTCAAGTTCTCAGTTCCAAGATGGTCTGGGAATGTCTAGAGGAACTTAATGATTTCAGTAAGAATAATAAAATTACCCTCATATGGGTACCAGAACATACCGGGATAGAGGGGAATGAAATAGTAGACAAGCTCGCGAGGAAAAGGGCTGAGGTACCTTCTCTGGGGCCAGAGCCTTTTTATGGAATCAATAGCAGTGTAACACTGGTAGAACTAAACAAGAAGAAGAAAGCAGGAGATCCAATTATTAGACGGAGCTGCAAGGATTGAGACAAGAAGATACTTCTGGGGAACTACAACCAGAAGATATTGAAAGAATGCATAAGCTTGAATAAAAACCGGCTCAGAGTTCTGACAGGGATCCTGACAGAACATTGCCACCTGAAAGGACACCTCAAGAAACTCGGACTGGTAGAAAGAGAAAAGTGCAGATTCTGTGACGAGGAGGACCAAGCCTCTATTTATATCCTTGCAGAGTGCAGCGCTCTACAAAATCCCGGGATGAGATTCTTGGGAGCACACCAAATCGAAGAAGGGGCGCTACCCATCTTAAAGTCGCCCAACATCCTAAGATTCCTGAGGAAAATAGGACTGGAGGACCTGCACTAGACGATAAGGTAACTCTTACGACTGAACAGCAGTAGGAAGACACAATAGATCTACCAGGTCACAGTGCACAGACCCCCAACTCTACGCATATACATACATACATGTATGTATTAGTACATAGCTAAAAGAAAACGAAAAACATAATCTAATAATGATTTCAATGTATAATATATTAATTGTTCAAAAAATGCATGCGTAAAATCAAATCATCTCATTTTATGCAGAAATTCTTTCATTTTTAATGGCTATTTTGAGTAGCTTTCGCAGATTTAATGGATCTTAATAATCAGGTCAAACCAAAAAGTACACGAGTTGATGACTTGAGGTTTAAATTAATTTATTACAAGATCAAACTTATTTTACATCCTAAATATAATCATATAATTCTTCAAGATATAATTTCAAAAAATATCATAATGCAAAATGAGTAAGTGAAACTTCTAGTAAAGCCAGCGGCAGGGCATCAAAGAAATACTAAATCCTGACAAAAATATTACTCTGTAGAGTTTAAAGAATTTCTATAGTAAAAGGTATAAACATTTTTAAATATTCAGAATATTTTCAGCTACTCTACTTTTAGCGTTTTAAAGCCAACACGAACGAAGTATAATTCAACACCTGGCGTTCCAAGAGGATCTTAAGAAATGTCCTGAAATTTTCTGTAAAAGTAAAAAATATTATTTAATATTAAAAAAATGTACAAAATTAAAAAATACGCACGATTTATTTTCTTTTCAAAGTGTCGCCCACTACAACACGTTTAAACTAAATCATTTTAACTTTGGAATATTAAAGAAATAAATAAGGTCTTGAAATGATCTGAGCATCTTTGTTATTTATGTAGTACATTGAGTGAACTTTATTAAGTTAGGAAGGTGTAGAATATTAAGAAAATAAATAAAGATCTTAATTATTTTGGCTCTTTGAACATCTTAGACATTGTTTATATCAAGATTCTTGACAATTAATTACTTTATTATATTTATATATTTGATACTGATTAGATGATGGTCAATATATCTTTTCTTTTTGTAATTAAAATAATCAGGGATCATGTAAAACATTATATTCTTTCAATTAATATAAATTAAAATAAAAAAATAATTTTCGATGAATATTACGTGGAAAATAAAATATTATAGAAAACGCTTAGTAAGAATTTTTTTTTAGAATATTATTTATATTCCATGTTTCTTTCTTGTGCTTTTTGATGCCAATACTTTCCATCTATTTTTCAAATATCTTCTACCCATCGTGTCTGTGGTCTTTCCCTCCTCTTATCATATGTCTATATTTCCAATGGGTGACTTTTGATGTCTAGTTGTTTTTATTATCTCGTGCGATTTGATCTGCCCAGCTGCACTTCAACATTCCTACTTATTTAGTAATATTTGTAGTTCCTATTCTGCATCTTATTTCTTTGTTTCTGTTCTTATATTATATGGAAATTTTCATCACTCTACTTCCCACGGCCCTTTGGATTACTCGTATTTGGTATGTATTTTTCTGCGCTACTTCTATGGATTCCAATTCATATGTGGCTGGGGGAATCATACAAATGTCGAATATTTTTCGTTTCATATTATGAGAATTTCTTTGTTCTGCAATATGTAGTTTAGTTTTCCAAAGGAAGCTCATGATTGACCAATTCAATAAAATATTTCTAAGGCTTGGAAAAACTTCCCGATAGTATCGTTATGTCCTGTAGCTTTCAACATTTTCTAAGGTGTTTCCATTTATATCGATTTGAATGTTGGCTTTACTCATGATTTTTGTTTTAAGTTCATACCGAGTCCTATCTTTCAGAATGTTTCATCTAGTTATTTTACCTTTTTCAAGCTTGTTCAAATTAGATAAAATCAATTTGATAAAATCCATATTTCTCTTCCTACGAGACATTTTTAAATGATTCTTCCAGGGCCAGGGGTAAGAATTTTGGTGAAGTAGTGTCACCTTGTCTGATCCCATGTGCAATTTGACTTTTTCGGTTTTAATTATTTGTTAAGCTGCGTTTTCATAGATATTTACTATAATATTTGAGTATCTAGATTCCATTTAAGCTCTCTGCAGCGATTTAAGTATTGCTCGTGTTTTGATGTTGTCAACCGCTTTTTGACAGTCAATAAACATGAAATGGATAGGGATTTTTGATTATTTGATTCTTCTATAGCTGTTTTTATGGTGTGTAAGTGCTTGATGCTTTTAAAACTTTTACGGAAACCTATTTGTTCAACAGGATGTCAAAAATTAAGATTGTTTGTTAGTCGATTTGTTCAGATTATTGTGAAAAATTTATATATGTGAAATAACAAGCTATGGTTTTCAATATTTGACGCACCTCCTTTCTTGAACATCAGTACCACTTCTGTATTTTTCCATGGCGTCAATGAGTTGTCTTCTTCTAGACATTGATTCATGAGTACTTTCATGGAACTTGTGATAGCATTGTTACCAAATTTGGTCTTCCCCTGGGCATCTCGTTTTTTCATTTTTTTACTGCTCCTGTCATTATCCAAAATATGTTTCCCGGTATCTCCTCTGATCCAACGTTCGTTATCATTCTGTCTCTTATGGTTAGTTTGATCCATTTTTTGTATAATTGAGTATGGAAGGTTTGAATAACTTGTACAATTTCGTTTGTCTCTGTAATTACAACTCCCTGGTTTAATTTTTATTTTAATAATCTGTGTTCTTTCCCTGGATTTCCTTGTTCTTTGCACTTTCATATTTGTATTTCTTTCGAGAGCAGCCATTACTTGTTTGGTAGTATGTATCCTTATTTCTTTTTTAATAATTTTATTTATATGTTTCTGCTCTAGTACTGATCTTAATAGTTTTTCTCTTTGTTTTATTTTATCATATATATGCTCAATTTGGATGTCTTTATTGCCTTCCTGCAATTGGAAAATGTTTTTTTTTTTGTTAGCGCTTGTATACTATTTTCTATTTTGTCCGTCAGTTGATTGATGTTCAAAGCCTTTAAATCTTCAACTAGTATGCAACTCTTGTCGAATTATTGTTGATATTCTTCTTGTTCTTTTCTGGTTCCTATGCAGAAAGTGAATATGGATGATTTGATCTGTTTGACCTTTTCCTTTTTTGTGTTGACTTTAAAGCTTCGTCTGACTATGCAGTGATCGCTGCCATTAAAAAATTTAAATGCTATTTTTAGAACGTAAGTAAAAAATGTTCAAATGAATTCCAAAATAGGTGAGATTGATAGAACAGATTTTTAGATAGCAAAATAATACTGTTACAGATGAACCAATTGACTTTCAAAAACAAGTTGTATTTGGGAACTGAACGAAAGGTTCCTAAGGATTTTAATTCAATTTCCAGATTTTAAAAAATTCCTATCTTACACAACATTATAATAATTTAAAGATTACTAGTATAACAAAAAAATTCTTCTTTGACTTATTCTAATTTCATTTATAATAGGTCAGATTTAAATAATCCAAGAAAAATATAAACCTTTATATAATATATTTTTATTTCATTTTTGTTTTCGCTTAATCTCATTACTGAGAATTAGACAGCTTAGAATGGGCACAACATTCAAATTTATTTGGATTTCCGCTTTCATTTCTTATTAATTAATGAGATTTATTCCAGGCGATTAGTCCAGTCGTTGATAAATATTCGTCCCAAGAGTTTTGTCCGAGATATTTTAAATGTTAAAAGGAAGTACACAAATCAAAAGTAAATTATCAAAGGTAGTTCTCTTGGATGCCTAGTGAAAATTTTCATTTCCTAATGTACAAGAAGTTGTAGGTAACGAAACTATTAATTGTTATAAGGCATTTGATATTGGAATTAATTTAAGAAAAAAAACGAAAGGTTTCAATTTTGAAGATATAAAAATGACATAAAAAGACATAATTAAATCTTTATTGAGCATAAGCAGTAAAATTAACGTTAATAATATTGAAGTTGCTGTGGATCCAAATGTAATTTCTCAACGTTTATGTTTCTTGAGAACAAATAATGACGTACTTCGCCAATGTTTTAACTATGACCTGGCCCCCTATCCTGTTTCGATCTTTGATAACACTGGAATGAGGAAAACGACGAAATTAACACTATATAATATTTTTGTATAATCTGAAAATGGATGTTATTGATGCTGCTAAATTTTATTACATTATTGATGGTGGTATGTTACTTCATAGATTAAAATGGGAATAAAATATAAATTTTACTATTTGTCAACGGTATATTACATATTTACCTAATCACTATGGCACCAATGTTCAAATTGCTTTTGACGGATACAATAATGATGCAACTAAGCGTCTGATAGAAATCGTAGATATATAAGTAATGCTTCGGTCGATTATTTATTTGAAGAAGATATATCCCTAAATACAACTAAAGATAAATTTTTAGGAAACAGCAAAAATAAAGATAGGTTTATTAATCCTCTCTGCAAAAAACTGGCTGAAAATAATATTGAGCGGAGTCAAGTAGAAAGTTATGCGGATCAGCTCTAGATTGTTTCTGTCTTGATGTAGCTGTTATAGCAGAGGACATGATGTGTTATTATTATTGATAGCTTTATAACCTGACGATAAAGAAATTTTCTTTTTAAAACCACTTAAAAATAATGCTTTGCAACCGAAAAACATGTTAATGAAATTTAGAAATATTACAAAAAATCATCTTTTCTTCATTCATGCATTCACTGGATGTAACTCTACATCCGCTTTTTATAATAAAAAAAAATAATTTTATTAAAATTTTCAATAATCATCAAAAGTTACGTTCAGTAACTGAAACTTTCATGGTTGAAAAACAAAGTGAAGAATAACTTTTTAATGAAGGTATTATTTGTACTCTCACACTATGCTACAATGGTATTTAAAATGGCGCGAGATCTCGCAAAAAGGCTTAAGATATGAGATGATTGAACCAGAGCAGAGCCGAAGTCTAGTAGCCGCACCAGCGAGTAAAGTACCGAGCTAACCCCTATACCGGAGAGTAGGGGTTTGAAAATTTTAAATGAGCCACTGTATTTAAGCTAGGTCGAATGCAGAAACCTTTCACGATGTTGTTTGGACCTAGGTTTTAACTCAACTCTTTAAAATTAAAAAAAATCAAACGAAATACCAAATGCAAGGAGCTTGTGGACCCTAATCGTGCTCTTATTAAAATTAAAATTTTTGAAGAAAATAAATAATCTTCAAACCAAAAGGTTCTTCTGCAGCGTAACAAATACACTGAGGGTGGGTTGCGGTTATAATATTCCCAAAGGGGTGGACTGCGGTGATAGTAGACCCAGAAGGTGGATTCAGTAACACATACCCTGGGGGTCGAGTGGGGTGATAATACAACCCGTAGGATGAATTGCGGTGATGATACAACCCGTAAGGTAGAATGGCGGTATTCTTACCAGTAGGGTGGACCCTAAGATAAAAAGAGACACCTACTATAAACTTAAATTACAAAAAAGCAAATGAATTTATCAATCAACCTTCGCCAAAAAAAATCGAGAAATATTTAAATTTATGATTTTAACTTAATACATATTTAAAAAAAAATAAATTGAAGGTAATTTTTAAGGTAAGGTAGCATAAAAAAAGATATTAGTTAAGAATTAGTTAGCGAAAATTAAGAAAAAACATTAATTTTAAACAATGTAAAACATTGTTCTAATAAATCAAGAAATATAGTTGTAGTTGTAGTTGTAAAGATACATCTATAAACGTACAATAAAAGACCAGTCCGACTCCAGGTGATTACCGATAATTACTCTAATAAAATATAAAACAAAAGATTTACTATAGATTATAATTAGTTTCTCAATTAAATCAATCATCACGAAACTGGATATGAAATTCATGACTCTAGACCACTGTATGATGACGTTGCAACACTTGGATTATTAATATTAATTATTTTCAAATAAATTAGGTTAAACCTGGCCAAAAATTGAACGCGTTTTAATTAAATCTAAGGCAGGAGTAATAAAATAAATACACTCAAAATATGTTTATATTGATTTCTACAATACAATGTGAGAAGCCAGGATACGCATTTAGATATTAACTTTTTATTTCAAAAAAAAAACTAGAAGACCGAAAAGAATTTCTAGATTTCCTTAATAAGCCAGTCTCCAATACCTAAGTACTGCAGTCGACTACACCAAAAAAAATTGCTGTAGTCAAGCTAAAAGTTAATGTGGTCATGTGGAATAAATGACTCTAAATTCCCCAATAACAAATCCAGAAACTAGCCCTGAGATTGCATACAATACAAAATACTTCAGTATTAATACTAATAAATTAATTTAACTAAAAATTGGGAATATCGTGATACATCCAGGAAGCAAATATATAACAGGAGATATTAAATTTTACAATAAACAGAAAAGTTACGCTCAAAATTAAATTTCACTATTATAACAATAATAAATAAAGCATTTGTAAGATAGCAGCTATCAAAAGCTAAGAAATTTACAGGAAAAATTTATCGATAATTAAGAATAAAAAGTAATAATTGGCCCCTAAAACCACCAAATACATCTTAATAATATTCTAATGTGGTTAATTTTGATTTTAAATTAGACTTATAATAATATTATGCTTTAATTTCACTCGGTAAAAATTTAGAAATCCATGCAGGATTGTTTTAATAACTGTTAATTTAATATTCCTTATCCGATGTCTGTGGGGTCTAGACTGATTCCTTCATTGACACGTGCAAACCGCCCAAAATCCCTGTCTTCAGGTTTATCCAAGTAAAAAAAACGTAACTGCTAACCAGGTGAAAGATACGGTACTCCAAAACTCACAAAATTACCAGGATAATTTTTAACTTTCTATCTCAAAAATTTGGTAAATAAAAATTGAAGTCTGCAGCTGCTTCGGCCGAATCAAACCAGGAAAAAGTGCAAATCAAGGCAAAATGGCCTCCATTTATAACCATGGCCCAGCTTCGCACTAATCAACTTCCGTTAGGCGCGTTCAATTGCCGCGTTTGAAAGAAATGACAGCTCAAAAAAAAATGACACTGGGCAAAAACAATTGGCTGAAATGCATTTGTTAGTTAAGCCAATTCGTTAATCATTAGCATTTTCCACTCAAAGCAAAAATAAATCTAATAAGTATCCCAATAGTTATTTTTAAATTCAAGAAATATATATTATTACATAAATAGGAGATTCTTGCAACCCAATATACATACAATTCCATTCAAATGTAAATATAAATGACAGGGGAAAACAAGATCTACCTGAAATAAAAGAAAGGTAGCAGTAATTACTACATCAATAAGAAAATACCCAAGCACAGTGTAGTGAAATACCAAAACATGATAAAATAATGGTTAACTTGAAAAACAAAATTAATTGAAACTGTACCTAATTAAATGCTTTAATTCAAAGAATCCTGGGAAATACTTAAGGAAAATGATACTGTGTTGTGTTGCCCATAACGACAGTATTTGCAAAATAAGGTAAAATTAACTGAATTAGCCATAGTGAACTTAAGCGAAAAATTGAACCGTGACAACTCTGTGGTTCCAAAACTTCCAAAAACTTGAATAAACCGATACAAACTCTTCATTGCATTAGCTTCAAAGAACAAGAGCGTCTATCTCAATTTGTTACTTCTGACAGATAATGCAGCAAAACAAAATATTAAAAGAGTTTACTCGCAAATTCAGGAATGAAAAAATAATGCTCTAATAATTCCTGAAGAATGGGGTTGGCAAAAAGATAACTATTGAAAGCCAATCAAAATGACGTAACCAGCAGCACTTGAAGCTGAAAATCATATTTTGCTCTTGCAAAACAGGATGCCGACCATCGCGTGGTTCCAGAAGTGGCCTTCATTGCTTACCCGCCTGCATTGTTTGCAGTTGACTGCGATAACCACCCACCACTTGAAGAAGATGCATTCTTTCATATTTACTTACTTACTTACTTACTCCGTGACGTTACAACCCTGGGTGGATTTTAGCCGACTTTACGACATGCCACTATTCATTTCGATCTCTCGCAACCTCCATCCAGTGTTCGATGCCCATAGTTTTGAGATCTTTTGATATGTTATCTCTCCACCGGAGTTGGGGTCGTCCCAGTGGCCTTCTCCCAGTCGGTGTTTCCTCCCAAGCTAGTCTTCTTATTCTGTCGTCAGGAAGCCTTCTGATATGTCCTGCCCACTGGAGTCTTCTGGCCTTTATTTCTTTTACTACATCTGTATCTGGGAATAGTTCTTCTAGTTCCTTGTTAGTTCTTGTTCTGTATTATCCTGTTGTTAGTTCTTGTTCTGTATTGTCATGCCGTTCTTTCTTTCATATGTGAAATATAAATGAAAATTAAATTTTCTTTTTTTTTTGCAAATGCAATCGGAAAATTTACATATTTAATGTAAGGTTTGTAATTTGTTGTACATAATAGTTTTGATCTATTTTTCCAAGTATTGATAAACAATTTTAATAATGAATAATGAATTTTCCACAATTAATAAAGATTTCCCAATTTTATTCAGTTTATTAATCGTATGTCATGATTACATAAAAAGAACTTGTAAATAATAGAATTTCTAACTGTTTATAATAGCAATATCAACACAATACATAAATTTTTTTTTCAAGTTTTCAATGCGTATTGTATGAATTTTTTTTTTCTACATAAATAGCATAAATTATGTTTAAAGAATATAAATAATTATGTCCCCGCTCTGAAAGGTTTCTGATTTTAAACAATTTAAAAAAAAACAAAGTAAAAAAAAATATATCAAAATCGAACCTGTTCTTGAGGACTTCCGAAAATTGCCTGTTTTACGTATTTATTGATGCGATTATTGCTTCTGAAAATATGTCAAAGAAAAAATAATTTATAAATTATATATTAAGAAAAGGTAACAAATTCTGAAAATTCTAACTGTATACATAAAAAAAATTTAAAATACAATTCTTAATATGAATTGTATATCAATGCACTGCTTGAATTATTAAAATGTTAAAATTGCGCCCCTTTGCTTTTGTATTTGTAAAAATAAATTATATATTTGCCAAGATTTTTCTTATTTCTAAAGTAAATAATAATTAGTTAAGGTTTCTGCTGGAAAAAACAGTAATTTTCAATTCCTTTTACACCGGGAGTATTCAAATTTTTTCAACTTTTATTTTAAAGTTGTGTAATTAAATTTTTAAACTGTAAGTGCTTTCACGAGACACTTAAATTTTAATCAAGCTGCCTCGAACTGAAATTTATTTCCGTACTATAAAATGCCGTTTGAAATATTTGCTGTAATTTCTTTTAAAAATAAATACCAATTATTTAATTTTATTGCAACAAGTTAAAGTACTTAATTTTTATCTCTTTTGGAGTTTTCGTTTAACTTTTCATTTCTGGCAAACTTCGGAGCAGCCTTGATTTATTATCTTTAAAAGTCTTGTCTAAAAAAATCTAAATAAGACGAGAATGAGTCAAATAATATTCTACTCTATACAATTTATTCAGCTTACAAATTTTTGAAATTAAATACGATTGAATTTTATACCCAAATTATGAAAAAATATTAATATAATAGTATAGTGAAGCACACGAGTCGGAAAGTTGTTCATAATGTTCAAAGTTAGCTAGTAAAATCCTAAAAAAGTAATACTCTGTAAATGGATCCAAATTTATTTTTCAAATATCATTCTCACGTTTAGTACTGAAACTGAATCTTCTAGATCAAGCCTTGTGGTAACTAAAGAACTGGGAGACGCAAGTCTAGCTTATTTGTTTAAATTTTACATATATAAAATATCTAATGTAATAATATATTAAGCAATTTTGATTTTAACTTGCGATTTACCGTCTTTTTTTACTTATTGCAATTGCATTTATTTTTTGTTCATTTGTATAAATTTATGCATATTCTAGTCATGAGATAGAAGTTACATAGTGTCTCCATGATTATTTAAGTTTTACATAATTGAGAGAACAACGTAATATTGAAAATCCGGATATTCTATCAGCAATAAAACCGGTTCTTCATCGAGAAGGTTTACTAGTTTCAGCACCACCGGCAAAATGGGAGGAAGACTTAGAAATGTATGATGATGAGGTAGAACCCGATAATGTATCAGAAAAGGACGATTCTTATTTTCCCGAAAGCGAAGGAAAAGCACCCCATTTAATCAAACAACCTGAATGAGATTATATAGTTCGGCAGATCAACTTGTCCAAAAAGCATGTTGAAGATTACAACAACGAAATTTACTAGCCACTGGAACTACAGATACAATATTTAGGAACCGTAACCAAAAGCTATCCTCGTTTTTTGCTCTGCAGGATAAAATGTGTGTTTGTGTTATTCCAAATAATGTTATGGAAAAATTAGGATTTGCATATAACCCGGAAGAATGACGCTTATTTATAGATTTTTCTAAAATAAGTTTAAAATAAGTTCTGAAACATAATGGCAAGAAAAGACCCTCTGTTCCTCTTGCACCTGCAGTTGATATGAAGGGAACATAGGAAAGTATGTCACTAATTCTAAATGCAATAAGCTATGATACGTATAAGTGGCAACTATGTGGTGACCTGAAAGTCATAGGACTTTTACTAGGACTTCAGGGTAGATTTATGAAGTATTGCTATTTTCTTTGTCTGTGGGACAGTAGAGCAACACAGAGCCATTACAAAGTAAAAGAATGGCTTATGAGAGAACGATATATTCCAGGTCAAGTTGATGTAAAGAATATACATCTTTTGTTGATCCCAAAAAAGTACTGTTACCTCCATTACACATTAAACTGAGATTGATTAAAAATTTCGTTAAAGCATTAGATAAAGGAGATGCGTTCAAATACCTTAAACAAGTTTTTCCTAAACTAAGTGATACTAAGCTTAAGGAAGAAATATTTGTTGGACCACAAATTAGAAAAATATTAAGAGATCAACAGTTTATTCAAAAATTAAGTGATGTTGAATTAGCTGCGTGAAGTTCTTGTAAAACAATTGTTTCAGAGTTATTAGGAAACAAAAAAGTAAAAAACTACGAGAAACTTGCAGAAGAACTACTTGAAAGCTACTGAAAAATGGGCTGGCGCAGGTCTCTTAAAATATACCTCTTACATTCCCATTTAGGAGAAAAGTTCCACTAAGACTTATTAACAATGGAGCAACACTACCAAGGCAGATGGGATCCAGCAACGATGGGAGATTATTGTTTGTTTCTTATGAGAGAAAAAAAAAAGAAATATAATAGAGAGTCAACATTTGCAAAAAAGTTATCACTACATAGTATAAAACAAAGTCGCTTTCTCTGTCCCTATGTCCCTTTGTATGCTTAAATCTTTAAAACTACGCACCGGATTTTGATGCGGTTTTTTTCAATAGATAGAGTGATTCAAGAGGAAGGTTTATATGTATAATAACATCCATTAAATAGTGGAGAAATACTGTTATTTTTGAGGTTTCTAATGTGATGTCGTTAATTATCATATTTTTTTCCGCTTACATTGCAAACGCAGGCTGAACCCTACGAGATTTATCAAAATAATGTACTAATTATTTGGACACATTGAAAAGGTCTACAGAAAACTCCGCGATGGTATATGTCTATCTCTCATGGATATCCCACAATAACATTTTTTTGTCATTTACTTTTTACGACAAATAATGGCAAATTTTGAAGCGATTTTAACCAATACAGCATTAATCCTTATCCAATTAAATAGCTTAAATACATTGTTGATTTAATATAGATCTATATGGTCCTTTACAGCACAAGATTTAAATGAATATTTTCGAAGATATTACAGATTTAAAATTGCGGGAAGTAGCGCTTGCGGCGGTACTGGCCGACCGGGGCGGCGGCAGCGTGCCTATAAATAGCGCGTCGGAGGCCGATGTAATAATTGTTGTAAAAATAAAATAAATAGTCACAGTTTTTCTGTAGTGTATTTAGTATCAGCATTGTACCCGTGCGAAGCCGGGGCGGGTCGCTAGTTTACAATAAATATAAATGATACATTCTATAAGTCAATCTATACGTGGTAGAAAATTTTCGTTTTTTAAATCGCAATCAGGATGCTTTAAACTCCCACGGACAGCCATTATAACATCAGTCGCATTTATTTAGTCAAGAGTTAATTTTTGAAATGCTCCGAATTTTTAGAATAAAACCAAAGCATTTATTTCCACTAGGCTTAAAAAACATGAAACATGTATAAAAAAGAAACAAATTGTATAATATGCAGTAGCTGAAGGTGATAGCATCAGTGTTTGGTTTCTTAAAACGTAAAATTAGAAAATCAATCGAAATTTGTAAATATCTAAATAGTAATTAATAGAGATGCAGGTTACAGTCTACATCCACGAGGAAATTGATTGTAAACCTGTATCACGGTTTGCTGAACACTAGTCGGGTATAAATACCGGGCTGTTGCTCCTCGATATTCATTCACCGTTCTAATCTCGTGAAGTAAATATCCCTGAAGATGCCTCGTACGCGACACGTCGGGTAATAATTCCAATTTGACACGGTCTAAAACCAAGAACCATTGTTATTTTTTAAAATGAATCCCTATCCTATGACGTGTATGTATCTTGTGTCATTTGATTGTCACGTGGAAATTTAAATAAACATTTACAAAAAGCTTACTTTGAGTTATGAAATTTATTTGTAGCCTATTATGTCAACATTTTTATCATTACAGCCTTCAGGTATAAATGAAATTCCTTCAACCTAAGGTTTAGCGGAATTGAAAAAGTTAAAATCATCAGAAAATTGAATCTAGTGAACAGGTGCTACCTGAAATATAGGAATTAATATTGCGTGGAAACAACCGATGACACGAAATATACTAAATATAAGATTTAAACTCGTGGATACAAAATAGGACCTAATAAGCTTTTCTAAACTCCTCTTTATTTTTTACTGAGCTAGAGATATTGTTATGTTATAGAGTAAGATCCCAGGACCTCCAGATTTTACTTATTTTTAAGTAACAAAATTTAAGGAATGGATACTCCTATATGTGTTTAAGACAGTGTGCGTTCCCGCGCTAGCTAGGCTAGGCTGCCCGCTTACAGGTAGCAGGTAGGAAAGGAAGGCAGAATTATTACTTACTTTTGTTAAATTCGAAGTGCTGGTTTTTATATATGTTTTATAGAATATTATGAAAAATCAATATTTGATATTGTCAGATCTTTTCTGTGGGCGATAACTTCCGTTACACGCTTTATATCTCATCAAAAAATTACGGAACTTTTCTTATATTCGAAATCTTCAATTTTATACATAATACTTAGGGGACTATTTTAATACTTTTTGTAGACGGCCAGACCAATCAGAAGGGCTAAACATCCCCCAGACACAATAGAAGTTCCGCTGTAAGTATGAGCGTGAGAGTAAAGAGATTTCACAGTCGAGTTGCCTAGTAAATTCGCCTGTGAGGATGAAGGAAAATAAAATTTTGATAATCGTCTCCCCCTCCCTCCCAAACGCGGAGCCGAGCAAATATTTCTTTTAAAATTTGAAGTGCTCAGAGGAAGTATTATCATATTTTTGTATTTTTTATATTGACAATGCTATTTTGTAATAGAAAGTTAATACTTTGCTACGATAAAACCCTATCGTAAAAATAAACATAATCACACAGTCATTGTTGTTTAGTTGAATAAAAAAAAAATAAACCATTTTTCAAAAAACACTAAAAAGCGAAATATAACAATATAAAGTTATATATGGAATTAAAAATTTGGCTCCAAATTATTATATAAAGAAATGAAATAATTTGGCATAGACCCCAAAAACTTTCATTCCATATGAAAATTTATAATGTAACGTTTCGCTTTTGATTATTTTTTAAGGCGGTGATTAATTTTTTTATTATACTTTTCAATATTTAGTTTTGAACCTATTAAAATATCCATAAATTTTTTGACTTTAGCACTAAGCGAGATGTTCAATTTACGTCGCTTTTTTTCAAAAAAACATTTTAGCCTAAGTTATTGTAAACCGCTCCAAACTAACTAGAAAGAATTTCTTTGACTCAGAATTTTCCCAATAACAATTTTGAATGAAAATAGACCAAATAAAGTTTAGCCCGCCATATTAAAACCGCTATCTTGAATTTCAAAAATTAATTATAGATTCGTAGTCTACGCACCAGAAAATGCATCGTTATGACATATTTTTTCTTACATTCTGAATTTGAAAAAAATAATTTTTGATACCTATGGTATACGTCCCCAAAAGCCTCAGAATTCCAATTTTAGAAGATTTAGGACTATGTAAGATTTTTAGTCTACTATATTGGATTAAGAATATATTTTTAAAATCGTAATGAACGCCCCAAAAAAAAATTCTATATCAATCTTGGACGAAGTCAGAAATATATTAAAATTTTTAATTTGCCATGATGTATTTGCCATATTTAATTTTACAGTCAGAACCTCGTAATACCAATTTTGTAAAAACTATGAAAAGGTAAAATTGGAATCGTCATATTGAATTTTGAACAAATTCGGAATTGTAAAATTTTTATCCCACATATTTGATCAGTCACATTGAAATAAAAAAAAAAAAATTTTAATCTATGCCCTTGTTATCCAACTTTGCACAAAATTGGGAAAATTATTAATTTTCTGTCCGCCATATTATAAGCACCTTTTTAAATTTTACTGAAACCCATTTCACTCAGAATTACACGGAACTGCTACAACAGTTGAAAATAACGGAAAACATGTCATTCAAATCGGTGGAACCATTCTGAAGTAATCGACGTACACACAACAACAATATAGGGCAGTCGAATTGAGAACCTCCTTTTTTTCCGAAGTCGGCTAGAAATAAGGGATTCGTACAATATCCAGGTATGTCAATATATCTCCAACTAACACGTCAGAATTTCTGGATATCCAAACTTTGTCAAGAATTTGGCAGCACCAGTGTTTGCAAATTAAAAATAAGAATTCGAAAAATTCTATATTTAACTCATACTGTATTAGGGTTACATCTATTTTTAATCTGAGTGGTTTTTGTCTGTGCGTGATTTATTTTCTTCAGATAATATGTAAAACTAAATAATTTTCGATGACAATGCTTGTTTTCTAAGAAAGTTGTTTAAATAAGAATTAAGTAACAATACCATATTTTTTTTAAATTAGTTTGTTTAAGAGATTTATGCGAGATTCTCTCTCTAAGTGTTTTCAGTACTATAACCAGATTGGTTTTAGTTTTGGTGGTATGATTGGAGTACCAGTATATACTTCGACCAGAGCTAGTTGATTTTTTATACTAATCTAAAATTACTGTGTAAATAGGTTGTCTTATTTACATTGTGTCCAAAAATGGAACCATAATATTATTTTCTTGTCCAACTTAAAATTGTATATATTGATTATAGCTATTAAAAATTTCGACAATCTCATTAATAAAATGCAATGTTACTGATGTAACAAAAAAGAAACTGTTGCAGTTTCTCCCGGTCTCTGGATGGGAACTAGACCTTAGTGGCACTTAACAGCCCCTCTCCATGTGTTCGGTTTGTCCACATTTATAACACTTTATTTGGTTTCTTAATTGCACCCAATAGTCCCTTCTCATGTGTCCAGTTAATCCATATTTGTAGCACTCGACTACTATAACGTATTAACGAATTATCACTTATTCTACATTTGATTTTATAACTGCACTGTCGTAATTTTTTCTGGTTCTCTTTTATGCCGTCTATGGATGATAAACAAGACCATAATCGCACCAGACAGTCTCTTCTCATGTGTCCGCATCATTCACATCTGTAGCGCTCGATCTAGTTTCTTCTATAACATGACGTATCACTTATTATGTCTAGTCCCTTAAGGACTTCAGATAACATTTTCGCCATTTTTTGATCGGTGAGTCCTTGTTTTTCTCTTATTTTTATCTTTGATACATTATAGACTGCTTCTATTTCCAAAGCTCTCTCCAACGCCTCACTACAATAACCAAACTTGCTGATGCGCAACATAAGTTGTATTTCTTAATCTCTGATCTCTTCTCGGAATTCTTTCGTAGCTTCTGGGTAAGCCAGATGAAGGCGTCGGACATCTATTTCATAATTTTGATAACTTTCTTCATTTCTCTGACGTCTTGACTTGAGTTCTGACTGGTCTAACTGGAGCCCATTTTGATCTTCAAATATCCGTTTCAATACAGCATTAAAGATTTCATAGTCTTTTTGTTGGGTTATAGGAATGGTTTCGAATAGCTCCAGTGCAAGTACACGAAGTGTAATTACTAATGCAGTAGCCATCTCTTCGTAGTGCCTTCTATTTGTAGGGGCAACTGCTTTAAATTGACATTTGTATAATATCCAAGATGTTTGGCCGATGTAAGTTTGGGGTTTAATGTTCTGTGTGGTGGTTATGTCTTTCTCAGAAGGGCCATGCTTCTTTATTTTATTGAGTTCTCTCTAAAGATCCTTCAGTTTCGAATCAAAAATATTTACATTTGATTCCATTCCGTCTGCGATTCCTCCCACTCCTTGTCGTACTTCTCTTATGTCTTGTCGTACTTCGCCAATCTCTTTCTTACACTTTTGTGTTTATCCCAGTATAATTTGAACAAATTTTTGCTGTTCTACAATGATCACTTGTATCAATTTGCGCAGTTTATCTTGACCTTCTCAACAGCGTTTTTTCTCCCACTTGTTTTTCTTTGATGCGACGCTGTTCTCCTTTTTCGCGACGTTCTTCTTCTCCTTATTTATCATTTTGGCAATGTATTCCTTTTTACTGTTTTTCATTTAGGCGATGTGTTTTATCTTCTTGTATTCTTTGGTAACGTGCTAGTTGTTTTTTTATGACATGCTTCTTCCTCCTATCTTTGTTTTTGGCGCCGTTCTTCTTCTTCTTCTTTTTTGACGCCATTCTTCTTTTTATTGTTTTTCTTTTTGACACCTTTGTTCTATAAGTTCCATAAAATCAGCCAATGTTATATTTATTTGTTATATTTCGGCTTTTGCTGTCTAGTATTTACCATGAAAACTTCGTTTTTGTTGACAAATCAGATGGTAAAGTCAGTTTTATGCTCATTTAGTTTCCAAATAGAATGTTCTAGAACTGTATCAAAACATTCGGTTCTAAGCCTATTTCTTATTGGCAAAATCAATGATGAAGTCAGTTTTTCGCTACCTCTTCAGATTCCAAATAGAATGTTCTAGAACTTTGTCGCAAATTCCGTTTTAGGTTTCCCTATTCATGACAAATTCAATGCTGAAGTCAGTTTCTCGTTATCTCTTCTAGTTTACAAATAGAATTTTCTAGAACTTTGTCGAAGATTAGGTTTTGAGCTTTCTTTATTGATGACAAATTCGATGGTAAAGGCCTCTTTTCGCTATTTTTTTTACTTTCAAAATAGGACTTTCTAGAACTTCATCGAGAATTAATTTTATTTTCTTACTTGATAACAAATCCAACAGTGAAATTTGTTTTTCTCTATCTCTTCCGGTTTATAAATAGAATTTTCTGGAAAGCCGGCGATAATCTTCACTTCTGCCACTATTTGTAACGATTTTCTCTCCTGTAATCGCTCATTGAGTCTAAATAAAACACAACACTTTTCGCTAACAAATAACAGCTTTTTAGTAACTACGTAACTACTTCTCAACACTCACATTCAAATACCCCACTAAGCTCATATCGTATCCCTAATTATATCTAGAGAATCGACTAAAATGCCAATCTATAAATGACAAGCAATATGACTAAACAGTGATGACTCATCGATATAATAATTCTATAATGACTTATCAAAATAATATTTCCATAAGGACGAATCAAATCTCTCCAGTCCTTCGTTACAATATTTTAGGAGGACTTCAAAAAAAAATGTGTAGTTTATCTTGATGATATAATAATTTTTAGAACTTCATTACAAAAAAACCGCATGAGCGCTTAAGAAAAGTATTTGAGAGGTAAAGGAAATGAAGTTTTAAAATACAATTAGATAAATCGGTATTCCTACATCTGGATATTAATAATTTAGGATACTTTTTCGTGAGTGATGAAGAAAAACCAAATACTAAAAAAATAAATGCAATTAAAAAATTCTCACTGGCGATCTAGTCTAAGATTATGGGTAAATATGCAAATGGTTAAAATGTGTTTCTTACATTAAAAGTAGATTGAGTCTCTGCATTTCTGTAGCATTTATTCCACTGTAACACCGAAACACGTTAGAACTTTTATCTTCGCTTTTTCCACTTTCACTTTCTTTGGTTATTCACTATCACTCACTTGAGGTTAAAATCAGACTTAAACTTCACTTAATACCAATTTTGTTGAATTTTTTTAGTCAATTTGGTTTGTTTGCGAGAGTTCAAAAATCATATCCATTTTTTAAAAGCATTAAGCTATAATAAGTTATTCTATATCTAACAATGGTGTATTTACTGTGATTTCTAATTTCTTAGTAACAATGTAATTATACTTTTGTCACCCTTAAATATTCGCGGTAAGCTTTATCTCTTAATTTTATTAGTTATCTACATAAAATGACTTAACTAAGTTTTCGAAGTTGCTGATTACGCAGTTAGATATCCATAATCTCAGATGCTGGTTTCATTATGGCACCCGAAACTGTTAAAATAATCTTTTACCTTCGATATTATTTTCTAAAATATTGGCAAATGTTGGAACGCGATCTAGCTTTTGAGTTCTATGTTTAAAATTTTAAAGTCAATGTACCGATGTATAGAGTGTTCTCAAAGTAGAATCATTTATTTTAACAGCTTGTATAACTCGTAAAGAGAAATCGATTTACCAAAAATCGTTTATATAAAACTTGGCAAATAAAGAAATTATCAACAATTATTTAAAAAATTTAAAAACTGTATGACAAATCCTATTTCATGATCTTTTCAACCACTAAATTGTAAAAACTTTGTTTGCTACTCTGAACAGATCACATCTTATTGTACAAAAAGTGCTCACAATTGTTACCATTTGTTCGGTTAACGCAAAGTCTAGCTCGATGTATCCATGACTGACTCCACGCGTCAAAAATAAAATCCCGGTCACCACGGATAACATCACAAGCGACAATGCACTATTGTAATACTTCCACAGTATTCACTTCTCCATCGTGATAAACTAACTGTTTTAAATAGCCCCACAGAAAAAAATCGCAGGGATTTAAATCCGGGGAACGTGCAAGTCAAGAAATGGATCCATTTCGCGCTATTTAAATGTTCGTGAAGTTATCGTCTGAAATGTGGCGGAGCTCCAACATGAAGAAGCCACATGTATGTATGTATGTATGTAAAATTGGGGTCTGTGCACTGTTCTGCCCCCTATTGCTGCCAAGTCGTAAAAGTTACCTTATCGGCTAGAGCAGGTCCTCGAGTCCTATTTCTCTCAGGAACCTTAGGATGTTAGACGGCTTCAAGGTGAGTAGCTCCCCTTCTTCGATTTGGTGTGTGCCCAAGAATCGCATCCTAGGGTTTTCTAGAGCGCTGCACTCTGAAAGAATGTGAATAGAGGTTTTGTCCTCCTCCTCCCAAAATCTGCACTCTTGTTCTTCCACAAGAGCCATGTCAGAACAACGAGTTGGTTTTTACTTAAGTGTCAACCCTACCATTCGCCATGATTTTGTGTAGTCTAGCTGCGACAGGTGTAGATTGAATGTCTTCTCAGAATTTCTTGAAGCTGTTTCTTTTAGCTTTCGTAATACTCGTGTTGTAGGTTGTAAGTTCCTGGGTGTATCTCTACCAGAGTCCTCCGTCACCATAGCCCTATTAAAATGTCTGCGCGTTTCGGATCATACGTATGACAGATGGTCATTCCATCAAGGTGCATTCCTACAACTTTTGCTTGTTTGTAAGGGGCAGCTCGATTCATAAGCTCAGAGTATTGCCTAATTTACTTATTTGAAGTTACTTTCAAGCTCAAGATGGTGCTTAACGGATCCTCTGATCTGAATGCGCGCTCAGGTTGTTTTCAGATTGGTATTGTATTTTTCCCGATCTGGTTTCCTAAGATTCCTTCAGAAGACCGGCTCAGGAGGCTCGGTTTCTTAACTGAATGTGATTATTCTATAATCTGAAAGAGAAGGGTCATTCAATACCCTCCAGTTTCTTACTAGGTTTGTTAAGCCTGGTGTACTTAATGTGATGTCTAGCACTTCTTCCTTTACCTTTGTTAAAAATGTAGGATTATTTTCTATATTGTTTATGGTAAAATTACATTTAAAGATGTATTATAAAAGTTGCTCACCTTTTTGATCGGTGTCTTTGCTGCCCCAGATTGGATTGTGAGCATTTCAATAGTGGTTGCAGTTTCTTTTCCAGGCGCTACTCTACCAGTCTTGGCACTTTTAGCGGTGGTATAGGCCCATCTCCTGCGAAGTAGCATGAGGCTATAATAATATCTAGCTTCTTCTTCTTCAGTTCGAAGTATGCTCGAATAGGAACGAGGTCTCTCTTTAAGAATTCTGAAAGACAAAACTAATTAATATTTTCCTTTACCATGATACATGTTCTGGGTGTGTTACTGACATGATATATTACCTTGACATTATGGCAGTGTAATCCTTTTACCTGATTTCTGTTGACCCAGAGTTCCTTGATCAATGCAATGCCTAGCCGGTTTTTAATGAACGTCCTAGCGATTACAGCTGAGACACCTTTAGCATGATGAACATTCACTTGGGCGATGTTGATTCCTGCCATTTTCCTGTTAGAGAGAGTATCGTCTCCTCCAATGACGGTGATGTCCACGTCTATGAGGGTGATGTCTCGTCGATTATTTTCTCCTTCGGTTTCTTCGATCTCCGTTATCCTTTATTCAGATGATGGTGCTTCAAGATAGAGGTCGGAAATGTGGAGACTACACAAAAAATTTTAGGAATCACTTCCCCCGTTTCCTTATTGTCCCTGTTTAGGCCGTGCACGAGGATTTTCCGGTTGTCATTGATTTTCTGGTAGGATAGGTCGTTAACTATTACCTTCAGTATTTGTCCTTTACCTTCGTCCTTTAGGTTAATAATCTTCCATGTTTTTATTCCATCGTTTTGGGTTTCTATTAGTTATAGAATCTTTTCTGCTGTTGTTCCCTGGCTTTTAGGGAGGAAGATTATCACTTTGTGAGCTTTTGGATGTCATCTCCCTTGTCCACTCTCAGTTGTACTCTCCTCCAGCCTTTCAACTTTGGTGACTTCTCCCGAAGCCATTCTGCCGACTGTGGTGTTTTACAGTCGATCAGATCATACCTTGCCTCTGAACTGGAGCTTATATTCCCATTCTTCGTACATCTCTTCCATTAATGCCTCCTCCAATAGGGTCTGCTCGTTCGCTGAGGGTAGTCTCAGGAAACCTTTTGGGGAGTATAGCAATCTTCATCGATTTCAGAGCACCTACATAGCTCTCATCAGCGTATGAGGTGGCGGTAGCCTTGCCCGTTCTTCTCTTCTTTGATTTTGGTTTTTGAGGTGGAGTTGTACCTCCCTCCTTCCGCTTACGTTTTAGTTCGTTCTTTTTGTGTGCAATAGCTATATGTTCTGCGCCTTCCTCCTGGCTTCTCCTGGTGCCAACCCTTCATTGAGATAGAGCAGGTACCACTTTGCTCCTGCTCGACTTAATCCTCTCCTCAGAAGATCGTCTCTGCCTCCCGGCTTTCCTAGTTCAGGTAGTGGATGTGAGTTTTTCTTCTTCTTTTTTCCCTTTCCTTCTTTTTCTTTTCTACGGGGGGTTTCCCTTTTCATCAAGAAGGTGGAATATATAGAGAAGGTAGTTTTGCTCTCTGCTTCATTTCTTGTTTCTTTGCCATTTTCCCACTCGTTCTTTTCTTGCGAGATTCACTTAAGGAGGCGAGTAAGTTTCCTGAGTTGTCCGTATGACATACTCTGTTTTTCGTTTTTTAGAGTCAATATCCATGGTTGGTCCCACGAGTAGCCAGAGAAAGTAAAGTCGACTCCTGCAGAGCTCCGCATGCAGGAGCCAGGACTATTGAAACTATAGATCCCCAGATATCCAGAGTTTGCATGTTAAAGAAAAAGCATCCCCTTTACCACGCAGCCCTCGGCACATGCTGTTCCACGTTGGATTGGAGAAGTTTCGTGCCTCCCATCCACTTGGTCAGCCAATTAAGACAAGCCATCACGTCTGGCAGATACTTACCCCACAACTAACGGCCTGCAAAACACGGTACATACCAACCGGTCTCCGCGAAGAAGCCACATATTCTGTCTCACATTTAAAGCAACTTCTAAGAATAATTGTGGCAGATTGTTTTGAAGAAAGTCTAAATAATTTTCACCTGTCCGTCGATTTGGAAAAAAAGTAAGATCCTATGCCATTTGCTCCGCCAGCCCAAACATTTACTGAAAATCTGTGCTGAAAATGGCTTCTTTTCACTGCATGCGGAAATTATTTACTCCATTTCTGGCCTCATCGGTAGCCAAAATAAATTTGGTAAAATTGTCATTTATGTTATAATGATGTAAGAGCCAGTGACAAAATTCAATTCTTCTAGGATAATCTGCTAGTTGCAACGCTTGAACCCGTTGATAATGGTAAGGATAAAGTTGTTCTTGTCATAAAGTTTTCCACACCTTACTATGAGCAACTTCTACTTGACCTGTTATGGACCTAGTGCTCGTTGTTGTGTCGTTTTCGACAATTTCTAACATTTTTTCCTCGATCTTCACCATTTCGCATGGAGGAGGTCTCCCTGCGTGACCTCATCGTTATTCCTTTAAATACCCGGTGTCGCGAAGTCTTATAATTTAAATTTACAAACATCCGTCAACACGGATGGTTTAGTAAAGGAAATCTCTTCGCGTACAAATGACATGCTGCGACTACATTTTGAAGACACTCCCCGTAAGTTAATAGTACGTCTATTAGTTCATTGTTTCCATAAACGTGTGCCATTTTTATTGCACAGAAGACCCACAAATGAAAAATAATATCACGCACTACTGTACGAATTATTTAGTATTGGTTAAATCGAAAATCCCACTCAAAACCGTGTAATAATTACATAAAAAAATACGCATACCCAATATCAATAGTAAATAAAGTTTTTGCAATGTATTGGTTGAAAATATCATGAAATAAGGTTTGTATTACAGTTTTTAAATTTTTTAAATAATTGTTAATAATTTCTTTCTTTGCCAACTTTTATGTAAACGATTTTTGATAAATCGATTTCTCTTTACAAGTTCTACAAGCCGTTAAAATAAATAACTCAACTTTGAGAACACCCTGTATAACATGGAAGAACTAAAAGGAATTAATTTGATATCTTGACACTATATTTTTAGGCACTTTTAGGTGACAAATCAAATCTATTACCTGGATATTTTCAATATTGGTATAACGACTTCAAGAATCCGAAGTTGGATATTACCGATAATCTGAGTTCAAATACATAACACTAAAAATAAATAGAGATGATTTGATACTAAAAAAAGTTAATAATAAGGAATATTTATTTCATTTATGCCACACTGGTTCCGTAAGCTTGTATGTTGATATTTTGATTTCAAAATTGTAATTAGCGATTTTAAAAACTCCTAAATGAGGAATCGCGAGACCTGCCAAATATTTCGAAGCTCACCAAGAAGATTGAGGATAAAAATCACCATCAGAAGTTTCGAGAAATATGACAGAAATTTTATAATCAGTGATTCAAATAACCTCAAATCAACTATTTTTCAGATCAAATATTTGAAAACAAATCACGAAAAATGAGAATTTATGGGAATTTTAGCACTCTTAAGCGATATATTGGAGCCTCAATCTTGATATTTTTCTTGAAGTGTCATATTAGTACTAAAAGTATATATTTTGTTGAGACAGTTGTTGCTAGCGCATACGTTTCAGAACTAATATAGATAGACTATTGGATATACATCATATAATAGTTTTGTAAGAAGTTTAGATATATTGATATTATACAGGTGTTTATATAAAACTTTATTTATCACATAAAACTTAATATATCCAAATTTATTTTTAATAAAAAAATATAATAGTGTCACGTCCTGCATTTCAAATTTCACTACAAAATAGCTTTTATAAAATGTAATCTTTACTTTAAACAAACTCATTGTATTTCAGATAATATGACCGCCTCGGGGTAGCTTTTATTTCTACAGTTGAAAATTTTACTTTGGGAAAATGTAAAAGAGATTTGGTTTTAATATTGCTTTCACCAAGTAGTGCTGTAATATACAGTTTTATTTTGCTCAACATAACAATTTAGTGTTTTACGAGACCTAACATATTATTATAATTTTAAATTATGTATTTTTTATTTACCTAAGACAGCCATGCTACTGTATACTAAGCTTAAGAAATAATAGAGGGCTGGTAAATTATAAAAAAAGACGTTTTTTTTAATACTTTGTACAATTGGACAATAGTTTGAACTTTGACAAATCATACGATGGATCATCAGATTTTACTATTAAATAAACTTTAATTGTACAAAAAAATGCTTTATACAGTAATCCTTTCTTTATCTCTACAGAAATAAAAGTCCATAGGTGCTTGAATATATCCTAACAAGGACATCCATAACAAACATAATTGGGCCTTAGATTATGAAAGTTGTTGCTTTGTTATGAAACATCGCAGTTGTATTATCAATACTGCTTACTTACTAATACTTATTCTAAAGATACGTTGCTAAATTAAAATATATTTCTTTAAAATTACGCAGCTAAGTTTTATTAAAACATTTTTTAATTTTGTATTGAAAAAGTAGTTTCCAGTCCAGAATGGACGTCACACTAACGTAAATTTTTTTATTACTTTTTCCCTAAGTAGACATAAATTAAATTTTTTATGTTTATGCACAAAGTTTTGTATCTCTATTTTCAAGTATTTATCTACTTCAGTTTAGTTCAGGTTTGATCTAGTATACTAGTAAAAAGTTAATTTTGCTACTGTGTCTCGCATATTTGTGTGGATTACGGTGGTTTGCTTTAACAAAAACAATAAATGAGAAATCGTCAAAACAGAAAACAAGAAAATGAAAGGTTCCTAGAACGAAAAAAGGAAAAAACCAATGAACTCAAAAAACAGAAATTTTAACCCAGAAGGATTTGCAAATATTGAGAAAATACGAAAAAGAAAAGAAGAAGAAACTAAAAATAAAAAGCTGTTAGGGTGAGCACTTCACAGGATAAAATAGTAGCATCAAAATCTCCGTAACGATATTCTTAGTCGAATTCTAAAGCAGTAATTAATGGTGTAAGAGTTTTTGATCTTCACCTAGAAAGAAGAATACTCTTATCAAAAGCTTGGTTCATCTTTACAGGTTTAGGTTAACTAAAATGAGGTTGTCGGACTTGCATTGCCGAGTCTGCCTAAAACAACTTCAAGAATACTTTCAGCAGTAGCAGAATAACTATTTAGCAAGGGGCTTAATTTCCCAGTAACACTTAAAAGCATGTCTGCTTTAGACATCATGAGCTCTGTCGACGAAAACCACTCCAACGAGTTTAGGTGCAAAATAAAATCAACCTTGGAAGACAAGAAAAATCCAGTTCAAAATCTCTCCAAGCTAGAAGCATCAGTCGTACAAGAACTTCGTAAGGATGAATCTATAAAGATTTTACTAGCGGACAAGGAAAATGCAACATGGATCATGGACATCGTAATGTACGACCGAAAAATCGGGAATTCCTGGAAACTAGCTGCCCCACTAAATCTATAGAGTCAAAAATCTACAGAACACTAAGGAAATACGAAGACAATATAACTGACAACTTACGATCGACGCTCACACTACACTACAGTAAGCCATCACATCGTTACGGACTACCGAAAATTCTTAAAACGAACATACCATTGAGACCAATAACCAGCTCCTGAGGATCCCCAATAAATGCACTGGTGAAGTTTCTTTTAAAAATCATACAACCTTTCGAAGATAAGACAAACACATATGTTAAAAATTTTACACATTTCGTGAGCATTATTGGTAGCATTAATCTAGAGCCACACGACAGACTAACAAGTTTTAATGTGGAAAGTCTGTATACTAATGTGCCATTAGGGTAATCACTAGACAAAATCAAAAGTTGACTTTAAAATGATACTACATTATCAGATCGAACCACGTAACCACTGGACTGGGTGATGAACCCTTTGGAGTGTTGCCTGCGTAGTGCTTTCTCTCCATCCAGTCATCGCCTATATATATATATATATATATATATATATATATATATATATATATATATATATATATATATATATATATATATATATTATGTAGGATATTCTCACATGTGTGATGTGTAATCGAAGATTTTCGGGCATCTAGTGTATGTATGAAGTCCCTCTCAGGACTATAAGGCAGCTGACGTTTCGGTGAAATCTCATTCACCATTTTCAAAGTTCACTGTATGGAGTCTACGAGCGAACTGAATGCTCGTAGTAATTGATCAATTGCCCTTTCTAGATGTTATGGCGAACCGTTTAAACGAAACTATTAGAAGTTCAGTATACAGGAAGCCAACCCATACTGGACAATTTCTCAACTATAGTTCTAATTACTCCGTCGTAACAGGGAAGTATAGGCAAACGCTGTGATCATGCTAGGACTATATGTAATAATGCCGATTTATTGGAAATAGAGATAGCAAACATTAAATCCGATTTACAGCAGAATGGATCCTTTGAAATTAATTGACGATGTTATAAATAATTTTAGAACAACGACTACTAGACAGCAAGAAACACATTCCTTCTTCACAATTCTGTACATTAAGAGAACCTCAGAGAAAATAAGATGAATTGTCAGTAGTTATAAGATGAATTGTCAGTATTTATAATATGAAAACAGCCTGTAAATCAGGAAATACACTTACAGTTCATTTAACAAAAACAAAACCAAAAACTACCAATAAGAAAGAATGTGTTTACGAAGTTCTATGTGAGTATGATGAAATGCATATTAGAGAAACCAAACGACTACTTGAAATTACAGTTAAAGAACTTAAAACCTATACACAAAAAGCGGAAACGTCGAGATCAGGTATTACAGAACACGCCTGGAATAAACACAACCATATAAAATCGTCTGAAGCTGCGGCAATATATATGAAACCCAACATGAAAAAGAAAATTTATAGAAGCAGCTAATATTAAAAATAAAAATGGAATCTTCAGTAAACCCAGTGTTGGGATACCTAATCCTTGTCAACTACTACTTTATAACATCAAATCACTAAGGTGTGTACAGTGAAGCAAAACTTTGCGCTTCAATGGACACATAAGCTCGTAGCCTTAAGTCGAAACATTCAGTTTATACTTGATAATGATTAGAGATAGAACATAATCGAAACGTTGTAATAATAAATAAAAATAAAGACAATACAAATCCGACAACCACATTTTAGTTAATCTTCAACATTGTCTGCAACCCTCAAAGGAAGGTTTAGATTACCACATACATGAATTAAATTCCAGAGTGACTATGCTAAGAGCAAGATTACGAATAAGTTATGAAGTTCTTCTGGTTAAATATTGTGTAGACTTGTCCTCTCATGAAAGACACTTTAACGACAGGTTGGTGAAAAGAAAGAAATATGACATTATTTTACAAAATAACCAAACCGTCAAGTTAATATCTGTCACAAATTAAAATTACAAGGAATATAATATTAATCAATATAATACCATTTGAAGTATCTATTTTACTGTTTAGGCCAACCTAACATAAATTAAATTTTAGGTTAGGCAGACGATTTCGGGACAAGCACCCCAAAGCATATATTTTAAGCCCATCTATTGCATCTATGGCTAACACTATTTTATCAAACAGAGAACTAACCGATCGTCGGTGAATGCGATGGAATAAAGGATTAATTGCCCGACGAATCCTTAGCTATTGCCAAGTAGAGTTGCAGTGTAGTGATTTCAGCCTAATATAAACTTAATGATAAAGACTGTTGAAAATATTGAAGTGCCAAAATGGTATTAAGAATTTCATATGTACATGGACCTAAGGTTTGTCGTATAAGGCGGAGAAATTAAATACTTGGTTAAATGAATATATTCTTTTGTTGGGTTAGTAAATATGTGTTTTGTTCAACACCAAGACTAAGACCAAAAGAATGCCAATCATAATTAACCATTCTTAAAGTAATCGTCAAGATATTAATTTAAAAGATAGTCCCTTTTCATTGAAATTTGGGCTGGTCACAAACAATTTAGATAAGTAAGATTTTCTGATTAATTTTAACTAACGTAAGGTTAAATGTGGCAAATATCTACATTGAAGAGGATTTACATAAACATTAATTTGCTAAGCGAAATATTCATATAACACATTGCACTGCACTATAAAGAAAAGTCAAAATAATTTTTGGCATCGAAAATTTAACAATAACGAAGAAACATCCTAAAGACTACGCTGGGATGCTGTGACATCTGCCAAGGTCATAAAAGTAAACAGCAGAAAAGTGCGTCGTTTCCCACCAAAAATCTCTGAAATTAACATCTTTAATTAAATCTCAGTAACAAAACACCTTTTATTACTATGTAAATATTTATTTTTTTGGTATCATGGGACCTTTTTTTAAATAAAACCAACGAAGAAGCTATTTTTGCAGCAACTATTGCATAACCAAAACACGCTTATTTACAATAACTAACACTTGTCACACGCCCTTGTTCGAATTGCATATTTTCTAACTATTTCTCTCTTAATATTTAAACTTTCTAGCCGATAATGAAAATTTGAACTTCTAAAATTTTAAAAAATCATGTTTTGACGTTTTCAAATACTTGAACATTACTAACTGTCGCTAATTATCAAGGCTAGTTTTATATTTATCCTCTTTACCGCTTACCCTGAAATGTCCAAAACTTTTTTTCTAGCTGGTACATAATATTCAGATACCTGCTAGGCACATTTTTACTAAAACAATGTTAGTGATTCTTAGAATAGAAGTAATCTGGAATCTAATCCTTTTGATTTTTTAGTTACCGTGTTTCTAATCCCATGCAATTTTAGTAATAAATTTACTGTAAAATTTTAGAAATCACCTATAAAATTAGTCCTGAATTTAGTGTTCTTATTAAATGAAACAAGCCACTATTAAAAAGATGGAAATAATTTATTTTTACAGCAGTTCAAAATTTTATTAGAAGATTTTTATCGTACAATTTTATTTTATTTAGTATTGGGGTACTTTTCTGGCGAGATTTTATGTGTAAGATTTTCCTTTTAGTGCAAAATTATACGGAAGGGTTTTATATCTAAAATATAAATCTTTACTGCCTTTGAATTAGAAAATAATTTGGATAATGGTTTTATTACAGTCCTATCTCTAAATTGCAAAATTTGCCAGTATTAACCACATGGCTACAGAAGAACGGAATTATAAAATTAAAAATTAATTTTCTAATTTTCAATAGTACAGTGAAATATTTAATTACTCCATTTTCAGTTTGTACTTGGACGTGTTATTATTAATATATTTAAAACATTTTTTAGGGATTTTACCATAAATCTGCGTTAAAAGAGTACTTTGATATAAATACATTGATCATGTTTTCTCATTGTTGGTAAATAATTTTCCATTATATCAAAATATATAAAACACTACAAGATGCTTACTACGTGTTTGACTTAGTGTAAACATATTCATTAATTTTCTTCAAACGATTACAAAGAAAGTCGACTGTCCATACTAAAATACCAATTTTCAAATTATTTCGTTACTACTAGTGTTATCTACTCTTCCAACAAAACAAAAAGTATTTAAGTCAAGAATGAAATACAATATATGTTACTGGACAAAAAGAAATCAATTAAAAAAACAATTAATTTTCAAGCTGGTTATTCAACAGAGAATGTAGTTTGTTGTTAGCATGTTGACAGCAATAGTGAAAAAATTTTATATCTCAGCGTTTTGTGGTTTGAAAAATTTTAATTTTATGGATTCCGTAAAAGAAGTGGGAAATAATTTAGTTTCAAGGAAAGCAAAGATCCAAGGTATATAATCCGTTGACAAGGAAAGTTAATTCTAAAATAATACCAGTAACTGGCAGCATATCACAAGAATCAGTCCTAGGTCAACTTTCTTTTGATTTATTTGTTTAAATCATGACCTATCTGCCTAAAATTGTTATTTTCACATTCTTTGCTGATGATACAGATATATTTAAGCAAATAGTGACTACTAATTTATTATTAATAACGACGTGGTTTTGAGAATTATGGACAGTAAATTATACGGACTTCTACAATGATAATGTAAACTAAAAAAAAAATAGAACTGTTTACAATAAAAAGAGCCATTAATACTTTAAATTTAGAAAATGCAATATAAGTTCATTGTCGCTATTCAAGACTCACTTTTGGTACTATTCGCTTTTCTGAGGTTATGCTGCAGCATCCAGAACAAACCCGATTTTTTTTTGCAAAATAATTGAAAATCTTTTAAGTACACCATCATCTAAACCACCATTTAAAAAAGTTATAATTTAAAAGGATAATTTTAAAAGAGATCTGATTTACATATAGTGCAGGAGCTAGAGGGTCCCAACTGCCTCTTTGATTTAGATGGGCCTACCTAAGTTCGCCCGAATGGGAATAGGATTATTGTAAGCAAATAATTGTCACATTTAAAAATTCGACGTTTGAAAAAAGAACATCGCATTCTTAGAGCGATTTTAAATAAAAAAGTTTCTTAATAACACAGCTATACAAAAAAAAATCTGGTCTGGAATTCTGTCTATATGTTTTTGGGGTCACTGAATCCAGATCCGAGGTCCATTAAACCTAATTAAGTCAGGATTTTGCCATAACCTTAAAAAACCTCAAAATTACAACTACTAAGTATAATTGAACGCTTTTAACCCAAAACCAACACTTTTAAATCCCTAATAATTCCACGACCCAAAAAACTCCCATGATATCATGAACCTATGAATCTATAACCCCTTCAACATGTTATTAAAGTTATTACACTCATTCTCCCATAACAGAAGAGCTTGTTGTGACCTAAATTCCTTTAAACTATGGTTGCTGAATTCCATGACCCAAGAACACCATAACTCTATGACTCTACATCCCCATAACCATGTTATTTAAGTTATTATACTCAATCTCCCATAGCGCAAGAACTTATCGTGGCCTTAGTTTCTTCAAACCATGGCTGTTGAACTCCATAACCCCAGTGATTTCAGCAACATGATTATGGGATTATAGAGTCATGGAGTTATGGGTTTATGGGATTACTGGGGGTTTAATAGCATTGATTTTGGGTTAACAGTGTTCAATAATACTTAATGGTCTGAGTTTTGGGGTTTTTTTGAATTATGATATATGAAGTTTAATGGACCGCAGATTCGGCGGCCTCGGAAATGTATAATAGACATAATCAAAACTCCAGGCCAGTGCTGTGTATAACCACGCAAAAAAATTTCTGGCTGTGGTTCTGACTATGTCTACTATATGTTTTCGAGGTGGCTGACTCCGAATCTGTGTTCCATTATTGAACCCCGTTAACCTAAAATCAATGCTGTTAAACCCCTAATAAACCCATGATTTAAAGGCCCCATAACCCACTAACCCCATAACTCCATGATTCTATAATTCCATAAAAATATTACTGAAATCATTAGGGTTATGAGGTCATGGAGTTCAACAGCCATAATTCTTCTGCTATGGGAGATTGAGTGTAATGACTTCAGTAACATGGTTATGGAGTTATAGAGTCACAAGGTTATTGCATTATGGATTCAACAGTCATCGTTTAAAGGAATTGAAGTCATGGCAAGCTATTTCGCCATGGGATAATGAGTGCAATGATTTCAGTAACATGGTTGAGACGCCTACAAGTTCTTCCGCTATCAGAGATTGAGTGTAATGATACCAGTATATGATTATGGGGTTATAGAGTCAAGGAATTATGGAGTTATGGGGTCTTAAAATAGTGAAGTCTTTGGGTCATGGGGTTATTAGGGGTTTACCAACATTGGTTTTAAGTTAAAAACATCCAATAATGCTTAATGGTCTTAATTTTGTGGTTTTTTGAGCTAATGACAAACCCAGACGTGATGTGGTTTAATGGACTCTGGATTCAGATTCCGCAACCCATAGACATAGTCAAAACCCCATACCAGAATAAAAAAAATTGTATGGCTGAGTAATCGTTGCACACTACACTTAGTTTCCACGATAAATAATGGTAAATATTTCAAAAATGCGGTTATTGGATTTTAATAACTTCTGATTAAATAAATAGTTTTAATTCTATTTAAAGATATCGAAAGTTTGGATCAGAATCTACAGGCCTGCTTATAGGCGCATTTTCCCGAATACCGATTAGAGAAGTTGACATACCGCCGAATAGTTTTTTTTTCAAAATATCGATTTTTCATATATTTTAACAAATATTTATATATAAAAATTCTTATCCATTATGGCGACCTTTCATTTTAAAAAATGGTTTTCAGCTACCCAAAATTCATGTAGGGTGGTCCAACTCTGCATTCATGCAATACCTCGGTAATTATAGGATTTTAAAAAATGTTTAACATATAAGTTGTAGGGACTAGTGAGACCTCATACTAAAATTATTTCTAGATATCCATTATTAAGCAGATGTTCGTAATCAATCAGACACTACTCTTTTTAAAATAGGACACCCTGTATATTGTGTTGTTTTTAGATTATCTTATTTTTTCTCATTCACTCACTATAGAATTGTTGGTGTCTATATAGAGTCAATATCTATTGCCATTTTTCTGAAAAATCAAAGGTACATTTAATTCACTCTATTTTTTAACCGACTTCTAAAATAAGGAGGTTCTCAATTCGTCGACTATGTATTTTTTTTTATGTATGTACACCGATTACTCCAGAACGGCTGCACCGATTTGAATGAAATTTTTTACGTTATGTAAAGGAAGTTGCTGCGGTGGTTCCATATTTTTTTAGATGAAATTGGTGCAGTAAAATCCAAGATGGCGCTTACAATATGGCGGCCAAAAAAATTAATTTTGTCCGATTTTCTCCAAAATTGGTATGGAGGAATCCTAGGGGTTGTACCCAACGAATCTGAAATTATTTTTAAAAAATTCAAAATGGCCGATCCAATATGACGGACAAAAAAATATAATTTAGTCCGATTTTCTCCAAAATTGGTATGAGGGAGTTTTGGGGTCGCGTATGATGAATCTAAAATAATTTTCAAAAAATTCAATATGGCGGATCCAATATGGCCGACAAAAAAAATTAATTTTGTTCGAGTTTCTCCAAAATCGGTAGAGGGGAGTTTTCGGGGTCGCATATGACGAATCTAAAATAATTAAAAAAAAATCAATATGGCGGATCCAATATGGCGGACGAAAAAATCAATTTTGTCCGATTTTCTCCAAAATTAGTATGGGGGAGCTTTTGGGGTTGTGTATGACGAATCTAAAATAATTTTTAAAAAATTCAATATGGCGGATCCAATATGGCCGACAAAAAAATCAATTTTGTCCGAGTTTCTTCAAAATTGATACAGGGGAGTTTTCGGGGTCGTATATGACGAATCTAAAATAAATTTAAAAAAATTCAATTTGGCGGATCCCATATGGCCGACAAAAAAATCGTTTTTGTCCAATTTTCTCCAAAATTGGTACGGAGGAGTTTTCGGGGTTGCATATGACGAATATAGAATAATTTTTTAAAAATTCAATATGGCGGATTCAATATGGCGGATGAAAAAATCAATTTTGTCCGATTTTCTCCAAAATTGGTATGGGGAAGTTTTCGGGGCTTCGCATAAAGAATCTGAAATTATTTTAAAAAAATTCAATTTGGCGGATCCAATATGGCCAACAAAAAAACGTTTTTGTCCAATTTTCTCCAAAATTGGTACGGAGGAGTTTTCGGGGTTGCATATGATGAATATAAATTAATTTTTAAAAAACTCAATATGGCGGATGAAAAAATCAATTTTGTTCGATTTTCTCCAAAATTAGTATGGGGAAGTTTTCGGAGCCTCACATAAAGAATCTGAAATTATTTTTAAAAAATTCAATATGGCGAATCCAATACGTCGGACAAAAAAAATCAATTTTGTCCGATTTTCGCCAAAATTGGTACGGGAGAGTTTTCGGAGTCACACATGACGAATCTGAAATTATTTTTAAAAAATTCAATATGACGTATCTAATATGGTGGATAAAAAATCAATTTATTTTCTTTAAATATCGATATTGGAAGGTTTTGGGGCCTAAATTACTAATCTAAAATTAATTTGAAATTTAAGATAGTGGATTTACTATGACAGACTGAATATTTGTTTGACACAATTTCATTGGTACTTGAAGAACTCTAAGAATCAAAGAATTTTTAGTGGTTCGTTTTAGGGTGATTTATAATTATGGATAAAATGGGTATTTTTTTGCCACCTTGGAGTCATTGCGAGGTACACTAATCTCGATTAGCACTTCGTTCAAATAATTTATGAATATCACAATGAATTGAAAACTAAAAATCGAAAAATAAAATTTTTATAAAAAAATTGAACCGACTTCTAAAAGTGTGCTAAAAAGTGAAAAATAACTAGAAATTTTTATATGAAATTGAAATTTTTGAAGTCGGCGCCAAATTATTTCTAAATGTAGTAAATAACTACTGATATATACAAATTATGGTAAGAAAGCAATTACAAATAAAGTATTTTTAATCTGTTTATGCGAATCACATTTTGTCAGGAATTAGTTTGGCGCCGACTTCAAAAATTTTAATTTCATATAAAAATTTCTAGTTATTTTTTAGCATACTTTTAGAAGTCGGTTCAATTTTTTTATAAAAATTTTATTTTTAATAAATAAACATATAATTTCATATTGGAAAAGACTTGCACATGTGTTGTTTCTTCGTTTTTCATACACTTATTATATAACAGTAGTATACAAGGAGATTCAAAACTATGGATTCAAGTTTTCTCGAAAAATAGAAATTATATTTAATTTGGGTACTTCTAATATACTTTTTTTAGTTTCATCACGCATTTCTTATAACTAAATCCACTACTTACTGAGACATTCCTCAATTTAGGAGCAAAAATGCTAGTTTAATATCTACTATACATTGAACCAATACAGACAAATTGTTCATAGTTATTATACGAGCATCCGACCAATGTTCATTACTTTCAAATTGAATGACTAGTATAGTGGGTTTTTGAAAATTAGAAATTATTCTTTGCACTAATTTTCCCACGTCGCAGTGTTTTAATAAAGTTTAAAAAGATAGTGTCTTATGAAAATAAGCGTTGATTTATATGGATACAGAGTAGATTATACTATTTTAATTTTACATGAAAGATTTATAGAAAAAATGTTTCACATTTTAGATTTTTTTTTATATTTGTCATTTTAACGCTCTTATATGGTGCTCCATATCACTTTAACTAATATCAAATTATAGTCAGTGAAAAAGCCTTCCAAATGAGCATGGTTGATATAAAATTCGAGTTAGTTGCCGAGATAAGAGAGATACTCTGCGCTCGCCATGTAATTTTGCATTAATTTTGCAATATCTAGGCTTCCAATGATTTTTTTTATTTCAACAGAATGACATGGGTTTGAGGTCGATAGTACAATTATTAAGAATTTTCTAGCGTTATAAACATTTAAATTATTAAAAACAATTTTCCTAAGTCAAAATATATAAGAAAATTCCTTCAGTGTTTAAACATCTTGATCGGCTCTAAAAACTTTTTATACGCTCACGCTATGGCTTACCGTCGTTGTCAGTACCTGTTTTGAACATGTACAAAATGTATTTGTCGGAAATTTTAACCTTTAGAAAACATTTTGAGCATATCCACTAGCACTCATTCTAATACTTAAGTTAGTTATACACACTTTAAATACTTTAAGCTCTAATGTATTAATCAAATATTTTACACTCAGTAGATAACTAGCCATCATGAGATCTGCAATGGTATTGTTCCGAAATAATTTTTTCAAAATATATGAGAATAAATTCTGTATATAAAATATGTTTTGAGTAGTTGATTGATTTCAAGAGACCCAATAGATCATTTCCTCTTTCATACGATAATTACCCAATAACTTTAACGTCCGTTTAAAAACTAACCTGTGAATACAAAAAATAGGTAGATTACTCGTTCCAGCCTCAAAATATTTGCAGCTGCAAAAAACGCTACAATTGAAGCAAAACTTTAGGATAAGATAGTCTTCATGACTCTATTTAAATTTAAAAGTGTTTAAGAGATTACAATAATTTATTTTAAAATAGACTCAAGATTTTATTAGAAGATTTCTATCGCAAAATTTTATTTCATTGAGCGTTCCGCGGCATTTTATGTGCAAAATTTTCTTTTTAGTGCCAAATTATGCAGCTGAGTTTGATATTTATAAAGGAATAAAGTTAAATCTTTACCACCTTCATATTAAATTTTATATCACCAAACTTTTTATTTTAGTTTCACCATGTTACAAGTATTTTGCGAAAGTTATTTTCTGAATTAATAAACCAGCTTTACATAAAGTTTCATCTAGTTTAAATTAATTTGAAATACTTTTTTAATAGGTTAAGTAAAGTTTGTTTTTTTATTAGCAAAATGCTCATAATTATTTTTATTGCTTTTTAGTCTCAAATATTTTGTAATATTTTTGTCCAGTGGTTAATCAAAAATACGGGAAATTATAATCTCATAAAAAAAATAATGTAAAAAGATAAGCGAAAATGTTTAACTAACAATTTGTTCAGCCACCAAAAAAATTATATCTACAAAATATTAAGTCCAATTATATCTCGTACCAAAGGTAAAAAGCATATTTAGAGCACCAAATTTCAAATAAGATATTAACACCGGAGGAAGTTTTTAGCTTTACGAAGATGTATACAAAATGTCAAGTAAAAGTTTAGAGACCTACTACTGATTATTATATTTCGCTAATAGAATTGAACATGGCGAGACAAACATATTTTACAACTTAAAACATTCAAAAAAACAGAAGAATTAACCATCGATAAAATTTCCAAATAATGTCTAATTTTACACTTGATTATAGAGAGGAATAAAATAACCAGCTTAAACTTAAAAAGACCTGCTGGAGATGCGAGTACATTTTCGAACGAGCCGGCAACTTCTACTTTGGCGAACCAGGACTTTTCCCGGATGTGCGAAAAAAAAGAGAATAACGTCTGCTGATATATAAACGCCGCAGTCACATATAAGAGAGAGTAGACTCGAACTGAATCTTACGATGAGCTTAAGAAACTCGAATAACTTCAAAAAGATAAATGAGTTAGTAGTTAATGCATAGTGTACACACAAATATTAGTGTAAATCAGATTAGTGATTTCTTCTTGTGTAAATAAATTACAACAAATCCACAAGCATTACAAATCTCAAGTACGCACGTCGAACGTGAAAGTAAATAATTACTGCTCCCTGACTGTAAAATGGATCGTTGGTTAAAAACGGGTAGTTTTGCCAAGTTAGACGAAAATCTGGGAGAGCAACCAATTGCTTTTTCTAGTTCAGTCTCTGATTTGGAACCGACATAGGGTGGCGGTTGTAGTGAGTTACCGACTTGCCAGACTAAAAGCAAAGAAAAAATAGACTAATGGAGTGAGAGAAAAGGAAAGAAACAAAAAGATGACAGTGACTATTACCAAATGGGTTTTTATTTTACCGGGGAGGAGTCAGAACCTACATCACTTTGTGTAATCTGTAATGAAATTCTGGCCTGGTTTAAAACAATTCCTTCTTCATAGACACCTTGAAATAAGACATCCGCATCATAAGTACAAACTTGTTGAGTATTTTAAATGAAAATTGGCAAATAATAAAAAGCCTAGCGTTTCTTCTTTTCTAACAGATTTAAAACAAGATAGTACAGGGGCTCGAGACATTAGTTCGAGTTAGTTACACAATTGCAAGATCAAGACCAAGCACAGACAATGGCAGAAAATTTAACTGGACCATGTGCTAAAACCATTACTAAGTGTAGGCTTGAAGAAAAATTAGCAAAGAAAATTGACCTTGTTCCCTTATCAAACAACACAGTGTCGAGAAGATTTAGCGATTTGGCAAATGATGTGGAAAGTAAACTTTTAAAAGGAATAAAATTGAATTACTTCGTTATTCAACGATGTAGTAAAGGCTGCAGTGTTGCTTATCTATGTTAGATATATTTTTAAGAATCCCATTCAAGAGAATATATTATTTGCAAAACCACTAAAAATCTATACAACAGATGCAACAATTTTCGATGCGATCAATGATTAATTTGAAAAAAAAAATTAAATGAACTGGTCTTTTTGTTTGATTTTATGCAGTGCAAAATCAATAACCGGGACATTTTCTGGTCTCATGGTGCGGGTAAAGAAGATCAACCGGAATATTTAATGAACTTATTGCTGTATTCATAGACAAGCACTGGCATGTAAGCAAATTTCTGGAGAGTTATTCAGTACTTTAAGCGACGCTGTAAAAATTGTAAATTTTGTAAAATCGCGTGCTACAAATTCTCTTCTATTTCGAGTGGTTTGGAAGGACTTTGGACGCATCTCCGTTTCTTTATTACTTCATAAAGAAATTAGATGGCTTTCTCGAGGCCAGGCTTTGACGCGCTTGTTTGTATTTAAGTCTAAAGTTCAAGCGTTTATTTTACCATCCATATCATTTGTCCTATTGTGTAACTCATATTCTTTGGCTGTAAAAACTTGCATACTTAGCCGACATTTTTTTAAATTAAATGATTTAATTTTTTTTTTAGAAGGCTCAAGTATCAACATTTTTAATATGCATGATAGACTAGCAGCCATACTAAAGAAGTTCAACTTTTGGATCAATGTCTGCAGGTGAATTAGTACGAATGTTTTGGTTCTCTTGGCAACATTTTATTAGAAAATGAAATTCAACTTAACGAAAATATTAAATGGAATATTACTTAACATCTCAAATAACTTCAATTAACGTTCAAAGACTATTTTCCTGATAAACCTTTTGTAGCAGTGTAAGACGTAAGTATCCGTTTTGACGGAAAAACCCATTTAATTGTTTTTCCTTTTGTACAACATATCTATGTGAGAGCGGATTTTCAACATACACTTACCTGAAAGATAAGTTCAGAAACAGGTTAATTGCAGAACCTGATCTAATACTCAAATTTTCAGACATCGAACCAAATTTTGAATTTCTTTGTTTCATCAAACAGGCACCAATATCCCATTGAGGTATTTTTCCAGTTCTATATTATTGTATTCATTTTATATTAATTCTGTTTTATAGGTTAAGCTATTACTTTAATTTTAATAATGTATGTCTGTAAATGTTTTACTATTATGTCTTAGTTTTTCGTTATGAAATGTTATTCAATACGGAAAATAAGTTTTAATAACTCAATTTTACTATTTCACTTACTTCCTATTGAGTTTACAGGCTGTTCTCCAATTTATTCCAGTTTTGGGATATAAGGGGTTCGCAACGAGATAAAGGTTGAGAACCGCTGATCTATTGCATGCATCATACGTTCTTCGTGTTAAATCTTGCAAGTATTTTCATAGTTATTAAAAGATTTAATTTAGAGAATGAATAACGAATATAGTTCTGATGATTCAACTCTGTATGGAATTCATATAACATAATGTTTGTACATTTCTTATCTTAAGAGAGTCTAAATTACATTTATTTATTTACCAAAATGTGAAAAAAAGAAAAACGCTTTTTTTTTCTCATTTTCTTCCTTATTCGCTTTAGAGAAAAGTCAAAGAGAGAAAAAAGTTTTATAATTAAAGTATTTACAAGAAAGGGTTGGTTAGAAATCTCAAAATTTATTACCCTTGTTGCTAAATAGTAGTAGTCAAAAAAAGGCAAAAGAAAGTAGTTTTTTAAACGATTTTTCTCGACCACTTACATTTCTCTGAGGATATTTCAACATGTTAAATTTCAGCAAAATCGGTTCGACAGTTTTTGCATAATAATTTTGCAATCTAATTTTTTTTCAAAATATTAAAAATTTTTCAAATTAAAGACTATCAGTCTTTGATTAAAAAGTCACATACTAGAGACCTCAAGCTTTCGAACGCTTTTTTAAAAATTAAAATAGGACAACTAGGGTCTGCTCAGGAACTGCTTAAAGTTATTGTTAGATTTTTTGCTTATAATCAAATTAAATATCGCGTTAAATTTTCATCGAAAAACTTTTTTGAAAACATGATTTCAAAGTACTCGGAAAGAGACTTCTTTTGAAAAAAAAAAGATTAAATTTTGTCACTTGATTACCGAGATATGAGCTGACCAAGTTGACAGGCGTTTACGGTGAATTTATAAAAATTTAGAACTCTTAAACTATTAACTTCGTATCCCCGAGTACTTTTCTGACAGAAATGTTCACATGTTTATGTTATCATCAACGAATGAAAATGGAAAACAAAATGTGGAGCTCTCGCTTGAAAAGTGCAAAAAACATTATCTCGGCTTCTAATGAAGCCATTTTGATCAATTTTTGTTTAAATTGTTATACAACCATTATGCGTTCTTTTTATTATAAACAAATTATGTCGTTTAGGTATTTTATGCACTGCATACTGTAACATATGGTATGTGTTTTTTTTTTAAAGAAAACTTTGGTTGATTTATATTATAACTTATTGAATAAAAATATATTTGATTGTAATCTCTAAAATTATTTAAACTATAATTGTTTAAACAAATAAATGGAAAAAAAAGTATGAAGTTACTTTATTCATACAGTATACATTAAAACAAAAAATTATTTTAAAAAACTATGTAAAAAAAGTTCATATTTCCTAAGTTATAACGATACAATATTTTTAAAGAGATAAGAAGATACAATATATTGAGAAATAGCACGATGTTTCAACGAGTACCATTACAAATGAGAATGAAAATAAAATATTGGTAAAAATAAAAAATAATTTATCATAAAGTATATTAAAAAAGTTTATGAACAATCAGAATTCTTAAGACGAAGCCAATCGTGCTCTGCTACTGGGTTATTCATATTCATCAAAATCTTCATCTTGAAGTTGGATGGTGACATGAACATTTTCAGTTTATTTTTCGATATCTATTTTTTCGAAGTCAATTTCATTTTCTCCTTCAAAAACTTCAATTTGGAGGTTTAAAAACGATGGTGTTTCATAGAAATGCCACAAACTGAGAACGATAGAAAGGCGATTTTCAAAATTTCAACATGGAAATTTTGACACATGGGATGATTCACTGTCTGACAACCCAAATGAGGTAATTACTGCTACTTTGAGACAGAAAGAAAGCTACTGGTAGACGATAGTCATGTCATACGCCATCACATAGAGAAAACACTTAAGTTGAATGCATTAACTATTCATCGGGCTCTTCAAGCTCATTTATAAATACAGAACCTTCCTAGCCGATAATGGAGACAAGGACATTCGTGTTGATAATTTTTTGAATCTAATTTTTACTATTTTTGACACTTTAAAAGTGTCCCGCATATTACTTAAATATCAGTCATTACTCTTCTTTCTGGGCGTATGAATTATTTTTCTTCTTCTTCTAAAAAAATCAGGAATTAACACTTAAAATTTCCAGAAAAAACGGAAATTCTTAGAGTACATTACAACTGCGAAACTTATTCCGATAGAGTCAATTTTACTGACAGCTGAAATAAAGAAGTATAAAATTATAATCAACATCAATTTGCAGTCAATTCTGTATAAGGGCGATTAAGAAGATGCTAATTTAATACTGATTTATTAAATAAAATATGTAAAAAATAACATATAGTTGAAACTGAAACGCCATATCTCTGTTATATTTTAATTTTCCCGAAAGAAAAGAAATATAAATAATTTCTGTATTTCAAAGAATAAAAAACATGCTCATTTATTAAACGTTGTAAACTTGTATGTACCACATACATGTAACGAATTGTTTATTTCTTTTTAAAGAGAATAATGAGTTCTCTAGTTAAGCGTAATACGAAGTAGTTAATTTCTTTTTTAATTTCTCTCCTATGATTTTCGTTTTACAACTGCAAAACTACATTATACATATTCATGTAATCTTTTGGTTTTTAACATTAGAGCGCTTTTGTTTTATTCCTGATGGCACTAGGCGGTAACATTATTCATTTGAAGATAAATTTATTTTTTCTTTGAAATAATTTTTATAGGATAAATTAAGGCACGAAGTTAATTAGAACATGGAATGTGATTACAATTTTAATTTACAAAAATGTAATTATATACATTGTTTTTATTTTTTTGGCTAACTTTATGTAATTAAAATTAGTTTGTATTTAAAATATGTAAAAATCCTACGAATTTTACACATATTGTCTGCGAAATAATGGACCGTTTCCCATGCATAACGACGGCCCTACATATATTAGTATTTTAATAGAAAATCAGTAAGATAACACTGGAAAATAGCCAAAATGTATCTAAAATAAAATCGACTAAATCTTACCATTTTTGGTATGCTAAAACTAAAGCTATACTTATCTTTTTAATATTTGTTCAAGTTTTAGAGATACGTGATATCACATCACCCCATATATTAAAAATGTAACCATAAAAATGCAAATGGTATCTTTGTATTGTTATAACAATAGATGGGTGCTACGTTGCGAAATATACGTTTTCCACAAGTTTATGAAATTTTACAACTTGGCAACATCGCACGGGGTGCTCCAGGGATGGCCTCCCCATATACGAAGGCCTAACCCCCCAGAGCTTAAAATAAGGACGATAGCCATTTAAACCCATGTAAATCAACTTTTATGTCTGCTTTGTACTGAACATCCCTTGTATATACACAAATGACAAACGACACTATTGCAAATATTATGGAATCGAGTAGAAAATTATCCAATATTCTCTAAAAATGTAGAAACCGTATTTGGGTAAATAAGCAGCTACAAAGCGGAGGGGTTAGTCAGCCGAAGCTAGTGAGTTGAATCGAATAGTTGAGATTGTTAGATGTCTCGAAAGTGTGTAAACAATCCAGATCACTTCTATTATGTTTGTGGTGAGGTGACTTTTGCGTCTCAGAAGCGGTCTATTATCCACAGATAAAAAAGGCATATCAGCTTTATTTCGGTTGCAATATTGGGGATCAAGACACACTGTGGGCGCTACATATCTGCTGTAATGCATGTGATTTGAGTCTAAGAAACTGGTTAAATAGTAAAAAATGATCTATGCAGTTCGCTGTCCCAATGATCTGGAGAAAGCCTTCAAATAATGTTAATGATTGCTATTTCTGCATTTTTTTCTCATATTGGACAAGACACAGGTATATCTAAGGAGAAAAAGTCAGTTATCAACTATCCAAATATACCATCTGCCGTGAGACCTGTGCTTCCTAGGGACGAACTTCCTATTTCGGAACCCTCAGAAACATTAACTAATGAATTAGATAATTACGATATAATGATTTCTCAAGAACAAGATATGCCACCATCATCAAGAAATCCGAATTTCACATATTTGTGGGAGACTTAGAACTTCCAAAAAGTAAAGCAGATTTACTAGGATCAAGATTGCAGCAGTGGAACTTTTTAGAAGACGATGTTTCAGTATATGTTTTTCGTAAACGCCATAAACGCCTAACACCATTTTTTAACTTGAAAAAGAACTTGGTTTTCTGCAATAACATTAGTGGTTTATTGGTGGCTTTAAATATAAACTACAAGCCAGAGGACTGGAGATTTTTTATAGACAGGTCAACACGAAGTTTAAAAGCAGTAGTAATGTTTTGTGCGAAATATTCTGAAAGATAAACATTTTGACAGCACTTTATCAGATATTAAAAAAAAATGCTTAGAATGGCTTTCGACTCGTGGTCACCAATTTCTTCGGAAATAAAAAAGCTGACAATTACGTTACTCTTGTTGAAAATATACTGTCATCGTATCAAAAAATGGGTTGCAATATGTATCTAAACATCCATTTCCTAAACTCATATCAGGATTTTTTTTTTGACAACTGCGGACCTGTAAATGATGAGCACGGCGAACGCTTCCATCAGGATATATCAACAATGAAGAAAAGGTACCAGGGAAAGTGAAATGCTTCTATGCTTGCCGACTACCGTTGGACTCTTGTTAGAGAAACAATTCCCAAAAGCAAAGCAAAAAGACAGGATATTTAGTGTCTCTACAAGTGTAAAAGATTTTTTTTTTATTTTGCTAAAAGTAAAATAAAAAAAACATTTTCTTGAAAACTAAGTTTTTAATTTCATTGTCATTCTTGTGTCCACCGTCCCAAAATTAACAAAAAAAATGCACTTTTCATGAAAGCTACAACAAATCAACTAAAATTTGGTGCATAGTGCAATTGGAATGCTATATATAAGCTTTTACCACAGTTATATAACATATAAGTTTTAATATGAAAGTCAATAATATAAGGTATTCGCCTCTGAAAAATAAAATTTGTCCACCGGAAAAGTTTTAGAAAGTGTTCTATTAAATTTGGCAAAAAACTAATGTAGCATTGACGAGTTGTTTTTAGTAAAGCTAAAAAATGCCACAAAGAAAACTTAAAAATTTTCTTTTATTAAAGATACAGGATAAAATTCAAAAGTTGACAATTTTTATAATACCTTATAACCTTCTTAATTGAAAAGAGGTTACAACATTCTAAATAAATGTTTTTATGATATTTTACGCGTAATCTAACAGTGTCCTCGCAACTTCATTAAGAAGTGTGGTTAAAACGTTATTCAACCCAATTTGGTTATTTCACATGGGACAGCCTATATATTTTTAGATAATAAGGTAGAGTTTTAATTTTATTTATAACAATAAACCACACTACGTCAAGGTGAAGAGGCAAGCTGGATTTTGCGATTTTCTCATTAAAAATCTTAGTAAGCCATGAATAAAAAAACAAGACGGTGTTATGATACTTATAGATAAACTTAACGGTATATTTTTAAATAATGTGAGTTTGTCATCAGAAAAACACCTCATGAAGTCTCAATGGGGCTCCTTTTTTAATTTAGCAATATAATTTAGTTCAAATGCTAAATAAACTGTAATATAGGTTGTTTTTAACATTCATTAATCATAATATCGACGTTTAGATGTCAAAATTCCAATCCCACAGACCCCACGTGTGGCGAGATCGACGTTCGTTACAGAGCAGACAGGCAAGGGGAGCGAGTTTTTAAAAGTATATAGGCAAAACCCAAGCTCCCAAATCCACATACTCCTCAAGAGGCGAGATCGATAATCGTTACAAAGCAGACAGGCGAACGAAGCAAGATATTAAGCCAAAACCTAAGCTCTCAAAACCACATACTCGATACGCAGCTAGATCGATATCCAGTACACAGCAGACAGACGAGCAAAGCAAGGTTTTAAACCAAAACCCAAGCTTCCAAACCCACATACCCCACGCGCTGTGCCTGTGGTGTTTTTTTGACAACTTATTTTTTAATAAAGGTAATACGACAACTTACTAAGTGGGCATATAAAAATAATGTTATTTGATAAAAAAAAAAAACAGTTCTACATTGATTTGAATGAAAGTAATTTTATCAATAAACATCAAAACAAGCATTAAATGCATCATAAAATATTCAGTTTTATGTGTTATTACGAAATCGTTCCAAACATTTGGCCTTTTTATTTGCAAACTCTTCTATGAGTAGACTTATATCAAGTTTTTTAGTTCTTTCGCATTCGCATAGATAATGTAGCTAAAGCTGCTAATTCTTACTTGCGTTATTGTGCTGCTTTCTCCCATTAAAAAGCGTTGTAATGGGGAGCAACTATTCTAACCTTAATCGCCTTTAGAATCGCGAGTTTTAGAACTTTTTTGACGTTTAAAAAAAATGCGCGTCTCTTGAAGATGCTTTTTTTTATTTTTTTTTTTTAAACGTCCGAAAAGCTCCAGTACTCGCGATCATATAAACAAATAAAGTATAAAAAATCTATATGATAATTGTATTTATTTAAACATTAAATGATTGTCAAATCTCGAGACTTAGAGTTTTTTAGACGTTTAAAAAAAAAGGAATTACGCATTTTATAAATGCGTAGAATTTTTTTTTGAACATCTGAAAAACTCGCATCTTTTTCTGCCTGTTGAGGATCGAGTTTTGTAGCTTTTTGAATAGTTGAAGCAACGTCAAAAAGCTCCAAAAGTCGCAGTTCTACAACAACTTAATTGTAAGTTTTCGCTTTTATTTCATTTACAATGTTTTTTAAATGAGAAAAATTTTACCCCTCTTTTTAAATGGAGAAAACTTCATATATATATATATATATATATATATATATATATATATATATATATATATATATATATATATATATATATATATATATATATATATCAGCTAGGATTTCCTACAAGAAAAAGCACTACAAGTCTCTTTTGAGACTGATTTTGTCGACATTTTACATTGAATCAAAGTTGCTTCCTGCACGCCGTGAGTATAGATGCGAATACAGACTGTCACAGAGGCCTTGCGTTCAATGGATTTATTAGTGAGGCTTAAAGTGATTTCTTAATATATGTACAATTAATATAAATCTAAACGCCCTGCGTTGCATACGTGTCTATTTATAATAAATAACTACTGAGACCTTGCGTTAAATGGATTATAAAGTAGCAAGTTTATTGGAGATTGATTAAACTGATAAAAATATTTTTTTGGTTAAGCGGGGCCCCCCGCCGCTGGCTCTACGTCCCTCGTTTGAAGATACGTTTACCAAACTGGCATGAATCTTTTAAAGATATCTTTAAAAAGCATGAAAAAAACTTGATAAACTTTGGAAGTGAGGACACACGAATATTTTGAAGGAAATAAAGAAATTGATGACATAAATATACCTGAATATGTGGAAGCCCAAATGCAGGTAAAACTCTCGTCAATAATTATTTACACAGACAAAAAGTGATAAAAATTGATTATTTTAAAATTAAACGAATTGAAAACCCATTTTTAGCACGGAAAGCCAACGTCTGTAACTAAAATAGAAAAAGAAATAGGAGTTTCAATAACAAAGTCTCGAAAAATACTGAAGAAGAACCACTATTTTTCTTACAAAGTAAATATGATGAAACATCTATATCCTGAAGATTATGAAAAAACACTGCAGATTTGCTATCGGTTTTTAAATAAATATAACGAAATATCTACTTATTATAATAATGTTGTATGGTCTGCAAGCAAGCAAAAATTAGAAGTAACGGTATTTTAAATCAACATAAAGAAAGATATTGGAACAATATTAATCCTTATATAGTGCAAGAAGTTCGTCAACAGGGCAAACATCAGTTGTTTTTTAAAACCTCATAAGCTTGTTTATCACATTTTCGAAAAAAATCTCAAAACGGAGTTCTACATTAATATATTAGAAATCAATCTTATAAATTTATTGAACGATGAACTATTGTTACAATGACTTAACAGTGAAGTTCAACAGGGTGGTGCTCCTAGTTATAATGTCTTAATAGTAAAGGAGTATTTAAACAGAAATTTCCCTGCTACATGGTTGGATACATATAAACCAGTGAGGTGGCAGCCAAGTTCTCCGGATCTAACACCACTGGATTTTTCTCTATGGGTATCTCTAGAAAATGAAATATATAAGGACACCATTAATACTCAGGAACCACTTCTTGAAATAATTCACAACGCGTTTACAAAAGTAAGAAATGTGCATATTCTTAACGCAGTAAGATATGTAAGAAAGCGTTGTCAAATGAGTATTGATAATAATGGAGGCCCTTTTGAGCTTCTTCCTGGCTAGATTTTTTTAAAAAGGGCATCTTTTTAATTAGAATAAATTATATTTTGCTGATGTCTTGTGTTGACATTAAATAAATAGTAGGTATATCTTTTAAGTTTAAATATATTGTCATAAATACAATTAAAAACTCTACGTTACCATGTAAAAATATATAACGTGTTCTATTTAAAACAACCAAATTGGGTTTCATAACTTGTGAACCATACCTAGTATTAAAGTGGTGATTAAACCGTAAGGTTACGATTAAAATATTATAAAAATGGGTCGTTCAAAATATTGTAATATCTTTTCAAATAAAAATGTTACAGGATATTACAAATATATTAACTTTCTAATTTTACCCTGTATCTTCAACCCCAAATAATTTTTTTTATGTTCTGTTTGTGGCATTTTTAGTTTCCCCAAGAAACAGTTCGTGAATGCTACATTAGTTTTTTTCTAACTTTAACAGTTAACGAGAAACTCCATAAAAATGTCGAATTTTTTGATACCCTGTACACATCGTTCCCAGAGGTGTTGCACAAAATCGACTAAAATTCAAGCTGCTTTGAATTACAAGCTTATTTTTTGGGAACTGTCACTGAGCAAATAAAATTTTTTTAAGTGGCTGTTTTCACGTTACACGTTTCAGGTTATAAAATCAGCCTTATTAAAAATCATAGATTTATAAGAAATACAAAGTAGTTTTGTAGTTATTCACAGCCAATTTGTCAAAATCAAAATAAAATTTTAATGTAGCGTCTTATTTATATAAAATTAATGTTACATCTTATTTATGTAACTTTGAAATTTCTCAAAATATCTAAAGTCGAACACGTAAAATGCCTAAACTTATCTGGAGTTAACGGGTAGAAAGTTATATGATTAAATTATTTTATTAAATATGTAATACGTGATAAATGACGATAAAGAGGAATTTATTTAAATAATTTTAAAGGTCTTGGTTTTAAAAAGTTGTGAACATTATTCCTGTATTAATATTATGTATTATACGCTAAATAAGGACTTAATAGTAAGTAATTTGCTTTAAGAAGTGCTTTTTTCCTAATAAAATTCATTAGGTTGGGCACATTCATAGTGGCATTACTAACTATGTCTTAACCCAAAATCGCCTTAAATTGAAATCATAGTAGAATATAATTCAAAATCCAGTAAAAATTTGTTATGCTCGACTTTCAATGTTAAAAAAGAGTAAAAAAAATGATGAATTCTAATTCAGTATGAATTCGGGTAAACATCCGTTCGTTTGATTTCTGGTAGAAGTTTGCAGATCAACAGTTGACCTACAACTAGCAAGCACAGGAGATGCCAAATGGGATTTTTGAAGCATCCTCATAGTAAATTCAACAATGAAAATTTTTCACCACGTACAAATTTTGAGTTATAGAATGTTATTTTTATTTAATACAAACATTTTTATATAATATTTATACGTAGGTTCAAAACAATAAAAAAAAACAGATATTTTAAATATAACAGGATTTGTTTACAAAAATACATATAAAAATATATTTATAGTAAGTCTTTTGTATATAACTTTATTGAAAATGTGGATTTTCGTTTATATTCCTGACCGCTTTCTCTCATAAGAAACCAACAATAGTCCCCATCATTGCTGGATTCCGTCTGCCTTGGTAGCGTTGCTCAATTGTTAATATGTCTGTGTGAAACCTTTCTCCTTTCTCGTCACTAACAGCACCCGAATTTTCTGGGAAAAAAATTAAATGGGAGTGTAAGAAGTGTATTTTAAGAGACATGTGGCAATCCATTTTGTAGTAGCTTTCAAGTAGTTCTTCTACAAGTTTTTCGTAGTTTCTTTTTCGTTTCCTAAAAACTCCGAAACAATTGTTTTAAAAGAACTCCATGCAGCTAATTCAGCATCACCTAATTTTTGTTCAAACTATTGATCCCTTAGTATTTTTCTAATTTGTGATGTGGTGTGGTGTAGTCCTTCCTTAAGCTGAGCATCACTTAGTTTAGGAAAAATTTGTTTAAGATATTTAAATGCATCTCCTTCTTTATCTAATGTTTTAACGAAATTTTAACGAAAAATTAATCCCAGTTTAACGTGTAATATAGATAAGAGTACTTTTTGGGATCAAAACCTGGAAAATATTGATCTCTCAAAAGCCATTCCTTTACTTGGTAATGTCTTTATGTTGCTGTATGTCCTAAAGGCAAAGAAAACAGCAATACTTCGTAAATCCACCCTGAAACCCTAGTAATATCCTGTGACTTTTAGGTCACCATATATTTACCAGTTATACAAATTATAGCTTATTGCATTTAGATTAAGTCACATACCTTCGTATGTTTCCTTCATGTGCAAGAGGAATAGAGGGTCTTTTGTTACCGTTATGGAGTAGAACTGATTTAAAACTGATTTTAGAAGAATCTGCAAATCCTAATTTTTCCATAACACTATTTGGATTAACACAAGCACATATTTTATGCTGCAGAGTAAAAAACTAGTATAGCTCCTGATTAAGGTTCTAATTACTGTAAATTTGGTTACAGTGGCGAGTAAATTCCATTGTAATCTAGATCCTAATACTGTGTTCTTTGGACAAGTGGAGGTCCCGAAGTAGGTCATCTAATTCAGATTGTTTGATCATATGGGGTATTTTCGTTCACTTTCGGGAAAATAAGAATCGTCCTTTTCTGATACATTATCGGATTCTGCCTTATTGTCATATATTTCTCAATCTTTCTCTCATTTTGCCGAGGGCGCTGGAACTGGTAAATCTTCTCTATGAAAAACCGGTCTATTTTCTAATGGAATATCCGGATATTCAATATTATGTTTGCTTTTTCTTGAAAAACCAGACACTTTTGTCATGCAACAGTCACAGTCGTTAAAATGATTTGTTTGTTTTCGCCAAACCATAATAACTGCAAAAGGCATAAAAGAGCATTTGCCATTTAACCTGTTATTTAGATTTGCTGCACAGGTTTAGCAACATATGTGAGTAGCCTTGTCCCAATCTTGGAAGTCAACAAGGCATCCAAAATATTTTTTTCAACACAAAGATAACGCTAATACAAAGATCTTACTATTGGCTTGTTCGCGCACTTCGCTTGTCTTTCTAATACTGACCACTACTCGCGCTAAACCAATATTGATGATACGGCTGCCGGCCAGCTGCTTTTATAGCCATTTCATACTTCTAGTATTTTCTAGAAACATCGGGTATTGGAAGCTCGAAAAGCAACGGTGTATATAGTGGCTACCTATAAGTAGATTCGGCTACGGAGCAGAATGAAATTTGTAATTATATGGATTTATGAGTACTTCCGTTATTTTAAGCCCTAGGGGGTTGACTTGTCATCTCAAGATACCCCCATGTAATATTGTCAGATTGTGAACAATTTCTCTGACTTATGGAAAACGTAAATTGGGCAACGGTATATTACAAATTACTTTTTAAAATAATGTGATTAAAATACTCATTTATTTTTCTTGAAAAAATCATAACTCAAAAATCTTACGTGTTAGGAAGTTTTTACCATCATATTCGTATTTAGAGGCCAAAAATTAACCAATGACAATGATTACAGTCGCGATTGGCTGTAGCTACAAATACAATTTCCAGAGAGTTAACAAAATATTATGCATCAGCTACCCTTGAACCTATAAAGTGCATTTGGCTATCCACATAATCAGTAACTGTTTTATTTCATTGCATGGAATATAATGGTATACTTGGAAATGGGCAGTAGAGTAAATTTAATTTAGCAATTTCTTGGTAAAAATCTACTTTTCCAGCTGACAGTGGAAAGGGCAAAGAAGAAAACGCACAAAGATTGTAATAACACGAAAGCATTTCAATCCAAAAATGTAAATATAAAATTAGTACGATGGTTACAAAAAACCTGCTTATAATTGAAGGCCATTTTTCAAAATTGACCATATTTACATCAGAGCGAGATCTTTGCGCCGAAGTTTGAACGCATGCAATAAAGTTGATACCGATAATTTTAATAATTTTCTCTGATCGTGTATAACTGGATTTCAGTAGGAACAATTTATACTGAAGTTATCGTAAGTCTTTAAAAAAAAGATATAGCAAGTTGGCTACACAAAAAAGTTCCAGATGAAATTACTAAACATTTAGCTGACGAGCTAGTTCTTCCATCAGGAAGTGAGAAAAGAAAGTATATTGGATGCATATTTCTTTTATTGATTTATACAAAATTAATTTAGATACAGCTATAATCCATTTTTTAGGAGCATTTTACATTCTTAATTTTTTTTCAACTTCATGCAATCCACAAATGATAGTATAATTCAAAGAAAAGTGTCAAGATCCTGATTTTCCATAAGATTCTGCATAAAATTTTATATTTTAAATAGTAGAGATTACGACCTAAACTATTGTAAAAGAAATTATTCTCATTATGATTGATTATTTTTTATTTAACATGGGCTACAATTGGACCACTTTAAAATCTTCCTTATTTTAGTTATTTTTCAGTTACTAGACGATTGTTTTTGAAAATGTGTTATATATTTATAAAGTATCTCACAGTGTCTAATAAAATTTATTACCCCTAACTAACCTAACTTAAAATATCTTATAATTTAAGTTTCCTTCTAGATCCGAACTTTATGAGGAAGTCCTTAGGGATTCATTAAACTTATCTATAGTTATCTGGTAGAAAGTTTTAATGTAATTAAATTATTTTATTACAGGTGTTAAACTTAGTTAAACTTAAAGTTGATAAAGGAGTATTAAAATAACTATTCTTAGTAACTTCCGATTTTAGCACCTTTAGAATCTGTTTAAATAAAAGTCTTGATGCAAAAATGCACATAAAAATTTATGGTCTTTTACTAGAAATGCCTTTTAAAATACCCCTTTACTGTCATTAAATAGAAAATTAGAATCATAAAGAGAGTAACCTACAATCACAATCATATCGTGTAACAAAGTTATGTAAAAATGAGACAAAAAAACTTCGAAAATTCTCTCATCAGGCAGTTTAAATGAAAATGTATGTTGAACCATTATCTCGTTAGTCAGCCAAGTAGTAATAAATGTACTCGTAATATAACATAAAGTAACACCAGATCAATATATTTGACGTTTCCCATTTTTATTATTTTGTTATTCGGACTATACATGAGAACAAAAATCCTAGACATTAAAAAAAAACGTGCAATGGCCCAAAATGTTCGTACAGATATACACTTTCAAACGATGATTAGCATTTTGAAATGTCTTCAAATGGCGGCTTCAAAATGGCGTAATTTCTAGGGAAATAGCGGTATTACCAAATGCGACTGCTAACAAATATTAAAAATCTCAAAATTTATATTATAGGACTAAAAAGTTATTTAATTAAGAATAAATTGTTTTGTAACTTTTTTTACATCGCTTACCTTTCGATGTATAAACTAAACCATGAAAAAATACGATTTTCCCATTTTAATTGTCTATTGTTAGTTAGGCCTGCTCAAAAATTGGTTTTCTTTTTTTAACATGTTATTTATAATACTGACTGAAAAAATAGTAGATTTTCTTAAGGCTACTCTCATTGTCACCAAGTATTATCGCACTTTTTTAATAATTCCTCATCTAATAATAAACATAAACCAACTTTGGTACCTGGAAACAACAAAATGTAAATGATCCAAAGATGGCCCCACAACTTTCCAACAGCTTCTTTCACCTGTTGGCAACCGTAGTATACTTCCCAAATACTTCAAAGTGCCATAAATATGTGAGAATTATCGTTCTAGTTCTATTAAAGTTACTTGAACAATTTTTCTTTTATTTTTCATCAGAAAGATAAATTAAAACCAATATACAAGCAAACTTTTACATGTCGTAACAAAGAGAAAGAAAAAAAAAGGTCAGTCAGCCAGTAAAAGTAGGTTAAACGCGACGTTTTCTAGGAAGCATAATTGCCACATCATTAGTTAAAATTGTATTACTATGTGAGTTTCAAGAAACAATTTCATTACTAAATAAATATGAACTTTGGTCAAATTATCATTTGATCCCTTTACGGCACTGCTAAATTAAATTAAAGTTACCTACGCACGGGTCTTAGCGATCGCGTTCAACTATGTGAAGATATAACCTCACAAATGTAATTCGCGGCCATTCTTTAATATTGTTCTGTTTTAAAACTGGTCTCAATTTACAATTAAAAATTCAAATTGACTAGTGTAACACTAAGTCAACTAAGCGCCTTTAAAATAAAATTAATTTAACTTTTTTATATAAATGTTTGTCTGTGACATATGATTCGAATCATAACAATTTTATCAGTAAAACTAGTCAATATATGGCAATTAGGTCCGCCTTAGCATTTTACTAAATCTGGCTGCAAAAGCTTATTTTTCCACTATTTATTCACAAATTTCCCTATTCTATTTTATAGAGTCTATATTTTCCTATGATTTAAAGATATTACATTTTCAAGATAAGTGAACTTCTCCAGTAAATACATGTCTTAAAATTAGCAAAAATATGATAAACATGACAACCGAGATTTCCACTTGATATTTCTTGTTTATCATTGGCCAGAGGTACATCTTTCCAATGGTGTTGCCTCCACAGAGAAAAGCTTCCTGGATAAATATAAATTTCCTTACTTGGAATATTGAATGTTGTCATCAAAAAACGTGCAAGAAAATCTCAGGAAACTTGCCGAAAATATGAAAATACATATTATACTTTAGCTTTCATGAAGTTTGAAGTAGGCTTTCAAGAAAGATGTACTATATAAGGGGCTTACACAATGATTTCACGACTTCTTAATTAAATCTTCTGTTCAAGTTTGCAGCAAATTATCCACCAAGATTGTATGAAGATTATAGAATGATTATGGAAGTTTTCTTGAAAGAATCGATTTGAAATGATGGAAATTTTCCTTGAAATATTATTGTAAAGTTACTGTAAGCTTCAAAGTTTGCTAACTTGGTAGATTGCATTTTTTTCTTTAAAGATTGTATGTTGTGTTTCAGGAACTTGCAGGAACATTTCACAAAACTTTTCAAAAATATGGAAATACATCTTAAATGTTTGCTTACATAAGATTTACAGTAAGGAAAATATATAAGAGAATTACACGTTGCTTTCATAAATTCTTAATAGAAGCTTACATTCAAGTCTGCAGCAGCTTATACATCAAGATTTCAAGAAGATTATTGGACGATGACAGAAAACTTTCTTGGAAAGATCAGTTTAAAATAACGAAATATTGTCTTGAAATCTTACTGCAGATTACACTAAGTTTTGTAGCTTGCTTACTTATTAGATTAAATTTTTTTTTCTTGGAAGATTGCACGTCTTCTTTCGAAATGTTGCAAGCAGATTTCAGGAAACTTTCCAGAAATATGAATCTATATCTTAAAAGTTAGCTTTCATGAAGTTTACAGTAGGCCTCCAAGGAAAATATATATCAGAGGCTTACACTATGATTGCAGCAATTCTTAATGGAAGCTTCCATTCAAGGTTGCAGCAAATTTTCCGGCAAGGCTCTAAAAAGTTTATAGGTTGATTACAGAAACCTTTCTTCAAAACAATAATTTAGAATAACGGAAATTTTTCTTGAAATTCTACTGCAAGACTACACTAAACTTCCTAGTTTGGGTACCTGGTAAATTACAATTACCTTTCTTGAAAGTTTATATGTCATCGTCTATAAACTTGCATACTTTCACGAATTCTTAATGGAATCGTCAATCCATGATTGGAGCAAATTACACGCCAAAGTTCGACCAAGGCCGCTGGATGATTACAGAAAGCTTCCTTGAAAATATCAGTATGGAAAAACGGACTCTTTTTTATTAAAATCTTACTGAAAAGTTACGCTCAATTATTTACTTGGTAGTTTACAATTTCCTTTCTTGGAAGACTACACGTTATTTTCTAGAAATGTGTCATGAAACTTCCAAAGTTGATTTTACGTTAATCTTCCATGTCTCCATTTTTATGTTTCTCGGAATCTTTCATGAAAGATTATGTAGGACGCTTTAAAAAATGTATTCATAAGCTTCCTGGAAAGTTCTTGAAAGGTAAGTCAGGAGGCATAAATGAAATTTTTTTATCGGGAAGCTTTCATTTTTATCGGGAAGCTTTCGTATTATGTGGGAAATAAATGGCTAATGTTCTTAGAATGCCAAACAAGTATGTTCAAACGTTTATTTAACTTTATTGCTATTTTGTGGGACAATGATACAACTAACGGAAACGTGAAAGAACTGAAATATTGTGCAAGCAAAATTAGTTTTAGGTATAGAACTCTCACATAAACAGAGGTGGTTGAGTTATTCAATGCAATTCGCCCTTATCGGTAACATATAAGCCGAAGCATGGTAAGCCGAGTTGAAATAAAGTTCAAGGAATATGTGCAAATTCCGGATATCAAGAAATCTAGTTGATCATCAATAACAGAAACATGGAAACAGCTTCAACTTTTGATGTAGCGCATTGTAATATACATAAAATACCAAAAAAGGAGGAGTATCACCCCTACAAGATATGCTTAGTTCAGTAACAATTATGCAATAGTAACAATAATTTTGAAAAAATAATAATTTTCTCTAACGCGGCAACATTCACTTTAAATGGCCATGTCAACAGACAAAATTGTCGCTATTAGGCAACTGAAATTTCTCGTTGGTCCATAGCCGTTATGAACCAAATTTGTCAAAATGTGTGGTGCGGTATAGTTGATGAAAGAGTCCTAGGTCCTTATTTCTTTGACAGTAACCTCGCTGGTGCGAAATATTTGGAGCTTCTTCAAAATAAGCTCATTCTTGCACAAATAACTTTGCATCTAGATCCACAAAAATCCGAAATGTCCCAACGTGACTTTTTTCTCCAACAAGATGGAGCTTCGCCCCACTACGTTGCCCCTGTCCATGCCTATTTAGATAAAGTTTGCTGAATAGGCAGAAGAAGGAATATCACCAGATTTGACCCCTTGGCTATTTCTTGTGGGGATACTTAAAAACTAAAGTATACTTAAGGTAGCCCGACAATTTAGAAGTCTTAAGAGTTCGAATATGTCAAGAAGTACGAAACATAACCGCAGATGCCATGGACAATGTTCAAAAAGAATTTATTCATAGACTTGGTTATTGTCAGATTGTGTTATTGAGTGATTCACCGAGATATCGCCACTGTGTCTTATTTACTATTTTTCAACTGTGAAATTATAGGACACAGATGCGAGATGATGGTTTGTACCGAACGCAATGGCCTGATGAATCCCATGCTAGGGCGAAACAGCGCTGTGGTCATAATTCGGACCCGGATTTTTCCATTATCTTGGAGATCGCACTTTTTAAAATGAGAGTAATATCTATCAACGGTGTTTATGTCCGCTTAGCCATCCTATTTTATTATATATATATATATATATATATATATATATATATATATATATATATGTATATGTATATATATATATATATATATATATATATATATATATATATATATATATATATATATATTTCAACACTTTCATTTGCTGAAAACTCATGGTGATATGTCATTCCTATTTCTTAGAACTAGGATGCGTTTGTATTCTCACCCCAGCAGAGCGTGTTAGGACCCATCTGGATAAATTTCGCAATTCAATTAATTATGGGACAACCCCTATATAATTAATTATGGGACACAATCTATACGACATAATCCCTTTTTGGCCTAAAATTTATGAGATAAAATGACAGACGACCGATGACAAATGACAGGTACACGCTGTTATGAAACACACTGCATATGACATACGGCCTTATTTTGGAACACCTTCCATGACATATTGCTCTAATGTCCTAAAATATCAGGAATAAAATTCCTTGAACTTAATGAAATACTTAACAACACGAAAAATTCGGAAATGTGCCAAAAGATCCTTACAAGCTCCAATATTCTTGTCTAAACATGCTAGCTAACTAGATTGCATGAATCGCGTAGTCGTTCTCATTTATTCCAAACTTACCTCTACATAAAATTAAAATAAATTATAGGCCTAAATTTTATTTTTAAAAAATAGTGAAACACAATTGAGATAAAATATTTCAATGTATGTGTTATTCATCAGCTTCATTTATTTCTCCATTAAAAAAAAAAATGAAAACCAAAATGTTATTAACATAATCAGTCGAGAAAATAACATTTTCACATATATGCTATGGTTGCGTAATGGCAAAAATATGATTATATATACCTCATAAACTCTATGGCATGGAAACGCATAAGATATTCTCGCCAACATATATCTACCTACACAATCGTAAATGAAATGACTGTGAATAAGATCGCTGGATTATCCATCCTAATTCTTTTTTTTTATTTAATACGAAAATCTGTAGGACTTCTTAATTCTGTTTAAACCAACGGTTTGTCAGCTTGGCCCGGATCTGGCGGTCCCTTAATTCACGATAGCCCTAAATATTTCACTACGACGGTAAAATAGACTTATTCAGTTTTAGTTCTTGATATGGGATGTCTTTACTTACTCGACTCAAATTCTTAGTTAAAGAAATAATTTAATTATATATTTAAAAAATAAGAACAAGGTTAATTCATTTTCATGACATTCACATGGATGTACTTTAATGTCACAAAACGAGAACAAGCGAACTAGGTTCCTATTCACTACCTTGAACCTTGAAATTTTTGTTAATTAAGTCTTACACAAAACTTAACAAATAGAACTCTTTATTAATTTTTTTTTATCTAATTATGTAGAGATGCAAAATAAAACTAGTAATTGTAGAGTTCTAACTAAAACCTTAATTTTAAATTAACTTATGGAAGATTTGCAATGCTAATCCTCTTAGCCTTTTACTCTTAGACGTTATTTCACCGTAACCTCTAAACTTTTCAAATAACTTTATACCTTATTTAAACTCCTTAATGGGCTCATCCGCTGCACCTGTAGCTTTTAGAGCACGTATATTTGTAGACCAAATTCTCTTTAATGAAACACAACTTCTAATAAGCACTGGTAAAGGTGCTGTTCCGTATTATCAGAGTACGTGACTCGGCAGGTATTTATTTAGAGAATTAATTACGTAAACTTGTTAGCTTCTATTTTTAATGAAATCGTTTTGAAGCAGTGTCTATTAAAGAGAAACGTAATTCGTTCTATAAAATTTGGTAAAATTTACAAATTTAAACTGGTTATTCGAAAATTTTGAAAAGCAAAAACTCACATCAATTACCATGTAATTTATTATGATGGTTTAACTTTAAAATAGGTCTAATGTGACAATACAGATTTTAAATCGACCGGTGCAATAATTCATCAACCACGTTTTGAATCTTAAAAATATAAAAATAAGAATATGGTTTCTTTTATTAATGAAACGGCATAAATGGAAAATGTCGGTTATTTCCGAGAGATAAGTGTGCCGCTTACCGATATCAATGCTTTACCGGGAGAATTCAATTCTTATCTAATTTTTTTTTGTTGACATATATATGACGTGTGGCAATTAACTTCCGGGAATTTGTTAATAAAAACCAAGCAAAATTTTATTATCGACCTTCACAATACTCTCTCTCTAACTGTACACAACGATTTCAACGTGGCTCCCACGATTGACCTCCTGTACGTCGCCGTGATGAGTTCCCTTGAGATGCGACTTCCTCTTGATGAATAAAAAAAGTCGCAGGGGGCAATATCGGGGCTATAGGGTGAGTGCGGCAACGTTAGAATGCCTTCTTTCGCCAAAAACTCTTGCACAATGAGTGAGGAATGGGCCGGCGTGTTGTCGTGGTACAAGATCCAGCAGTTCTCGGCGAGTTCGGGTCGCACATGCAAAACGCGTGCCCGCAGCCGCTCCAAGACGCCAACATAGAACTGTCCAGTCACTGTCTGGCAGGCAGGAACACATTCACGATGAATGATGCCTCGGATATCGAAAAAAATTATCAACATTGCCTTCAGTCGCAACTTGGACATCCTCGCTTTCGTTGGCCGCTCCCCACCCTTTTTACCCACTGCTGACTTTGTTTATGGATCTCGCGATCGTACTCAAATATCCAGGTCTCATCTCCAGTGACTACCCGCCTACCCAGTCCCTATCATCGTTCCGAATGCGCAACCACAAATCCTCGCAGATCGATTTTCACGACGCCACTAAAAAAGTTACTTTCGAAAAATGTGTATAAAACACAAACCAAACGTGTTATCGATTTCAACTCTGGACTGAAACTAAAGGGAAGGTCTCCCTCTCTTTGGACAGATGTTGACGCAGTTTTGCCAGTTCCCGAATTACAATTAAATTCCCGAAACGTAATTTTCACACTTCGTAACATAGATTATTACAATGTCATAAACAAAATAAAACTGAAAAACTAGAAGATCTAATTTCTATCGCAACTATATCCGATTTAGGACTTGTACTTTTTAATAAATTTGATGGTATTATTGCATATTAAATAGGAGAGGCTGATAAAAGGTTCACGACCTGAGGTACTAAAAGTCATCGTAATACTTAATTAGTCCTGACACCAATTGCGTACCTCCTTATCAGTATATAAATAAAATTATATGTCATATATCAGTCTGCCAATTATGCTTCTAGGAATTTATCAACTATGGAACTATGGAATCTTAAGTACAGTTCATCAATCAAATTTCTTACAAAACGTAACAAAATCTTTTAAAAGATCGAGCTTTTTTTTCATAATTTTCACTTCTTCGATATTAAGATCGGCAAATTCCCCATATATGGTTTTGAAGATAATATCGTGCGGAGAATACGGGAAAAATTCTTACTTAGCAACGGACAGTTGCGAGCTTATCGCTCGAGTGATCAGCATAATAAATTTATTAAACAAAGTGAGCAATTTTACAATGTTTTCTTTTAATGTTAAATTATTACTCTTGTTTAAATTCCTGAAGTCAAGACTATATTATTAGTTAAAGTAATCCTTCGGAAAATCTAGAAATGATAGTATTTATAGAAAATGGACTATCTACTGATTTTAATCTATATCTAAAGAAGTAAATAGGCTTATCTTCTACTAGCACTAGTAATAAAAGTTATTACTTCTTCAAGGATGTGTTATCAACCGCCAATTCATTTAAAAGTACATGGAGATAAAAATTAATTTATGAGACATATCAAGAATTTTCTTGAGAACAACTGTTTTCATTCGCTGACTTATATATTATAGTTTTTATTTTAATTATTGTTTTCTCTCCGTGATCGTCATCAACATCGGCCATATTCTAAAGAAAAAAATCTAAAGGTGAGTTTAGAATATGTATTTTAAGAAACATTACAAATGTAAAGCATGCAAGACCTAAACTTTACGATTTATTAACTCTCGGTCCCATGTTTCTCTCGGAACCGTTTTGCTGCGAGATCTGGAGGGTTCCACGATTTTCCGGTGTCCTCTTCGGCCGCTATTTAACGGTCATTTCAAAACTGTCTTATTAAAACAAAGCATTGCGATGATCTTAACGTGATATTGACGCAATGTGATTTCTATCCAGTGCTCTGAATATCAATATGAAGAAATTCAATCAAGGGCGATTAGGCAGTTTTAAATCTATTACGGCGCATGAAAGAAAAACATATCTGAAAGAGTGTGTACTCTAGCCCAAACCGGATAGAGTAATCCTTGAGATTTGGGCTGGCACTGAGGCAATATCTCCTAACGGAGTCTTCATAAAGAATATCTAAACAGCAACGGGGCTTACCACAGATCAGGTATCTCAAACTGGCCAAAAAAACAACTCTCTGAAGCCTCTGCCGAGGCTAGGTCCAAAACCAACCGAGCCTCCCTCCATCCTGTAGAAAATTAGCGTGACTCGCACTTCGCTTCCTAGTCAATCGAAGAACATATTATCACCAGATGTACCGGTGGTAAGTTGTGAACTCCCCCTCCCCCTATAGCATTGGCAGCGTTAACCGCTGAACTCCCAAACCTGTTAAAAGCGACCGGGAATCGAGCTCCTCAGACAACTCTGATAAACAGAAGAAACTTAATCACAGCAGTTTTCTAGCTGCCATTAGGGCTCTCAAGTCGTGAGTTCTTGCAAATATCTGTGCCAACTCCTCCTGTATCTAGTATTTTACCACTTGCGCATGCCGAGAGGAGAAAGAGGGAAGATGTATCAGACAACGATGAGGACAGAAACGATGACAACCTGGCCATTTCCCAGCGGGCCCAAATCTACATTAAATTCTGCAAGTCACCAATCACCACCTTGTCAGTCTTCTCAGGAGACAGGTCCAGGCCTATCACCCCCACACGCGCGAAATCTTTTCCTGCCCCGAGCATCTCGGCTCATAAACAGACTATTCTAAGCGTTTCCAGCATTGCTAATACGGGCGTGCATATTGCAGGAAAGAGTTCTCTAACACGATAATTCGCAGCAAATTTGTGCTCGCTCCGTCCCAAACTTCCAGCAGAGCAGTCCATAATCCGCAACATCGTGGACATTGCCCTTTTTCACCTCAACCAAGGAGTAATGGTCCTCATTGATCAGTCGTTGGTCAATAACCTCAAAGAGGCGTAGTACGACTAATCCAAACTATGGGAACGGAGGTACGTACATGTCCAACTATGGACTCATTGGCAAGGAAAAGCAGGTTGATGCGAGCCTCGCTAAAACGGATAATGCATCTGTCTGTGCACAATCTGGACTGCGACATTTATAACAAGCTCAGAGACGGAAGGCTCGGAATTCTAGATACGTCATACCATCTCGCAAATTTTCCTGGTAAGATGACCAAATTTTTACACAACACTGAAGACCCAGTCATCTCCCAGGTTCTCTAAATTGAACGGGCGAGAAATATTTTTGCGCCCTTGTAGCAACTTGCTGGAAAAATTCCAAGGGCACAGATGTCTTCGGGTCTGCAAGTAGTGTCGCAAGATGCCCGAGCAAGACCTGGGTTACGCAAATGTCTAGGGGTTGGACCGAGCGTGACTACATTAGAGCTGTCCAAATTTGAATAAGCTCTTTATCTATCAAGGGTAACAATTTTAATTCTGCCGATCAATGAACCTGCCGCCATGCGGGCTGCAACAATATCGAGTCGCTGTTCCATATCTGAGCAGTGCATCGTGGTCCGCGACGTTCGGGTGTTATGGGAGAGGACGGATGGCCTGACGCCCGTTTGAGAGCGGAAGCATCTTATTTATTAAAACAAGTGTTTCATTGATGCCGTCAAGCGGCGCTGGTCCAATAAGCAAATCTGTTCTTATTCCTTTCTCATCGAGGCCCGTGACTCTTGGCCACGTTGCAACGAACTCATTGAAGGCGTTCTTGGCTTGACAAAATTGTTCAAAATATTCTGTATACAAAGCACTCTGAAGTTGAGATCGTCGATGAACGCCACATTTACGTGTCGCGCCTGGACCAGCGATAGGAATGGGCGACCAACTGTCGCTCAGCGAGGACACGTTTAGCTTGGCTGTCCATCGCCGAATGTCTTTTGGCATATTTGAGTCTAACATGTCAAAGAAACCCGTCATTATCGACACTATTATTTTTTCAACCCTGCAATGGGGATATATTGTATTTTTTCTAACCAAATGCCTCATCATCGAATTAGTGATGCTCATGAATAGATTAACAAAATTCCCACTATCCCTACCCAGAGAAACTGTAATGAATGTGGTAGAGAATGTCTTAAATAGGAGTTTAAGAGTGGAAAAGATGACAGACAAACCTGAACAAGAAGACCTAATTAGACGAGAGGAAATTAGAAGAGAGCAGGACCGGAAAATAACAGAAGCAAAGAGAAAAGAGCTCAAAGAAAAGAAAAGAAAAGAAGGAAAAGATCAAAAAGAAAGGGAACAAAGAGCAGTGAAGGAAAATAAAAGATATATTTGGAACTCACCAATGAGTTTAATATAGCGGTCGAGAAGATAGAGACATGTACCTCATATTTCAAGGGTGGTAAATTTAGTTTTAATACAGAGCAAAGGCTTACGGTTACACGAGGGGTTCTTTTTAGTAACGTTGTGGATATTTACATGGAGGAAAAAGATAAATTAATGGCGGAATCTCGTTAGGCTGACACAGGGATGGGGAATGAAACACAGAAGAGGATTATTCGGGAAATATATGATTTGAAATTAGAGGTTACAGAGTTAAAAGGCAGGAAAAATCAGACAGGTAGGGAGGGTGAGTCGAGAGAAAAAAGAAAAGATGTAAGATCCCTTGACTTCAGTAGTAAAGATACTACGCCAGCAGAAACTGGCGCATCAGAAATGGAGGACACCGATGGAAAATTCAGAAAGGTAATACGAAAAAGCAGAGCGAAAAAACATATGCTACAGTAGCGAAAAGAAGACACAAGTGTGGAGAATACCTGAAAAGACAACAGAGGAAAAATAGAAATATTGGTAAGGAATGTGAGGGGTGACGGGAACTGATACTTAAGGAAAGATAACACCAGTGCTTCTGGATAGACACAAAGACAATATTAAGTTAACCGGGAAATTTTCAAACAGAAAATAGTGGTCGATGCGATAAGGAGAGAGGGGACGCGATCAGGGACGCACTTCCATTAGAGAACAATGATGAAGAGGAAAGCTTTAAGGGTGGATTTTAGCAGTTTAAAAGTAACTGAATCCCTAGATATCGCACAGTGTTTTAGATGTTGACGCTTTGGGCACGCGGCAAAATACTGTGCGTACGAGAAGGGAGTGTGTTACAAGTGTGCTGAGGATCACGCAGGGAGAGCCGATGACGAGAGTACCTCGTTGGATTGTGTGAACTGCAAAAGGGCAAATTTCGACAGAGATTTACGTATGTACACGGCCAGGTCGGAATTGGGCTCAATATCAGATAAGAAAATCGACGTAATTTTAATAGAGGAGCCTTACCCTGGTGACATGAAATGGAGATGATATATCAAATATGCGGCTAGGGGAAAAGTAATAAGGGATTCTTAATCGGCCACTGTAGTATCAATAGGCTACAGGGAGGGTGATGAAAATATGGTCATAACAAATATATATGAAGGGCTAGAGAAGAATTGTTGATATTTGTATCAACTAACAAAAAAAATAAATAAGATGGGAAACAAGCAAATTTCGCAGGGAATTTTAATGCAAAAAATGTGGCGTTGGAGGGAAACGAAGCAGATAATAAGGGGATAGGTCTACTGGACCAGTCGATACAAAACAATTGGACTATTCTTAATGATAGAAATATGCCAGCAACATTCTGTAGCTTTAGGGCTACGAGTTGGGGTGACCTTACAATATGTAAAGGGGTGGTAGTAGAGAGATTAATTATCAGATTGAGGGGGCAAAGGTAAAGGAAGGGAATCAAAGGAGGCTCTATAATTTTCAAAATGCGAATTGGGGAGGGATGGTAACACACCAGCAATCTTTCAGTACGGGGAAGACAATATATTCGCCGGGAGAAATCGAAAGGGAGGCAGTCAAGTTACAACGGAGAGTATCAAGGGCATGCGCGGATTTTATTTCAAAAAGGGTAGTAGGTATAGGGCACAAGCAGAATTATTGGTGGGATGTAGAGTTAGGCAACTTGAAGCATGAGGTTAGAGCGGCACAGAAAGACTGGCAGAAGGAACAACAAGAAGAACGTAAATTAAGAAAACTGAAGTAATACGTCGTAAAGAAATTGAATCGGCGCAAATTTAGTTGGATAAGTTTTGAACCGTGGACGAGGATACAGTGAGAGGGAGAGGAAATGTAATGCGGGGGTGTGAAAATGGAAAAAAGAGCCACATTGTTGAGAAAGTGGCAGAGAGACTGGGAGAACGACACCAAAAGTAGGAATTATACACTTGGTGTCCGACAGTAGAGACTGACCAAATAACGCTGAGTTTCAGAAGTCCTCAACTAGCGACGGATCATAGCAACATAGCCTCGTATTTAAAGTGATTTGGGCTAAATAGGGGGGAGACCATGAGATATCGTAGTGGGGGCTTGGACGAAGACAGGGACCATGTATTGAATGTATGTTTGGATAAAAGTAGGGTTAGAGCTCGACAAGAAGCGGATCTATTGCTGAACCAAGGGATTAGATTAAGAGGGTATGACGGGATGATGAAAATCGGCGTAATCGAAAAGCTAAATAAAATTGCGGGGGAAATGATCTAATAGGGGAAGTAGATGCCTCTATCTCTGGTAAATTAACAAACAGGAGGGATTTTGTAGGTAGCATGTACGTAAGCTTATACTTAATTAAGCTGTAATTTTGGGGAAATGGAAAACGCATCGCTCTTAAATGCAGTTTTAAAAAGGAGTCGGTTATATTATGTTTTAAAAAGAAAACATATCATACCGGGATAGATTATGCATTAATAAAAATGCGAATCATATTAGTTTAAGTTTTCAAAAGAATGAAAGTTGTATTATGTTTGGTTAAGTACTACGGAAACTACTTGCTTAGTTATATCATACTAAGTTAATTTAAAGCGGGATGCAAATAAGGTTTAAAGCAGGATTCTGTCCAAATTGCATTTTGTATTATATAAACGAGTTTATTTATAAGGCATAATCTTATAAAGGAATAGTTCATTTTAGGTTAAGTTATGCTTCAAAAAAAAGGATCATACTGGCATAGATTAGGTACTACTAAAACAATGAATGAAAATCCTGATCAACCAATTGCAGGGCATTTTCGAGAAATTAGACATTCTTTTGGTACACAACATGGAATATTCTGCACTAAAATTTGCATTTATAACGTCTTAAACTAAATCTCCATTTATTGGATCGAAATGTTGCAGATTGGGCTTAAAGCAACATTAAGTCGATTTTATGGAAAATAATAATCTACAATGACAATTACTTTTGATTAAGAGGCTTCGTAAATAAACAAATTTTTTATACCTGTAGTGATTTCAATTGGCATTGAGTTATCGAGATATATATTTAAAAAATTAATTGTGAAGAAGAGGCATCACCAAATGGCATTTTTTTAAAAATTAATTTAGTGCCGCAATTAGAGTCAATAGAGAATGCTACACTAATTTATTTCTAGCATGAATTAGATGAATAAGAGATGTAATATGGCATATAGCTCGTAAAAAAATTAATTTATATGGAAATAAGATTAGTATACGTGTAATTATAAAGTGTAATTCCATCCTTAGTTTATGCTAAAGAACTGCAGCGAGCAATAAATGAATTAAAAGCAAACATCAATAATTATAAAATTTGGAAGTCCATTAATATGTTAATATAAATCTTTTTGTATTATAGTTATGAAAAAGTTTCGACTAAATGTATACTCGAGAGCCGTTCTCTTCTCACAAAAATAATTTATGTTAGCTAATCTGGTAATTAAAATTTACGTTAACAGTAAAGTTTTGTGACTAATAATTTAATAATAGTCATTTATAATATTAAACTTTTGAGTGCTTAGAGATTTAATTCAAATTTTAATGAAGGGTCTACCAAACGTTATTTTGCCATTTGAAACTTAAATATTTATTATATACATATACTTTTCTTCGGGACGGCAATTTTTTCTTCTACTTACGAAAAATGATTTTACGTTTAACCTCTATTTTTTTTCTTCGTAAATTAGCGGTGTCTCTTTAAATTCAAGCAGAATTTTCTAGGTTTACATGAATATCTTCACAAATATATATCTTAAGTTGTCTGGTTTACTAACAACAGGATTCTCTATATTTTAAGAATATAGTAGTATAGATCGTTAAAGTTTTAAACTTTCAGTTCAAATAACGAAAACCTCAGAGTAAAAATGGCGTTATCTATAAAAATGTTGCCAGTATACAGTACAAGTTTTATTGAATTTATTTAAAACATTCCCAAAAAAAAAGTATCTTTTTGGTTGCAATGTTTTGATTATTCTATTTTATCCAGCCAACATTTTCTCTGATTTTCACAGGATTTGGATCAAAATTAAAGGATATACAAAACAAGAAAATGTATATGATTTAGGCCATAAGATTGTTTTTCTTTTGAATCAACTGTACTTTCGTCAGTATTTACAACTGTACTTATGTTTCCCCAAAATGGCATTTTATCAAGAACTTATAAAATTTTTAATAATAATGGCACGAGAGTATTTCTTAGAATGACCTGGAAAATTGAACAAAGTTAGCTACTGCAGAGTGGCTAAATAAATAAAAAAAAATATCAAAGCTCAAAATAATTACAGTATGTGGTTTTTGGTGTATCCATAGAATACAGACCAAGCCCAGCGATAGATGATGCGGACCAAATTCCTCTCGACCGATAACTAGTGAAATGCTTCAGAGAACTGTGTCATTAAGCCTCGTGAACGTCAGCTGCGGCTCTGTGGGTGAGTTGAGTAGTGGCGGCCCCCCACCTTACATAAAAAAAAATTTTATCATTTTTTCCCATCTAAAAATTTCTCAAATAATAGTTTACACAATATTTTGCAGAAAAAAAATTCAGTGGGCTGTAAGATGGTGGATCATACGTCAGCTGGTCCCACGAACATGAAAAAATATATATGTTTAGAGATTTTCTCTCCGTAAGTAATATATCAGTTGACAGTTTACATGCTACTTTGAATAAATAAAAATGTTAGCTGACTGTATCTCGGTGGAAAGATGGTCAGCTGATGCAGTGAGGGGTGTAGCACAAGAGCCAAGCGTATGCGTCGATTGCTCGTTAAAATACGCAAACTGACTTGTTTTCCCAGCTGTTTTTTTTTACTTAGAGTATTATGTCAACAATCACCTGAGAAATTTTCAATTTGGTGGAAATAACGTATTTAAAGTTATTCGACATCACGCCCCATACACAAGCAGAAAGACGTAATTTTATTATTATATTTCAATCAAATCAATATTCTTAATACATTTTTATCATATATATATATATATATATATATATATATATATATATATATATATATATATATATATATATACAGTTTGATTATAATAAATAAAATATTCTCCGTCAAACATACTCATGCCCAAAAAACACAATATATATATATATATATATATATATATATATATATATATATATATATATATATATATATATATATATTATATTTATCTTATTATGTTCCGAGCGTCCGTACGTTAACAAATTACAATCTTCCAAGCGTGCATCTCTTCCAAGCGTCCATGTATGAACGCTGGGAAGTTTTTCTTCAAATGTGGACTTGAAAACTAGCAGAATTTGAAATTCTATACATTTTTGAATATTTTTAGTTGAGTTAGTTTGCCGCCAAACATGGGAGGGCTCGCTTGTAAAAAGACAACGAACCTTCGAGTCAACAAACTTGGAACTGCGGGAAGTATATAATCACTCTTTAGCAGACCTGTATAAATTAATCCAGGAGGCTAGGTTAATAGAGTAGCTGTAAGTCTTGGATGAGCACAATAGATCTACTCTAGCCGCAGTGCATCCGGCTTTGGGACGGACTCGGAAAAAAATTTCAAATAGTATATCTGCTATATATCATATTAATTTCCGGGCGTTCTTCTAATACACTCACTGTTTCTTCCTTCAGTTTCCAGGCGTTCTAGATTCGGCAACAATGTATGCCTTTAATATCTATTCTCATTCGGAAAGCTTTTAATGAGCTTCGACATTTTAGGGTGTGCCGCAGACTGCCATTAGGTCTGTCGGGGTCCCGGATAGACTATAATGTTAATTTTTACTACGATATGGGAATAGCTAAAGCTTGAAGTAATTATGTATATTCATTTTCAGAAAAGACTAGTTTGACAAATCGCTTAAAATTTACCCCCTAATTCATCAACATCGTCTAATTTTAAAACAGGTCTAAGTTGGCAGTGAAGAATTGAGACTGACAAGTGCAACAGTAACAATTTTAAACCTTAAAAATACAAGGATAAATACAAATTTAATTGTATTTCCATGCCGACAAAATTCTGTTAATTTTCAAGTAACAACTATAGCTATTGCAGATTTTAAAGCTTGATCTCTGTGTTTGTATTCTTGATAACCTTATATAAGCATTTATTTGTTGACTTATCTAATATAAATTATAACAATATCATAAGGAAAACAAAACTGACCAACTAGAAAGTTAGATCTTTCATGACATCTAGTCCTGGTATAAGTGTTTTTTTTCGCGTTCGTGTTACCGACTGAGATATAGTCCACCATCTTACAGCCAGCTCACTTTTTTCTTCAAAGTGTTGTGTCAACTATTATTTAACAAATTTTTAATTGGGAGGAAATGATTACAAATTTTTTTTCTATGTAAGTGGGGGGCCGCGACCGCTCAAACCACCCACGGAGCTTATCGCCCGGGAAGAAATCACTTACAAAATCTGTACTTGGCTTGTATGCTACAATAGTTAGGATTGCTTTTAATCTTTTCACAAAAAGGTGTGAGAGAAAATGAGCTATAATTGTGTTTTTTTCTTAAATTGTTGATGTTAAACCGTTTTACCCTAATAAAAAAAATAACAAAAAATAAAGTGATAAAAATAGTTTTCTGATGTTAAGCAAATAAAGATTCAGGAAAAGAGATTAGACAAAAATAACATTTGTATACAGCGGATAGAAAAAAAATTAAATTAAACATAGTCTTTTAATGAGCATGGTAGTTGAAAAAATTTCAAAAAATGAAACTAATACAAACTCTACACTAAGGTGTTACTGACATGACGTAACGGCAGAAGATTTAAATATAATCCAATATTGCACGTGCGGATGAGGAGTGCAGAGTTTATTTTTCATTAAAGATAAAATTACCTATTTGTAAGTGTTAAGCAAGGCAGCTGAAAAGAGTAAGAAGAAAATAATACAAACAAAAAGTTCCCTGAAATTTGGCCTAAACGTAGATAAGCACAATAGGCAAGATAGGGGAACACCCATTACCGGAAAAATGTGTCTAAAACGATATTAAACAATACAGACGTCATATCCGAAATAACCAATAACAACGAAGCTTTGATAAACACGTTGCAGTCAATTTTGATAGCAATTTCTAGTAACTATAAAATAAATACCAAAGAATTCAGAAAAAAAACCGTTAATAAAATTTGTAATAACAGAAAAGGGTTACTGCAAAAATCTACAAAAAAAAAACGAATAGCTGAATCTATGTTATAGACTTTAAGCTACAGACCCTTTTAAAAATAATTATACAAACAAGAATTAATTTGGTGAGCTGACAAGGTTTGACTTTAGTAGTTGACAAATCTCTGTTACAAATTAGTTTTGGCGAAATACTATTTAAAAGCACTAAAACTTACGTGCTAGCATCTCACGATATCCAGGGAACTACAGTACCAAAAACGTAAAATTAATTTATTATAGTTTCATTTAGTTCTAACCCGTGCCTAAACTTGGAAAGCAATGTCCAGGTCTAGCTTAGAAATAATTGAAAGTTTTCAGAACAAATTCTCGAGAATTATAGTAAATTCACCGTTGTTTGTGTGGAACTCAGTGACTCAAATCCTTTCAAAGAAAAATCTTAACTACATATTATAACAAATCACAATACATGAACAACCTTTTAGTAATCGACTTACACAGCAATATAGCCACACCTCAAAAGTCACTTTAGTTTTTCCCATGATTGGCTGGCTCGACGTTAATTTGGTACCATTGTTTCATTAAAACCGGCTCAAGAACTCAGTAGCGCATTCTCTGAATTAAATTGAAATAATCTACTGACAAAAGTTTATTTCAAGTTTCACAGGTAGAACACAGAAAAAATTTCAAATCCGAAGCGGTTCATCCCATATACATCTATAAAAACTCACCAGATACTCAGTTTGAAAATACTAGTTTAGCTGTGACAAGTTACTCAATGACCAGCCCATATTACATCATGTAACCTTGGCCACCCAAAGATTCTGAAGGATCGAGGATGGCATCATATAGTACACATTGTCCATTACCAATACAAAGAAAGTCCAAAATAAGACAATGATCAAATGCATCTAATCACAGCTATTCTTTTGTGAATCAAGCATAGACAAAATATTCCAATCACTTCAAATCACATTGTTAAACTAAATTATCGCTATCAAAATAAAATTTTACGGGCATGATTCAAATATTGCCAAGTAAATCATTAAATTATTTTTTTTGTTCATTATTTTGTGTGTTATAAAATGTTTTACTACAAAAATATTAGTTTTGCGAAATTAAATCATAGCAGTTTCACCAACTTTTTATTTTTAACACATTAAGATAACTATGTTAAAAATATTCTTCAGAGAATGATTGCCGTTTGTGGGGATCAAGCTCCATCGTGTTTTAAAGTAAAATATTGGTCTTAATAATTTCGTAACTCCACTAAAAATGATTCAAGAAGTAGAAAGCCTTCTTCAGATGCAACCAGTGAAGATTGGAGAAATAATGGTTCTCGAAGAGTATCATTTATAAGTTTCTACTGTTGTTCAAGCATTAAATATATGTGAATCAAGCATTTTGATAATTCCAGGTAGCAAACTAGATATCAGTAAACTTTCAGCAAGGTAGGTTTCAAGATTGTTGAATCCCAAACAGTTGTTTAGGAAGCAAATTTTGCACAATCATTTGGAATCTTTAGATGCAGGACTTTTCTATAAGAAACAGCTTATAAGATGGGATCGAGAAACAATATTCGATTCCATGCAGTGAATCTATAAGAAATTTACACACAATCATCAGTTAAGATGCTTATGGGCACCGTCTTCTGAGACTATATTGAAGTTACTCTTTTGAATATATTTCGACGGCTCAATTGTGAAGGCCAACAGAAATAGTTATTTTTTGATAGAATAAATTCATTGCAGAACAGGTAGTTCAAGTGTGATAGAATTAAGTTAAATTATGTTGAAAAATAAACTTTTCGTTTTTTATCGTTGTTTATCGAATGTTTCTAATGCTTCTTATAATGCCATCAACTGTCGTTGTGAAAACTGAAACTATTCAAATTTTATTTTAACCAGAATTTATTGGCATAGGTAAATTGTTTCTAGGTATTTAAGAGCACAGCTTTATCTTAGCTAAATTAGGTATATTTTTTGCCAAACTAGTATAATTTACTTTTGATTTTGGTAAATATACCAAAGGTTAACTAATAGTTAACGAACTTTTACCCCAAATTTCTCGCTTTCCCAGCAAACACCTTACTAATTAAACCACAAACTTGGGAATTACCTCTACTAATATTATGTTAATATCCCTAGATTGTAATTTTCTGAAAAAATTATAACCTGGAGAACGAAGCCATATGAAACAGGAGATTCATAAAATTGTTGAGTCGTGGAATTCAAATTTCCGAAAATTGCTATCTTTAAATAAAATCACAAAAATTAAGTTCGCAATTGGTGAAGAGATGTCCTTAATTTGATTATAAATGAAAGTAAAATCATTATTAAGTATTAAAAAACTTAGTTAAATGTTACAAAAATGTTTAATTATCTAATAATACTAAACAGCAAATATTTCTATATAATTTTATTTCTGTTAAATAATTTTCGATATATCCTTTTCCTAATTCCGCAATTGATTGTATAAAGTATATTTATATTATTAATTTTTTTTCTTACAGGTAAGCCATCATGAGATCAATAAAATAACTACATTAACAAGGTATGCTTTGGTAAGTACCTATATATGTTAAAGTGTTTGAATATATCACAATAAATTAAATATTTTACTTCATCACTATACGTCGGCAATTTTAGAAATATCCTAAAGTCGTAGTGCCTGACACTGTCTTGCAATTGATTTCTATATAGAAGACCACATGAAGTATTCAACATATATTATACAAATGTAGTTACCTAGGCATAGTGGAAAAATATTCGAGACCTTAAAGGCTCTCCAAAAAAAGAGGACAACATATAGTTGTATGTTTTTAGATAAAATATCCTAAGGAGTTAAGGAGTAATTTTATGGATTTAGCATTTTGCAAATTTTTTATTAAGTATCATCTACATTAACTTTATGGTTTTTGTCACATATTCAAATATTCATTCAATCGCAAATATTCATAATTTTATGAGAAATATATTCAGATATATTTATCAAAGAGTATTTCTACTAAACATTTGAAATAAAAGCTACAGGGTGTTTAGTATATTAGTACAGGTTCGAAAAGTTTAAGGGGGGCAATCAATGTAACTGGTTAAAAAAAACTATTTTTTTATTGTTTTAAAATGTTCCAAATTATGTGCAGAATATTCTTGAAAAGTTTCAAATCGATATTCGTAATAGTTCATAAGTTATAGTCAAATAGCGAACCTGCCGCTTGCCGGTGTTTACTTTCACTTCCGCACTATGGGTGGTGCCCAGATGGTTTTTCCTTTCTGAAATAATTTAATGAACTGTATAGAAGGCTAAAATGCTGTTGTATGGAATTGGATTCACTGAATAGTGAGTAAGTCATGATAATAATTGATAATCATTGATTTTTTTCAATTGCAAACTTTAAACGCGTTTTCTCGAAATAGCATTTTCAAAATTTGCCTACAGGATATCTCAAAAACAAATCAATCGATTTTGCTCAAATTTTTACCGCTTCTACAAAATAGTATTAATTCATCGTGTTATCTACTTGTTTTAGAATTAATTCATAAAACAATTGTTTATTAATATTTATAAATTGACATTTTTGAAAAAAATTATATTTTTTTCAAACTTACAATTTTTTTTTGGTTTACTAGAAGGAGCGCCAGCTTTCTCGCAGATTTTAAGGCACTTTTTTATCAATACTGATATGATCGCTATGCTGTTTTCGAAAATATAACAAATATTTTTAAATACGTAGAGACATAACTTTAAGAGTATTATATTTAAAATATGCCAAATATATAACATCTTTGAAAAAAAGACATACAACTAATTAGTGTTTTTTTTACATGGACTACCCTCTTAAAATTGAAATATGACTTTTCAAATGGCACATCCTTCGTTTTTTATTTTATTTTATAGTCTGTGGAAAATCCTAAAACAATTTCTCGATATACCCTAAATCTGTTGATAATAGTTTTTAAGTTATTTCAATTTCTTTACTTTTTCTTACTCTTTTTAAAGATGTTTTAAATCGTGTTTGCTTGGTCTTATTACAGTTCTCTCATATTTTTAATGGATTTTTTGAATTACGAGTTAAACGATATTATTTATTAAGAGAGGCCAAAAAAATTGCTTATTCCCTTTATTCTTCAGAACTTCATGAAAAGATTCGATTCTTCTGGAAATATTAATTATTCAAAACGAAAATGAACCAACAGAAAAGCGACTAATGAAGAAAAAGAACTAGAAATTTTGCTGTATATTCAAGAAAACTCTCATATTAGTAGTTGTCATTTAAATATAAATATTTTTCATAACACAGCAGGAATTGAATTATCGCGATTTTCAAAAGTGTGTTTTAATTGTGCCCCACTTTTTTGATATACCATTTAATGTTCATAGTCACCCCAACTGCTTGAAGGTCTCGATAGAAATGAGCCCGACAGTACGTAGTTGCATCTGGATGGTGCATTTTTATACGAACGCTTTCCGCAGAAATGCATTTTTGGTTCGGTGGTCACCAAGGTCTTCCGACATCATTTCGTTTAATTTATTCCTGTAGGGTTATACATAAGATGCGCTATTTGTTAATCCACCAGGAACCATGGAAGATATGCGAAACAGGATTAGGTATACCCATGACACAATTACGCCACTAATATTGTCCAGGATCTGCAAAGATGCATGAAAAAAGTAAATGCGTGCTACAAGGGGGGCATTTATTCGAATATTTACCAAGAACAAATAATTAGTTATTAGCTATCAATAAGTAATTAAATTATCTCTTATAGTTTAATTTTTTTTTCAATAAATATATTTATATTTATTTAAAAAGTAAAAATTTTCGTTGTTTTGATTTAATGTTGAATTTTATTTTTTATTATATTTAATTACCTTAAAGTCACTGTTTCTAAATTGTGGTTTTTCATTGCATTTGCATTTAGAGAAATTCATTAAGGAGAATATAAAAAGTAAAAAAATCGAAATATCTCAAAAACTATTAGAAATAGGTATGAGATATATTGTACTAAACTTGTAGGGTTTCGATTGGTTTATAAAATAAAATAAGAAAATAGATGATGTATTATTTTATCAAAGTGATATGTTTTAAGTTACAATTTTTCGAATTTGGACCAATGGTTAAACAACCTGAACTAACTTACCGCTTTTAATGCAAATTTTGAATAGAATTAGCTTTAACTGAGCTTTAGTCTTTCTTGATAATAATTTTGAATATATTCCTCGTAAAACTAAGAACCATATTTACGATTTGAATTAATCCTGTAAAGTGTGACTTTTTTTCTACAACTATCTCAAATACTATATTTGTATAATATATGAACACTTAACAAAAAGGTTTTAAAATTGTACGTTAAATAAAAAAAAAATAATATTTCCCATTTCCTACTTATATGGTGTTTCATTCTTTTAAAATAAATCATATAAGGCAGAATTATTTTTAGATTAATATAAAATATGTTCGATTAGATTAAAAATCGAAAAATAAAATTTTAAACAGTTCAAAAGAAAACGATAAAAGTAAAAAATTTTAAGTCTGCTCCAAACTAATACCATATATAAACTGACTACAGGAAAGATGCAGTCACAAATTAAGTCATTTAAAAAAGAAAACTTTCTTTGCATGTACCAGAAAACTTTTTACAAAAAACAAAAGAACAGATCAAAACGCAAGTTGTAAGTTGAAATTAGCTTTTCTGTTAACCGATTAGTTTTTAGTTTTTATTATTTCTTTTAATGTACTTTTTATATATGTCAGAAAAGTAGCCTTTGTAGTCCAAATGGGCACAATTTAAGTTATGTTGTTCGCACTTGTAACTTGCAAACTTTATTAATTGGAAGAGGTCTGCAAAAGTGCATGCATTCGACGCGAATCAAAGTTTTATATTACGTTACTCTGTTATGTTCTTTTAAGAAGTATAAGCACTGAGATTTAGGTTTTACACTTTCAAAAACTCAAAAGTTTGCTGTTCGCGGCTTTCATAAATCGCCTTTTAACATATACTTGCTATTTTGAAAGCCCCATTACATCTGAAGACTTTTCTATTTATAAGAATAAGAAAGATGAAAGTTGTTTTTCTTTTTCTTTCCTTAATTTAGGCAAGAAATGCCTATTTTTTCTTCATCTCCTCCAGTTATTTGGACTTTAAATTGTCGCTCCATCTCTTTTGAGGTCGCCCTACACTTTTACGACCTAAGGGTAATTTTTCACGTGCTACCCTAACCATTTTCGAGTCGTCCATGCAACTCATGTGATTATTCCATTTTATCTTTCTCCAGTCGTTTACATTAACTACTTCGCACAATTCTCTGATATTCTCGCTTCGCTCTCCCTTCATAAGCGTTTTTCCAGCTATCTTCCGTAGTACCTGCGTATGTCATTATTGGCTTAATCGTGGTCTTATAGGTTCTGGCCTTCGTTTCGACTGTGATATGTTTATTTTGCCAAATGGTGTTATTTAGGCATGCTCCTATCCTAATTGTTTTGTTAGTTTGGTCTCGAACTTCTGCTTCGAGAGCTGCATAGCCGGATATTTCTATTTCCAGATACTTAGATTTCGTCTCCTATGGAATGATTTTCCCGTCGACCACAAGCTTATCGGTGATTTTGAGGGGGTCGTGCATTTTGTCCTAGAAGCAAATATGATCATGTTAAGAGATTTTACTGTTCGATTTAATGCTTGTAGTAATCTTTGTAGGTCGTCTTCATTTTCTGCCACCAGTACAGAGTCATTAACGTAACATAGGATCTTAATCTCGTGATCATCCATTCTGTATTCTCTCAATTTGTGTACTCTTATTACTATCTGATCCATGATAACATTAAAGAGAAGTAGGCTTAAGGAATCCCCTTATCTAATTCCCCTACCAACTGGAATCGGATCTGTAAGTTCTCCGTTCATTTTGGCTTGTACGTGGTTGTTAAAATATATACTTTTGATAATTTTAATTAGGTTGTGTGGAATTTGCCGAGCGAGCTCGTAGAGGCCATACAGAGAGCTTTGAAAATGGTGAATGAGATTTCATCGAAACGTCAGCTGCCTTACAGTCCTGAGAGGGACTCAGCATATACACGGGATGCCCGAAAACCTTCGATTACATATATATATATATATATATATATATATATATATATATATATATATATATATATATATATATATATATATATATATATATATAAATGTTTATTTTTTAAGAAGTTTTTTAGTGTCTTTTTTTTAATTTTCAGTGCTACAGTAAGTCTTTGTACAATTCATCAAGTATGGGTTACTTTAATTATTTAGAGGATTTTTTATTTGTAGGAACGGATTGTTCACATGTGGTTCTGCTCGGTTACGGCATTAATACTGCAAGATCTCCTCCGATAAACAAGCCCAAACACGATTGGTCTACCATTCACATTTAACTATAGTCCGACTTCAACATTAGATCATCTCGTTGGTACCCTAATATTATTTATCATCGGAACTATATGCGCATGCAAAATTTTAATTCAATTACCCGTATGTAAAATATATTACAGATGAACAGGCATATATAAAGCATATTATATTATATTGTTACCGGTACTACATACATAGAAAAAATTTCAGGTCATGTGCGAAAGTATAAAAGACATATGTTACAAAGTTTCGTCACAGACAGATTGATATACAGATATCCATCCGATCAGGTAGCATTTATAGTATTAGATTGTCATCATAACTACATACGTATGCTTCAATGGAAGTATGAGAAATACATGTGACACAATTTCATTACAACCAGACAGACAGGCGCATAAGTGAAATTAAATAAAAGCTTTTAAAATGTATACACACTGTAGAAGCCAAGAAATTGTAAATTTGTTTTCTTATTATACATGACATTTCATCCATCAAAACTTTCATTTTGATAGCCCACTTACCAAAGTCGAGCAAAAAGGGCTGTTTACTTTACTTCACCCTTAAGGCAACCTTCCTTCAATTTTTTATCTTAGGATTGAGGTTATAAATTACGTATAACGTATTTGGTACGAATTTCAGGTTTCTAACCCTTATCGTTTAAATTCCTAGGTGACGGACAGACAGGAGGAAAACTTGAAAGCGAGAGCAATAAAATTTCGTATAGGTACAAAAGAGAACATTCTTAGCTTTTCTATTTTCAATAAAGGGATTATATTATTTTTTTATATACACTACTATTTTAACACTTTAAGTCATTATTTAGAGTGGCAAATGTGGTTTAAAGTTAATTAAAAATGTGTTCGATTGGTAATTGTGTAAGTATTATTTCCCATGAAAGACTATCCACAGGCTATTTTGACAAAGTCACAAGTTCTCAAAAATTCCCTTGAGGGACAATTTATTGAAACATGCATAAACTGTTCCAACATACAAAATCGATATGCAAATGGACCTTAGGATTCCATTATTTCGACGAAACATTACAATATAAAATACTGGAGTCTGTGACTATTATATTTGTAAGCGGCCAGAGTCTTTCTTGTTGCACTTCCGCAATATATGTGGTATTAGTAATATTTAAAATATTTATGAAAAGTATTAACGAAACGCTCGCTCTAGCCAGTTGACCTCAAATTTTAGAGTTAACACTTACTGAGACTTATTTAAGTATAAGCATACTACATGTCACTATTTGCAATCTTCTAAAAATATAGTTATCAATGTTTTAACTGAAATTAACCCTATAGCTATGTATAATGCTAGTGTATAAATAGCTAAAATAACACGACTAGCATTAATTTCCAAAGTGGTCCAAATAAGCCGCCAGGGGTCAGCTATATAAGATGAAACATTTCACTTTGTGGCCACACTAGCTGTAACTTACAAAAACTTGCGCATATCGTAGCAAATCATTGCGCTCACATGCATGATAGCAAACATGTTTAGTTTTTAATATGACCTACAAAGAAATCGGCACAGACTTGCATGAAATTGTTTAATTCAAGTGCCAGAGGCGCCTCGAGCGAAGGCAACAAAGACTGCCGGTACTAATAGTTGTTAGTCTTATAGACCTAAATTGGCCTGTATTTTTTAAAATTTTTCCTTAAATTGAGGTGGTTTGGTGACAGAAAAATAAACATGTTTTTAAGTGTGTTTCCACATTTTACATCCTCGATATAAAATAGAGTTATATTTTCAATATAAAATTTTTATATCCTATTAAAGAACAGCTAAAGGTAAAAACACAGGCGTACCCAGATGAAACAGTATCCTAAAGAAACAAATGGACTCAAAATCAAAGTCAACTCATAGGAAACCATGGACAACAACTATTTCAACTTATAGAAAAAAATCATTCCTCACCCCTTCTCTCCATTTAACTTACAAAAAAAAGTATTAGTATTGGAGTGATATAAAGCAAAAAATTGGATTATTGTTTTACATTACTATAAGACTACCATTAGTTGTATTGTATTAAAAATCATGATAGATGATATACAATGAGAACGGAAAGTTTGGAATAAGTTGATTATTTAAAAAACGCTTTTTTTATAAATTCATTTTAAACATCTCTAACTACTTCTGTAGTAATTAATCGTATTTCTTGAATAATCCGATTCATTAAGTTCGCTATATCAGTTAGCTTAGTTTAGAAAACTTTACCTTTAAGAAGTCAAGAGCGTTTAAGTCTGGAGATCTCTTTGGCCACTCAATAGTTCCTCTTCTTTCAATCCACCTGTGTGCGAAAACATCATTAAGAAAGAGAGGTACCGTCTTGTTAAATCCAGATATTTTTATTTAACAAAATGTGACAAAGGAAATAGTAAATAATAATTATATTTCATTTCGAATTTTAACCATCTAAAAATCGAAAACAGTTACATTTAAGTATAGGACATATAATAAAAAAAAATACGGGGAGGCTAAAAGTGTACAAAAAATTGGAGATCACTATTTAACAAATCAGAGTTTCTATAATATAGCACAGCTTCTTTCGAGTCACTCTGTATGATTTAATATATTGGAAAAAATTCGTACCAAAAAAAAACAAAGTGAACGTGTTCGAAAAATTTTTCAAAAAAACCCAGCGCTTTTTAAATAATTAATTTACTGCAGGCTTTATGACCTCATTGTATATATTTTAGTTTAAGATTATAATTGATTCTAAATGGAATCGTCGAAAATCACTTGGCTGGGCATTAACAAAATCTCAAAGTTATTGTAATGCCGTAACCGAATTTTAACTTAACGTGAACCCTTTCGCTTCGGCCCCGCAAAATTATTCATTCAGCAATTTGCCTAACAGATAAGGCTATTAAGTAGTAAAAATTAGCATAAATATCTACTTTAAGAGATCTCGGATATATAAAAAATATTAAAAAGGAATCAAGGAATATTAGTAAAGTAAATAGTGATGCATACTTTTTCAAAATCTCTCTACTTTACTAGTTTTGATTGATTGACTGTCCACTCAAAGCTAATAAATGTGGTGGAAATTAGTTCAGTTTGAAAAAAGTAAATAAATGCTTGAAGTTAATTGAAAATATGTTATTAGATGAAACTTCAGAAATTTTTGAGGAAAGTATTGTCAAAGGATATATTTAGGAGAGAAGAAGAAATGAATTAAGAGGGAGTACATAACATTCAAATCAATTGGCTACAGAGGCACAGAATAAAGATTAAAAACCCAGTAATTCTAAAATATACTCGTACCGCGCCCTACTACTGTACTCAAATGTACAGCCGTAGAATAAGAATTGAGGGAAATAAGGAGTAAATTATATTAATCCAGAAGTGCTGTCTACTTTACGTTATCAATTACCATTTAAACTTAATATTCAACTTTAAATATTCCAAAATATAATTACTTACTCTGTAAATAAAAACTGACTACTAATGTAAACTAGGCTTAGAGCCTAGTAGCCAATAATAAGTACTGTCTACACATCAGAATTTTGTTAGAATTTTTGAACCATTTCAAACCCAATGACTGGACATCAAAACTAACCTTAATGGATTTTTTCATATAAGGATAAATAAAAGATCGTTCATGATTAAAAGTGTAATTTTTAATGAGTTTTACTCATGTAATTATACAGGGTTGAAAAAATGTTCAGAAATGGTTTAATTGAGGGCGAAAGGAAAGTGATAGTGGATCCAAGTTTTCTTCAGCCTTTAAAACTACAATTTTTCTCCTTGATTATGTGAAGTTTTTTTAGATCCCAACAAATTTTTAATATTTTTTGTATAGCATACCGTATGTATAAATTCAATTGTTTCGAAAATATTGACAATTTAATTTAACGACTCATAATTTATTTTATTCTTATCCTACTCTTTTATGCCCCTTCTTAATTATTAATTTCAGTTTTCTTGGTTAGTAGGCATTAACCTAGATAAGTTTTGATGGTCTATCTGACTTTATTAGTTTTTTTATTATTGAGTCAACTAGTACTCGTCGAAATAAAATACTATGGTTCAGTTAACAGATTACTTTGCATATGATGATAGAATACGAAGATAGACGTAGATAATTCAAACAAGCAACCGACTTTCTAATCAAACTTTTCCTAAATGGTGGTGCAATAGTTCTATTTTTTTTTTGAGTACCTTTTTTATGGTCCCTGTAATTTTAGTTTCGTGCGTAAAACTTCTTTACTCCTTTACTTATTTCATTAACCCTGCATATATTTTAAATATTCAGCAATTATCGTTGCTTTAAAACCTTGTCAAGTGGGTTTGTCAAGAAACTTATCAATAAATCAAATAAATTTTTTCAGTCAGTGTGCGGTTTTGTAAGAGAAAAAAAAATAAGGAACAATTTTCCTTTGCAGAGCTGCGATGAAGAAAGTTGTTTTAGAATTTTTGCTGTTTTTAAATTTTCAGAATTTCGGATTCCAAACCAAGTTAGACGTCATTAGTAGTTTGTACCTAATTTGCTTAAAGTAATTTTGAATTTGCTTTTTGGTGGGAATAAATTCGATATTCAGTTTATTTTCTCTTCGCAAAGAGCCACACAATACCCTTTGTGATTCCTTACTTTCATTTTTTATTCTAGAACTATCAGTGTATTTAGAAAAGAAAAATTAATAGTCTGAAAGCTGAAGGGCTAAAGAATCATTATTTTTAGCAGCTCACTTTCATTTCGTTTCGTTAGGAGCATGTTTTCTAATAAAAAAAATTAAAAATCAGATCGCGGGACTGCGTCATTATTAATAACAACATCGTTATTAATAATAAATAAAGAACAAAAATTTTAATTATTTATAGCCGGCTGATATTGAAACAGTTTATGATTGGATGAACATAAAAAATATCGTCAGGCCCGTTTTCTATGTCACTTTAAGCGTTAGACCAATATGTAACACCATAAAAAAAATGAATTTCTCAAATTACATATAGCCGTCTGATATTAATGTATGTTATAGAAAATAGATAAACACGTACAAAAATAGTTGTCAGACTGCACAGTGTTGTAACAAAAGTCATCAGACTGCGATATGAAAGTGGCTGCCGCGCAAGCAGAAACCTCGACGCGCAACATATTTATCTACGGATAACGACTTTTGCGACCACCCTGTAAGGTCTCACCATTATTTTTATGCATTTACATGTATTTTCAATAACACACATCGATTTCAGATGACTGTATATAATTTCAAGCGCCGTTTTCATAAATTGCAGTGTTACAAAGTACTGCACAATAAAATGCCAAACGATTTTAGGTAATTTTATCGAGTTTATGGAGGGACGTGTGTGGAATTTAAAAATATTATTAATATTGTACCATAAAGATTAATAACTATTTTATTTTATTCTTTTGTCCTTTTATCGCTAAAAAATATATTAAATTTATTTTGAAAGTTTCGATAAAATATGTTTTTGTATTTTTTGTATAACCTCTAACTGGATTTTGTGACTTCTTCTTCCGAATCCATACATTTTATATACAAATTTTTGGAAAATAACAGTATATTATTGCGTCTGACCCTTCGACAGTACCTAATTTGCCGAACGCATCGAGAAATTCTTCATTCTTTTTTAATAATCTGTTTGTTTTTTTTTTCCTGGCTTGTAAAAGGCCGGATTATAATCACAACCTGTGAAGGCGTGGAATGCTGGCAAAGCGAAGCAAATGTCTTTACCAAGAGCTACCTCTAGTTCAGGTTATATTTATAACTCTTTCATTATTACTAACGCCAATTCGGAAATGTATAATTGTACTTTCTGGAACATTGTGCATGTTCCTTAGTATAATAACTGCATCTGAACACCTGATGACAACATTGGTGTGGTTTTTGATTTTAAAAGCATAAAAAACTATTTTCGTGTCTGCCTCTTCAAATGCTGGACATGACAGCTCTGGCAAATCTGTTTTTTGTGTAACACGTCTACATGAATAATAACTTGAAATTGAAAGGTTATGTCAACAATGACAATTAGTTTTTTTTCTCTTAAGAAAAGGTATCATGTACTCTTTTTCCCAATCATATATGATGGCTTTTTAAAATTTATATCTTCAAGTCTATCGAAAAATCTTGTTGATGTCATCGGTCCGGTCGGGTAATGTGGAAGCATTGATCTAGTTTGTCTAATCCTGGATTCATTTCTCTAACTTTCTTTAATTTGTCTAGGTACAACAGAAGATACCTCGTATAATTTTGTAAGTAAAAACAAGATATAAACTAACCATTTCATGCAGAACCTCTTTGAATAAATTGAAGTCAGTTACTCTTACAGCATAATCCAATTTCAAATAATAATTAATCATATATACGTAAAACATGTAGAATTTTGGAGTTTTTCTGTGCTTTCCAGCTAGCGGTTTTTTTAAAAACCTTCGTATCGATCGAGTAATTCCAGCAGATCTACACTTGGATTTTTGGTTCGTTACGTCTTACTTTCATGAAATCTTGAATAAATTGTCTTGATTCCTTTAAAAATTGAATATTCTTCTTCCATGGATTTTAAAAAATGCAAAATATTTAAAGCGAGTGAAACAAGTACATGTAATTTTTTGCACCTGTTAAAGTACTTTTCTAGCAAAGATCTATTGGCAGAACTATTTGCTATTACATTAGCATTCAGCATAATATCATAATATTAGTCATTCTACAATTATCTATATATTTTTCATAATTGTCTATGTTATAAGGTATTTTAGTGTCTTTGCCCGTATAATGGTTTTCTTTATATATTTTAGAAATACTCAAACACACAACGCTTTTCCAAAATCGTTTCCTTCCAGGGAATCAATTTTTGACTGACTATTTTTCTACAAAATATGCAAAAATGATTTACCGCAGACACTTTGCATACGTCGTATGCGGTTTTCGGCTTTAAACTAGTAAACCACACAGATGTTCTTCGTTTTTATGTAGAGGTGGTAGAAAGAGGCGATACTTCTATTCGAACGTCTAACAACGATTCCTTCCGACGACGGTTGCAGGCATCTCAGAAAAAAATTTCGATTGAATACGATTTTAATTAAATTATTTAGTAACACGATGTTAATAACAGTTTCAAATTAAATGTACCTTCATAAACGCGTTGAAATTAGTTGAAATCGTTTGACGTTTTACTGTACAGTAACATTGCTACTTATGAAAATGGTACTTAAAATTATATATAGCCGTTTGAAATCGATATATGTTATTGAAAATAGATGAAAATGCGTAAAAATTGTCGTCAGACCTCACATAGTGGTCGCAAAAGTCGTCAATAGTAGACAATATATTGCGCGTCGTGGTTTATGCTCGTGCGGCTGCCGCTTTTATAACAAAGTCTGACGATTTTTGCGACAACATTGTGTAGCCTGACGATTATTTTGTGCTTGTTTATCTATTTTCTATAACTTATATCAATTTAGAGGGCTATATATAATTTGAAAATTCCATTTTTTTACGCTGTTACATATTGATCTGACGATTAAGGTGACATCATTAACGAGTCTGACGATATTTCTTATTTTTATCCATTCATAGACAATACCCTACTTCAATATCAACCGGCAATAAATAATTTAAATTTATCACCTTGATTTTTTTATTAATACCGATATTGTTGTTAACAACAACGCAATTGCAAGGTCTGACTTTTCATTTTGTTATTAAAAAACACGTTCCTAACGAAACCAAATGAAATTGACTGGCTAAAAATAATTATTTTTTTAGCCCTTCAGCTCTCAGACTATAAATGTTCATACCACATTCGCAGGCCAAACCTTCATTGCTTCTGAGTATTATTTCTTGTTGCTAGACTTTATTTCTTTTTCTTCTTTTCACTCTCTTTATATGCCCTTGAGTTACCGTACTGTTGTCTCTCACGTTCGAATTTAACCACTAGCCAGAATTTAGTGATCGAGCGTTCGAGTACCCAGAACTACTCCACTGCCAAGATTGTAATCCCGGACTTCTAGAACCTCAGGTTTTGGTTTTATCTGTTTTGTGTCATATTATGTATATAAAAACTTTTGATATACCGTGCGGTGCCGAAACTATTTAAAATCTTTCACCAATAGTTTTCGGTTCTTATAAGTAAGATTAGATAAGTGAGCTTTTTCATTCTTTTCCGTTATGTAGTAATATTACTATATCACGCAAACCGCATTTAGTGATTACTTTGTTAAATAATAGCGACATTTGTACACCTCGGTTAATAGATCTATTTGCCCTGGTAAAATAAACACTTATTTGTATTATTAGCCACAATTGTTATTTGGCTTCACGAGAAGTAACATCTGTTTTTTAAACATATTTTCTATTTACCATTGTGGTAGGAATTTTAAAAAATTTGGAAAACTCAAAGCACTCTATAGTTAAACCGGAAAAGATAAATTTAAATTTGATTTTTTAAATCCTCTATCCTCCTTGATTTACTATATTATTTTAGAGTTGTACATAATATATAAGTATTTTCTATTCAAGCTTCTATTTTCTAAAGAAGGACGAACTCTATCTTAACTATTACGGCCCAAAACAGGTGGCTTTTTGGCCACGACCGCTTTTTGAAAAATAACTATCAACCTGTTTTCCTTTCCCTCTTCATAGTTATTTTTATTTCATAACAAGTTTGGCGCCCAACGTGGGGTAGAGATTTATGCCACTTGGTGATACAGTATTTATATAGTAACTTTATGTTATATATATATATATATATATATATATATATATATATATATATATATATATATATATTTAGTGATTTAGGTACTTAGGTAATTTTTTTCTAGATAATATGTTTAGGTCTCACTTGAACTGTGAGAGAGAATGTAAAATAATTTTTTTGAGAATAATATCTTACCCGTACAAAAAAATACTCAAGTCTTTTATGATTTAATTAGTTTCCATGAAAAATTACCGGTACTTGCTAGTACCTGTTGTTGTAAATGCTGATACTTTTGCTGATAGTCAAATAGTAAGGAGTGGTTCAGAATATTATCTATTTCATCCTTCTAGGGAACTCATTTTCGAACCAAGAACTGTACATGATCAACCGTTAGACTTAATTACTCCTCGAGTGTTGAGCTGCATTCAAACTTATTGCAGACACGTAATACAGTGACATTCGTTGGATCAAGCCAACACAAATTTCACTACTTCTCAAAATCTTTACGTAAATCAACCTGAGATATTAAACTTTGTGGCAGAAAATTGTCATTTTAGATTTAATTCCTTGGTACAATCAGTTCAGTTCTGTTTGTCTAGAAATAATCCTGACAACCAGCGTTCTCATCCATAAACTTCCGTAGGTACACCCCGCTAGACCACTGTGGATCGTTCAGACTTCTTCAGCACAAAGTAATAATCCTTTACCAGATTATTCATTAAACACACAGAATGTCGAAGACTCAGTTAGTTAAACTGATAATCTCTCTAGTGTGAATATTCAGCATTCTATGCCCAGGGCTTCTATTGCCTTTATCCCTCAACGACGAGATTGTCAGGTACATTTCGCTAGTCTGACCCAAAATGAATGTCGATTGGCAAATATTCATTTTACCAGATGAGATGACGGCCTAGGGCATCCGGATCCTTTTGTCAATCTTGCTGAAAGACTTGACAATTTTCAGTTTTTTCTATCAAAAAGACCTCAATATGAAATATCTCCAGTATATCACCCGACTTACAATTTTCTAGATGTCAGTAGATATGATATAAAATTTAATGGACAAGGTAGTGTCAGCGAATTTTTAGAGCACATAGAGGAATCAGGCGGTGTCACCAAAGAATATTTATTGGGTTTAGCTCCCGAACTTTTCTTCGCGGATGCTCTACTCTGGTTTTATACGTGAAATTTTGTTAGTTGGATTGATCTAGTATATCAATTAAGGAATATTTTTCAGCCTTATGACTTTGAGTTCGCAGTGCGGGATGGAATCTGTCGACGTGCACAAGGCGCTTAAGGGTGTGTGTGGGTGGTTTTGTTGTCGCGATGAAGAATATTTTTCGTAAACTTCCCGTCATTATTTCTGAGAATCTTCAAAAAAAAAGTAAAATGCACCATTATTAGGTAACGTTGCTTCAGGAATTATCGTAGATTGATTTATGTTAATGGATTCATCAACAGTTACAACTTCCGATAGTGGTGTGATTATAATCCTCATTGGATGATAGAACACTATACGCAAAATCTTCAAAAATGAAATGTTTAAGCAGGCATTATTGGAAATCACATTATAGGACCTTCTTCCCTCTTGAAAATTTTACGGTTAATTCATATTTAAATTTGCGATGAAATAAATTATAACCGATATTAAGAACCGACATTTGGTTTCAACAAAATGGAGTGCTAGCGCATTTCGGTAGACATGTCATATATTATCTAGATGAAATATTTCCTCGGTAAGTAAAAGGGGCTTATTGATTGTCCTCGTGAGTCATCCTATCTAACTCCTTCTAATTTTACTTTGATCATTTAAAGTTTATAGTGTACAAAGCCGAATTGTTTAGGGAGCCTCAAAAACAGAATTTCAAATGCAGTGCATGATATCCCTCTTCAAAATTTGCAGAACGTGCTCTCCCAGTTTTCAGAAAGCCTTGGACACCGTTATTTAAATGAAGCAAAATAATTCGAACATTTAATTAGATAGATCTTAATTTATATTATTGTTTTTCATTGTTTTTCTAATAACTAAAGCAAAAGAATTAATACATCCTTACATTTATATTATGTGATAAAGTTTACAGTTTATCTTTACAGCTTGAGATGTAGTAGGCGCCTAAACGTATAATCTACTGGACAAAAGCATCGGATCTTTAGCACACGAGAGGACTTGGAATATAAACCAGTATTTTTATTTCCATTTCATACATTTTTATACCGTCAGTTTTGCATTTTAGATTGTTGCCTGCGCATTTTAGCTCGACAATACAGGCAATTTAATATAGGTCTTCTGCCTGAATGGTTTTTACCCAACAAATTTATTTTTTAAATGGTAGAGACCAATGATGTAGAAGTAAAAAACCGCAGTAACAGATTATTTTAAAAACGAAGTTAAATTTTGTTGCAGTATGCCAAGGAAACATTATTGTGTGGTTAACATGGTTTCCTGTTCTGAATATGAAAGTTCGTTAACTATATTATGTGTAAAATCATTGTTACAAAATTAGCCAGAAAAGTAGAAATATAATTTTTCAAAATCTGAAAGTATAAATTTATTTCTAACTGATGCGCAATTAAAAAACATTTAAACCAGTAAAATAAGGTTGGTCCAGTGAAAAAACACCCATGCGTCACCAACATATAAAAGTCAGCTTTAAGATATGTTCTTAATTTGTCTACAAGAAAAAAAACGGCACCTGCAATAAAGCAACAGAAGAATATCAGCGAGACTAGAAGAACATAAATTAATTTTAAGAGACAACATCGGCAATTTTTCAACACCAACACGAAACATAACACACAATTGATTTTGATACCTGCAAGCAAGTGGCTAATATAGAACACTACAAGGCAAGATTGAATCCATCGAAATTGAAAAGAACGGCACTCTGAATAAGAAAGACGATGCACTTAATCTTCCTTCTACTTGGAAAATTTCCTTTAGGCGGGACCATTGTACCTATACGCATGCCACGCTTAAACTGACACCAATGGCGGCGCTCGAGAGGGAGGCGGAGCCAACGCCAATCAACCATTACTATCTGTGACCGCGAATAAAGCACGCTACATCTTGAATTTTTTTCAGTTGATCTACAGCCAGCAAGCACAGAAGATGCCAAATGAGATTTTGGCGAAACGTTTGCAAACTTATACAAGAAACCAAACGAACGAACGGATTTCTATTCTCCATCTTTTCTTATCTTGCCATTTCCCATCTTAAAAGTTCCCGACACTCATAGTTTTCTTTATTCCTTTAGTCCAATTTCTGCTAGGTCTTCCTCTTCTTCTACGGTACTCTGGATATCAAATCATGGTTCGTTTTTTCAAGCATCTATTATGCATTTTCTACTCGTTTTTATTTCTCTCTGTAAGTCTCCAAGTCTCAGCCACTCTAAGATAACTCCTAAATATTAATTTGGAGGTTACTCATATTATCTTCTATGCATAAATATTTGATTTTCTCAATGTGTATTGACACCCCATTCCTCATACGTTTTTTGTAGTTTTCTTACCATGTATTCAAGATCTTCTTTATCGCCTGCTTGATCATCAGCAAATTGTAATGTATACATAGTTGTGTCGATTAACTATATTCCTATTCTGTGACATTTCCCCTTCCATTTTGCTAAAGCTTTCTTCACATATAAATTCAATTATGTGGGTGAAATGCAGGATTCCTCTCTTAAAACTTTGGTGACGTTAAAGAATTTCGATAGCTTGTTTCCCATTTTAATAAGTGTGTATTTATATTTGTGTTCATCATCGTTTTCCACAGTTTAGTTATAAGGATATTATCTTAGGCCATGGTTAGATGCTATCATTACAGGATCTACCATCACTCGATGAGGTCTCTAGGTATTTTTCCTTAGAGTCGACTCATTGTGCTGGTTATCGTTATACCTCTGTAATTCTGGTAATTTTCCTACTTGCCTTCTTCGTAAATTGATATAAAGTGGTTTTCTTTTTATTATGCAGGGAGTTCTTGACTATTGAGACATGTTAAAAAGCTTTGTTAATCCACTTTTTAATAATTCTGTATAGGTCCACATGATTTTTCATTTTTTAGTTTTTACAACTTTAACATCATTACTATCTATTTCGACGCGACCTACTTGTATGTTAATTATAGCTGTTTCTTTCATATACATAACCCTCTTCATTTAGCAATTCCTGACAATGCATAATCCATTTGTTTTCAAACATTATTTAGATATATGCTATCCTGTATTCTTTATGGTTTTTATAAATTTCTAAGCTTCAGAGCATTTTCTCTTGCCAGTATATTGTTTGTTGTTTACATTTATTACCCCACATTTAGTTTTTTCTAAAGTTTATAGTACTTCTCTTTTGATTTTCTCATATGCTACTTTTTCTCTTCGATTTTTTGTACATAGCTATTTTATATACCTCTCTTCCTTTATTTTTACTAGACTTTCCATCTGCCTCGTCCACTAAGGCCTGTTTTTTGTTTTTCTTTCTTTGTATCCTAATGATGATCTTGATGCTTTGTGTACACTTTCATTAATATTTTGGTATACTTCTGAGAATGATTGGTTAGATTGATCCAATTGTTCATGTAATCTCCGTTGGTATAAGTATCTAGTGTTTTCTCCGTTTGAGCTGTCCAGGATGTATTTAGGATAATTCGCTGCTTATGTATCTGAATCGATATTAATTTCCTCTGGTCTGTTACTGTTATAGTTTGTTACATATACTGTTAATATTAGTAGGTTGTGATAGAATCCACAAGTAACAATTCTATATACTCTTGGATCTTGAACTGGAAGTTTCGTGTTTTGTCCTATGATTATATACTAGATAATTGATTTATGTTGTCTTGTGCACTGTTTCGAAGTATATTTGTAGATTATTTTGTGTTGAAAGAATCAGTTGGTATTTTAAGGTTATTAGTTGTAAAGGGGTCAATTAGTCGTTCAACATTATCATTTATGACTGTTTCTCCAAATGGTTCTACCACTTGATCATGAATTTTACGATCTGTTCTACCATTGAAGACTATCTAGTACTTCCAACTTCCTGGGCTAGTTCAATGAGTCTTTCAATGAAAGTGTCTGTTATTTTTACAAGTTGATCATATGATGGAGCGTATACGCCAAGAAATGTTAATCTCCCACCTTTATTCTTTATTCTTTAATCTTTATTTGATTTTCATTAACTGGCTCCCAGTTTGTGATATATTTCTTTTTTTTTTTGTTTATTAAGTCCTCAGTTTGCATCCTTAGGAACTTCACTGAATAGATGCATATACTTTCTCTATGTTTCCGATTCATATCCTTTTTCCTTTTTTTCAGTTATGACTACTATATCTATATTAAAATCTTCTAGCTCCTTTAAAATTTCATCCATTTTTTTTACTGCCCTGTATGTTCCATGTTTCATAATTAATAAACTTTTCCCTTGCTTTAGGTCTTTTCCCAGATATTTGGTAGCTAACTCAATATCCTATCCTCCAAAATAGAGGAGCTGGTTATCTTTTGTATATAGTTTCTTTCTCTATAATTTAATGATTCAACAACTAAATACTAGCCAGCAGCTTCGCCTGTTCCCCAGGCAGCGTCCTTTACTGGTTACTATCATCCGGGCTAGATGAAACCAGTTTTTTTTACGCGGTTTTTACTCCTCCCCATCCTCCTATCTCATCTCTTGAATGATTTTAATAATAAAATTTTCAATTAAAACATTACAGAGTGTGTAATAATTTTCAGCAGTAAAACACTTTTTCTTTTTTTTTTTAGAATCACACCGTCGAATTTTGCTCTTATTCCCCGAATGCAAAAACTGTATCTAGGGACTAACTTAATTTGAGCATCTCTGATAATACATTGTTTAAATATGTAATATGCAAAATTCAATTTAGTAAGTGCATATTGTATTTTAACCCATATAATTCAAAATTTAGAAAGTTTGAAAAGTATTCCAGGTTGATGGTAGTTAACTGACCCTTTCAGAAGCCATATTGTTTTAGAGCAAGGCATCTAAAAGTTTTAAAAGTCTACCCGAATCTCTCATGGAAGAACTTTGAAATTATCATGTACAATTTTCTTAGCAAATAATTAATTTCGTGTTTCAGCGTCTTTTAACCTTAATTTAAAATAATATTAGGGATGTTTTTTATGAACTACTGAATTTCAAAAATGGCTCCCTCTAGGAGCGTGACAGTTTCTAAGTGGCGTTTACATTACAAATAATTGCACACGTGTTTTAGCGTTTTTTTAATTTTAACGTTAAATCAAAATATTAAAGGAAGAAAAGTACACTTTCTAAAAAAAGAAACGTATATTACGGCCTAAAGGTAAAATATCCCTCTATATTACAGTTTCCCGTCATATATACGTTTTATTTATCAAAAGATTCCATTTCTATGTTAAATCCAAAATCTTTCGCTTTTTCAATAGGAGCAGAGAGATTTAGGAAATCGATTTTTACTGTGTATTTATAATAAACTTGATTTCCGGGAAACAGCCTGATAAGAGTTGCTAAAATTAACCACCGATTTTAGAATAATTTTTACAATGCACTATAAAATGAAAAACTTGTTTTCTGCTTTTTATTTAAATATGGTGTTTTCGAAAGCTCAGCTACCTAATAAGCTAATAAATTATACACATCCATATTTTCCGGGTAAATGAATACCCTTTTTTTAGTTCTAGGTTACAGTCAATTAATTTCATATCATTTATCCAAATCAATAGGTAAAGTTTTGCTGTTTTCTTGAATATGTTACCATACTAAACAAATATATAGATCCAAATTGGAGGTTTGCCATATAATTTGATCCTAACGGTTTTGTTTATTAGAAACTTCGTTCAATAGGAAAGTACCAATAGCAAAGTCCCCGTTTGTCAAGATTTTCATTGTCACACTGCTGAAATTATTTTGAAATAGTTGTTTACTTTGAAAAACTTATATGGTTATTTTTCAGAAACTGACTTTAAGGCAAAATAACAATTTTTCCGTATTTTCAATATATTATGTTTAGATTTACTTACATTAGTTAGTAAAAATAGGTTTACTAAATTTCTCCAACCCAAAAACCCAAAATTTAGAATTTAAAAAGGATTAGTTTGGCTAATGAAGTAGAAATACTTTAAAATATCACTACCATTTGCTCATATTTTTTAAAAGGTTAAAACGAACGTTAGCAAAGTTAATGAAAAGAATTTTGATACCAGAATTTAATTTGAATATATTATTGTCTTTTTATCTAAAAAGGTATTATGGGAACGTAAGTTACCTAATTAGTTTTAAATAAGACATTTTAGTTTTATAATCTATTATTTCATGCCATTTGTTCAAATCGTTAGGTAAGTTTTAACTGTTTTGTTAAATAAAATCAGTTTGATTTGTCAATAGCTGGGTTTTATCCGAAATATATCCTCATCTAATAAAATATATTACAACTGTCAAAAAATATTCGTGCAATTTGAAGGGTAAGATAGAAATAAATTCTGATGGTCTAGTGTATCAGAGATCTTATAAAATACGAAAATATCTTTAACATAATCTCATTTTTTCAAGATTTTTGTTGCTATACACCCGAAATTATGTTAAAATTGCTGTTTGATTCGAAAAGCTCTTACATGGGCTGTTTTTTAGAAAAAAAAAACTTTATTGCAAATAAACATTTTTTTTTATTTTCGATTTATTTCTGATATACTGGTAAGTTAAAAATCAATTTACTACGTTCCCCCTTTTCCATTGAAAAAACTCGAAATCCTGAATTTAAAAGGGACTAATTTGGCCAATAAAATAAAAATGCGAGAGTAAACTCAAATAAATAAAAAAAAATTAAGTTTAGCACCATTATTTGCTTTTTTTTAGAAGGTTGAAAGGAATTTCAACAAAGTTAAGGAAAAGAACAGTTTTGTTTTGGAATATTACCTAAAAAACAAGGGGGGTTCTTGAAGATATTTCTTTATTTTATAATACGGATTTCGAGAAGCGAATTTAATTTAAAGATATTGACTAAAAACACAATTTTCGTTTTTATAATGTTCCAAGTTTTGATGGGATCATTGGTCTACATATGTTTCGCCTTGTTAGGGCTTTTTTAAGAACTGTATTAAAGATAAAAAGAGTTTAGTTTGATAAAATATACCTAGATTTATGACTTATAACGAGCTGTTTATTCTTACAGTTTATTGAAATTCTCAGCTGTTTATAAGTAATTGTCGACAATTATGGTGTTTTGGAAATTTTGTTGGTCACTAGTTTTTATAATTGAATTATGTTTTAGAGATTTTTTAAATGAGACTATATTTTGTCCATTAAGCAAAGAAAACTTTAATAAAAACTCTATATCATAAAACAGATTACAAAAAATAACGGATACAAAGAAAACTAATCTCCTAAAAAGAAAGAGAAAAAACAACAAAGACAGGAATTCTATAGCGTAAATACACTGAAAGCCAATCATTTTGAATCAATAAGTTATACTTCAAAATTAAGTATCAGAATCTACAATAAATTGGAAAAAAGAAAATACAGGTAGGATATTAGTTAACAATAAATATAAAATTAACAAAATGGACAGGTCAGGGATATACAAAATAAACTGTAAGAGTTGCCCAGTTCTATACATAGGTCATATTGGAAGAAACACTAGATTAAAAGAAAAATAACTTTCTTACTTAATACTTGTAAATAAAATACTGTTTACTCTTTAAGGTTTTAATGGTTTAATAGAGCTAAACTCTACATATGATTCGCCAATATTTTATTGTCTTTATTGTTAGCTTCTTTTGGGTAATTAACTCTATAGAATTTTTTTTGAATAGTTTTTTGGTTTTTCTATAATGGACTGTAGATTAGGTTTTCCTTATAACCGTTGTTTCTTGCGATTTGTTTAATAGTACAGAGTTATTAACCAAAGTTTTCTTTTCTTAATGGAAAAATGGTAAGTCTATGGATAAAACTATGAAAGGGAGATAATTTTATCTGCCAAGATTTGTTTGATGTATTATTGTATAGTCGTGGATTTTCTATAAAGTTCAAATTTGAAGTGATTGTATATTTTTTTGATATTAATATTTAAAAAGTTAATTTCATTATTTTTGCCTTTTTTTTATTGTAATTCGAATTTTGTTTAAAAATTAGTTTAGGAAGCATAAAAAGTGATCCATATTCCTCACTGTACCATCCCAAATACAAAAAACATCGTGTACATACTTTTTCCAATAAAAATTTCTTTTAATTATTGAGATGTCGGAATTAGAGATGGATAGGAAAATTTCCGATAATAAAGGCGAAATTGAAGGGTCATCAAAACTCCATCTTTCTGCTAAGAGATTTGATTATTAAATTGAAAATAATTTTGATCCATACAAACTCGTAATGCGTTCTGGAGTTTAGTTCTTTGGTTATTGTCACTGACTGTGAATGTATTTTTTACATATTTATTTTACTGTGAGTTCTTTTACCGAAATCGATGTAAAAAGTCTCTTGATATCAAAGGAAATTAGTTTTGCGTTGAAGAGTAGTATTAGATTTTTTGTTTGATCTATAAACTGCAGAAAGTAATAAACTAGTCAGTTTCTTGGGTAGTGTATGGCAAGAAGCATTGGCATAAGAAACACCTAGTATAAGGGGATGGTTTTCTTTGTGAATTTTTGCTAAATCACATAGGAATTGTGTGAAAGGGTTCAGAACTTTATAATTAACTTTAATAAAGAACTTTATACTGTAAAAGAAATCGCAAGAAACAACGTTTACATAGAAGACTTAACAATCTAAATGAAACTAAACTCAAATTTGTAAACTACAGACCACAACTTAGTCATAAATCTGTAATAGATTAAATAATTTAGATTATAGAACTATGTGCATGAACAAATTAAATGTGGGTAGGTTATTAGTTAGCAACAAAGATAAAATAGATGGATTTAATAGATTAGTATATAAAATTAACTAGACTTAAAGAACATAGAATCGCCATTTTACATCAGTAATCTAAAGTCAGGAATATCCTCCTATTATGTAGATCAAAACTATTTCATAGATTTAAATAACATTACATTACTCCATTTCGAAAATAAATTTAAAAGATTAAATTTACTAAAGCAACTATAAAAAAAACTTTAAAAGATAACCCTCATCTAGCTGCCAACCCCAATATTTGAGGTCGTCCTTCCTAGATTTAGAGTAATCAAATTAGGTTTTTAGAATAGATAGTGTATGTACAAATATTAAAAAACAACTTGAACGTCAGTCTTAAATACAGGGTGATTCCCCGGGAAATTCTTCGATCGATTGTGGAAAATCTGAAAATTTCAGTGTACTAACGTGGCCGGCTAAAATATTTTCAAGATTTCAGTACTTTCGATTATATTGGAAGTAGATGTCAACTTACTTATTTTAAATGAAACACCCTCCTAGATATTATTGCATTTTTTACTTCTTTGTAAAGTTTTAGACTTATTTCATGTATAATGCTCTATGCTTAAGTCTCACCGTTTTATTTAAATTTTTATGTTAAAAATGAATATAAATTTTTCCTATAAGGAAGTCTGTATTATTTAATTTGGGTTGGTTTTCTTATAGGCGAAGATCGACTAGTCTTTATGATATTTTGAAAATTATTAGTAGAGAGTGTTCAAAAAAGAAGAATATTTATTTAAAAAATCGTCAAAAGTTAGTTTCTTCAAATAGAAAGCACCTATTTTTATAATTTTATCATATTAAGGATTAAAAATAAGGATAAATTTTAAAAAGTTGTCTATTTCAAATATTTGTAGTTTCCAAAATATTGGGAATTTAACATTTTTCTATTGTAAAAATGCTATATGGCTTTCAAGTTGTGTTATTAGTTGACCATGACGGCGAGGCGTTGCGAAAATAAAACAATCGAACCCTACAGAATTGTCACTATTTCTTGCCATTCGACATTCATCAATAATAGTCATTCCGGGGCTATTAAATTATTTATTATTTATGGAGAATGGAATAGAGTTATTTCAAGAACATGCGATACATTCGCGATCCGATATCCACAGAGACAGAAACCAACACCACCAACTGTTAAAAGCATTATAGAAAACTTCAAGAACTTTGGATACATAAAAGCAAAAAGATATTGAAATAAACCAGTTGTTAATAATTAAAATATTGAAACTATAATTTTAGGATATTTCGCCGCATATCCGACAATATCGACAAGGCAAGTAACATTAGAGTCTGGATTATCTCAAACATCAGTTTTAAGGATTTTATGGCAACACAATTTTCATCCCTATGTATATTCTATAGCGCAACATTAAAAGACACTGATTTTCCACGAAGAGTAGAGCTATGTCAATTTATTTTACTTGTGTTACAAGAAAATGCTGTTTTTTTGGATAATATTATTTGGTCGGACGAAGTTAAATTCACAAACAATGGATTGTTTAATCGACGCAATTCCCATTATTGAAGTGACTCAAACGTACATCCATTTAGATAATTAAATTTTGAAGAGTCTTGGCAGTTTAATGTGTATTGTGCTGGAAGAAATGACGACGTCGTCACCATTTTTGAAGACCTCTAGATACAAAATACGTTTTTTAACTTATAGGTGAGCGCTACTTCGACATCTTGAAAAATTTGGAAGTGAAATATTTAGATAACTTGCCGCTCATCATAGAAATCTATTTTATCAACATGATGGGGCGCCTCCACATAGTAGTCATTTAGTCAACAATCATCTGTAAAACTTGTTTTATGATCAATGGATAGCCAAGAATGGGCCACAACTTGGACCACCTTGCTTTCTCGACCTAATAGTACTTAATTTTTTTTATTTGGGGGACACACATTAACCACTATGGAAAATTGCATGTAACGCATCATAATAGCATTTCTATAACTTAATCCTCAGTCAATAAGAAGAGGCACCCATGAAGAGTTCCTGCTTAGGTGCGAAAAATGTTTGGAAGTTCAAGCGTGTCAATTTGAACATTTACTGAAATAATTTTTGTGACTTTTTGTAACAACTGGAATATTCCTATTTCTTTTAGCTTTTATAGATCCAAAGTTCTTGAAGTTTTTTATAATCTTTTTAACAGTTGGTAGTGTTGGTTTCTGTTTCTTCGTATATCGGATCGCGTATGCATCGCATGTTCTTGAAATAACTCTATCACATTCTCCATAAATAATAAATAAGTTTAAATAATGAATGTCAAATGGCAAAAAATAGTGACAATTCTGTAGGGTTCGATTGTTTTGCTTTCGCCACGCCTCGCCGTCATGATCAACTAATATCAAAACTTAAAAGCCGTACAGCATTTTTACAATAGAACAATGTTGAATTGCCAATATTTTGAAAACTACAAATTTTTGGAGTAGACAATCCTATACAAAGTTACCCTTATTTTTAAAGCTTAATATGATAAAATTATAAAAATAGGTTCTTTTAATTTGATAAAATTGACTTTTCACGATTTTTTAAATATAATTTGTATTCTTCTTTTTTGACCATTCTTTCCTAATAATTTTCAAAATATCATAAAAAGACTACTAAAGTCGATCTTCGTCTATAAAAAAACTAACAAAAATTAAATAATAAAGATTTTCTTATAGGAAACATTTATAGTTAAGTTGTGGTCAGCAAACGTCATTTTTGACATTGAATTTTAAATATGTCCAAAAAAGGTGAGACTTAAGTTTAGAACATTACACATGAAATATGTCTACAGTTTTACGTATAAATCAAAAATGCAATAATATAAAGGATGTTCCATTTAAAATAACCAAGTTGACATCTACTTCCGATGTAGCCGAAAGTTCCGACATCTTGAAAATAAAATAGCTGTCCCCCATGCACGTTAGTACACTGTCAAATTATCAGATTTTTTCTAATTATAATTTTCCCACAATCGATGGATAAAGTTCCCGGAGAATGACCCTGTATAGTGTAATCGGTTTTTATTTATTTAACACTGAAAGTTATATAGTGTTTTTTGGCAAAATATAGAAACGATGATACTACTGACTTTGAGCTATTTTTAGGTTTATTGGTTTATAATATATAATATAATACATTTTACTTGCAAACATATACTTAAGTTCGCAGTACTTTTCATCTTTCTGTCCATGTTTCAATAGGATAATACTGAAAAAGTAAAGTAAATAGGCAAACCTTGACATATATTAATTAAATTTCATAAAATATTCTCTTATTTCATCAAAATGTAAAAATTACCATTCTAGCTATAATATGTAGATGTAAAAGTTATGCATCAATTACACAGGCGTATATGTAATATAATATAGAATTACGCACGCTAGTGTTATCATATTACTACCAAACCATATCATCGATTTGAGAAAAAATGTCAGTTTTTCTCAATCAAATCATATTTAATTCGATGTAATGGAACTGCTGTAAAACTATCTCGTATGAAAAACCAAATTTCCATCGAATATACCAGAGAAATAACATTAAGCCAGAAAATCATATCAATTTGGCAGAATCGCAAGAAGGATATGCGATTTCTAATTGGTTTTATATTTAACTATCTTTTGATTATACGTATTTTTTTACTCAAAACCGTCGTTTTTTAAATTCCTTTTATCCTATTTTTTATTGCTCGAGGATTATTCAAATTTATTGAAGCATTTCCAAACCAACTTTATGCTAAATAAACGAGGCGCCCCTTTATAATGCAAATTTTTAACAGAGGGTGCGGCATTCCAAATTAAATTTTACACGTATTTTAAATCTCATCAAAAATACTGTATTTCACATAAATATTTCCATATCGATAAACAAAATATTGTTAATAGTAAATTCTTATTCACAGTATAGTTACAGTGCGTTCGAAATCTAAGTCTGGCTTGTTTTAGATTAGCCGGAATATCAGTACATTTATATTAGAAAAATTATTTAGACTTTAACCAAATGGAAAAACTATATATTGTAAGGGTAGATGTAGTCCCTTCTAATACAGTTAGAAACAAAGCACTATCTCAGATTGCAAAGAAATATCAGAAAGGGATGAAAATCTCTCCCATGGCAGTGCAGCGCCACCTGCAGACCGCTTTCGAACTCATTGGTTCTCATCAGTACAGAATAGGCAATCACACCTCACCATAAAAATCTGTGTTTTTAATTTAATCTAGTATAGACCTATTTACCATATACCAACAGTAAACAGAACTTGCAGTTGAATGTATAAATACTTTTGGATTAAAGATGTTATTACCAACTGGAACAACCTTGTACTTTAGAGGCAGATATACTCTATAATAATATGGTTAGCGACAAAGCAATATCTTAAACTGCAAAGAAATACTAGGAAAGATTGCATGGAATACTGGGAGATGGCTTCTGACTTTATTCTTTCCCACATAAATTGATTATTTTTAAAAAATTAAAATTTTAGTAAGAAATAAAGAAATCTGCAGTATTTAAATAGTGTGTTATATATGTAATTCTCCTTTCAGGCAGAGAATATGAAAAATATATATAAAAACAGTTTATTTCCTGGAAATATCGCTCTGGTCCTCTCTCCATACGCGTTTCGATCACCTCATGATCTCGTCAGGGGAGCTGTATCGGACCGAGAGCAGCATTAGCAGGAAACAACTGATATATGAAATATAAGTTTCAAGGTATGTCGGCAGGATATTGCAACATCTACCGACCTCGATGTCAGACTGAAAAATATCGCCAGTCGGACGACATCTATGAATCACCGGACTGGTGTGAAATTTTTAAAAAATTAAAATTTTAGTAAGAAATAAAGAAATCTCTGCCTAAAAGGAGAACTTCATGTATAACAAACTATTTAAATACGGCAGAAACATTTCTTTATTTCTTAGTAAAATTTAAGTTTTTTAAAAATTTCACACTACTCCGGTGATTCATAGATATCATTCGACAGTCTGACATCGAGGTCGGTAGATGGCAGGTGCAATATCCTACCGACATACCTTGAAACTTATATTTCATATATCAGTTGTTTCCTGCTAATGTTGCTCTTGGTCCGATATAGCTCCACTGACGAGATCATGAGGTGATCGAAACGCGTATGGAGAGAGGACCAGAGCGATATTTGCAAGAAATAAACTGTTTTTATATATATTTTTCCTATTCTCTGCGGGAATAGAGAATTACATATATGACAAACTAAATAAGTTGATTAAATGACTCGCTTTTATTATGGTAGGTTGTGCTTATATACCTTGCACTAATTGAAACCAATGAGTTCAAAATCATTCCCCAAGTGGCCGTGCACTGTCATGGGAGAGGTTTGCACCCTTTCCTGGTATTTCCTTGCAATCTGAGGTAGTGTTTTGTCCACTAGTTAGATATTTTCTCATTTGTCATCTTCGGTGCTTACTAGTTGAAGATCAAGTATTTATACACCTAATTGCAAATCTAGTATATTCATTCTTGGCATACAGTCTATAGACTTCTATTTAGATTGGTTGAAAGCTAGAAAATGCCGCTACTGATTTTGAACTGTATAATTTGTCCGATATAAGTTCCTTAAATGATTCGCTTTTCCCATAGTATTGTCCTGAGAGAGGTTTCTCCCTTCCAAAGTTTTTTTTTACAATCTGAGCTACTGCTTTATCTCTAACCGTATTAGAACAGAGTACGTCTGCTCTTATTGTTAAGACTTTTTCAGTTCATTGAGAACTAAATATTTTTTCTGTTATAAATATATAATCAACTGCAAGTATAGTGTTTTTACTGTTTGAGAGTGGCATATAGTTCTCTACAATATTTAATATGAAGATTGCGTGCAATATTTGTAGATGGCGCTGGTTGTATGGGACGTACTATTTTGTTGGATATAAGTTGCTTAAAGGATTCGCTTTTCGTATGGTTGGGTGTGCTTGCCTATCCTGTAATAACGAAAACCAATGAATTCGAAATCGGTCTGCAGGTAGCGGTCAACTGCTATGGGAGAGGTTTCCACCATTTTCTGGAATATCCTTGGAATTTATGATAATGCCTTGTCTCTAACCATGTTAGAAGAGAGTACGTCTACCATTATAGTATAAGGTTTCTTCAGTTGATTGAAAACTGAAATAGTATCTCTAAAATAAATGTATTTATTTTAGATACACTGATAAAAATAACCTTAGATTTAATGTAAATTTAATGTCCATTCTACATTAAATTTAATGTTTTTTGTACCTAAAATCGTGAATAATTTACATTTACTGTAAATCTAAAACAATTTATTCAAATATCAGTTAGTTGTATATTAAATTTGATTAAATAACATCTTAAATTTCAATAAAGTAACTAAAAAGATATTTCAACTTTCTGTACATTCAAATTAATTCACATGTAGTTTGACATTAAAGGAACTTACATTAACATTCATGGTACATTGCATGAGATTCCGGGAGATGGAGCAACTCGTACTGAACTTTTTGTTTAGTATGATATAATTTGCTTAAAGGACTCAATTTTTTAATAATGAGGTGTACATGTCTAACGAAACTGACGGAAACCAATGAGTTCAAAACCGGGTTGGAGATGATGGTACACTATCTGTGGAAAAAATTTCCACCTTTTCCTGGTAGCAAAATTTTTTGACTTCATATTAATGTTGGTGCATTAAATATGTGATAACATATCTTAAATTCAATGAACATTGGAACGCATTTAATAAACGTTTATGAAATTTTCTTCCAGCACATTTACCTTAAATTTAATACATTTCCTTTTCACAATATTCCTAACTGCAAATATATTGTATTCACTGTTGGCAAACGAAATATCATTTTTTTTATTTAGAACATTAAATTAATTCTGTCAAAACAAAAGTTAATATTTGCGTTTAGGCTGTCCTTGTGCAAACAGGACGAGATGTTAAAATCGGTTCTTTAACAACCCTAGACTGTAATTCATATCGTTGTTGATATTGAGGCTTATTTTGTGCGGTGTTTGGCCACAGTAGATGGTCAAACTTATGTTTTTTCAGCATTGGATATATAAAACAGTGATTCTCAACCTATGGAGTGTACCCCCTTAGAGAGATTCCAGGTAATAAAGGGGGAGGGGGCGAATATGTTGAAAAAAATCAAAAAATGGAAAACAATATTTTTATTGAAACTAAAGCAAATAATTTAAAATACATTCCAACAATAGAAAAATTACACAGTTAGACAACATGTAAATAACACAATACGTCTTTATATTTTCATCAATAGATTTCTTGAGCCTGTCAGATATGACAAAGCTTTTTATAACAAGGTGCCAAAACTAGAAATTGAACCTTGAAATTTCCTTTCCATGTTTAGCTAAAACCTATCTATAAGCAAACGAGAAGCTCTTGCCTTCGATGCAGTAAATTGATCGCTAAATCCTGCCGAAAATTCAACTAGTAATTTGGTATAATGCCTTTAATTCGCTATTTGTCGTGAATTCCATAAATAATTTGCGTTTTCCAATTGACAGATCTTTCGAAGTATTTTGAAATGACACAGTCGTATTGTGATATTAGGTTTTCGTCAGTTTTCGTTCAAATTGTTAAATATTTATTGGTTTTCTTGCTTCGCGTTTGTATTCGTAACTCTAGTTTTCTATAAAAATTATTTTCCTTGTTAGTCATTCGCAAGATATGGGTATGGTTTCCACGAAGTTGTTAACTTAAGGAATAGATCAATTTTATAATAGATAAGTGATCTAGTAACAGTTCTCTTTCTAGACGCATCTCCCCTTCCAAAAATATTACTATTTCATCTTTCAATTCCTAAACATCCTAGAGAAATTTGTTACCTGATAACTACCTTGGTTGAAGAATAAAACAGCAAGGCCAAATATTATGCACCCATATCTTTGTGAAAGACAAAAATGGGTCTTGATTTTAAAGGCCTCACTGTTATACAGGATGTCCGGGAAAATATAGGAAATTTCCCGAATATGAAAAAAACACATAAAAGGAATACTTACAAGTTCATATAAACTTTTTTCGTATAAGCCTCCTGTTCGGATATATAGGCTCCCAAAGAGCTGCAATAGAATCAAGTTTTTTTACACATAATTATAAAACCACCAAGCACATTTAATTTTTTTTAATATAATGTATACAAGGTAAGATCCTTCAAATTGTTATCCAAAAAAATGTTTTGAATTACTCACAGCTGCAGGGACGGACTAGCTGTGACACTCATGACCCCATTTCTTTACGCTCTGTATGATTAAGAACTTGGAACAACGTTTTTTTACATACCTTTAACTATTGACTAAAAATTAAGTACTCTTCGTTCTTGTCACAAATCCTAACCATTTTTGAAGAAACATAATTTAATTTACATCATGTATTTGGCATATTTCGATAAAAGATATATTTTTGTTCGTATCAAATGTTCAGCCTTCAACCTTATGATCGAAAAATTTAGAGTATGCCTTTTTAGTTAAAAGTTTCTAATTCTGTGAATTGCAGTTCGACCTAGGTTCGTAAAAAATGTGGGTTTTATTTTATCGGAATCAAAAACAAAGTATGGTTGTTGCAAACGTTGCTAAGTAAAAAAAAATATTTGCATTTTAGAACTTGTCAATTTTCAGATTGCTGGCACTTTGATTCTTTACTTGGATATTAATTTACTGATTTTTGGATTTCGTGGTCAAATTAATTGTGAAATAATTCGAAATATGGAATATGCGTTTATTGAGTATGCAGATATGCATCTGATGTATGGTCTTGCATTTTGCAATGTTTTGGAAGTCAGGAGGTTATATCACGACAGATATCCTAATCGTACTCTTCCAGATCAGAAAACATTTCAACCACGTCCAACGTCTAAGGAAGAATGGTAGGCAATTCCATATAATAAGATAATATTATTAAATTTATTCATAATTTTAGGAAATTTTGGGAAAAGAAGTACTGAGAGGAAAATATTTTAAAAGCTGTAAAATGGCACTTCTTCAATGAGCACTCGAAAATTATCAGCACAGTTTAATACGTCGGAAACATAAAGTTCTTCAAGAACAACCGTTATATCCATATCATTTGATAAAAAGTGCATGAACTGACTCCTGAAGATTTTCCCCGTAGAATGCAGTTTGCAAATTGGCTATTGGATCAGCAGCGAAATAATGTAAACTTCATTAGCACTATTCTCTTTACGGATGAAGCAGGGTGTTCGAAAATGGTATTATAAATTTAGACAACTCACATATATGGGCTGATGAAAATCCTCATGCAACTATTGTTTCGCATCACCAATATCAGTTCCCATCACTTAATATCTGGGCAGGTATTATTGGTAATTTTTTGATTGGCCATTGGTATTGCCATCACGACTAAATAGAGAACTTTATTTGGAGTTAGTCCAGAACGATTTTTACGATTTAGTAGAGCACTTACCATCTGAAACCCGCCAAAACATGTACTACATGCACGATGGGGCGCCACCTCATTTCAGCGTTGCTATGCGGGAGCACCTGAATAACATCTATTCAAACCGTTGGATAGGTAGAGGAGAACCTACTGCCTGACCTCTTCGATCTTCGGACCTAACATCGTTGGATTTTTATCTGTGGAGACACCTCAAAACCTTGGTGTATTCGACTCCGGCCGATAGTAAGAAGGAACTTCTACGAAGAATCACGTTTTATTATGATCAAATAAGGAATAATACTAAGTTAATGTGGCGGGTACAGCAGTCCTCAATTCGTCGTGACCGCGAGTGTATGAGACTTCACAGAGCGTATGCTGAACCATCTTACGAAGTTTTAAACTAATTAATTAGTTTAACTTTTTAGTGAAACTATGGTGACATGGGCAAAATCCTCTTTTTCATGTTCAACCCGACAGAAGTTAGGGGACTAACAGTGTAAATAAAATGACGTTTTTTCGAAAACGGTTAGGATTAGCGACATGAATGAAGAATACTTAATTTTTAGTTAGCAATTAACGGTCTATGAAAAACGTTGTCCAAAGTTCTTATCATACAAGGCGTAAGAAAATGGGATCATGAGTGTCACAGCTAGTCCGTCCCTGCAACTGTGAGTAATTTAAAACATTTTCTTGGATAGCAATTTAAAGGGTCTTACCTAGTATATTATAGTCTTACCTGGAATACATCATATTAAAAAAAATTGAAATATATCTAGTGGTTCAATAATTATATGTAAAATCTTGATTCTATTGCAGCTCTTTAGGAACCCATATCTCCGAAGATAAGGCTTATACGAAAAAAGCTTATATGAACTTATAGTATTCTTTTCAAGTGTTTTTTTCATATCCGGAAAATTTTCCACATTTTTGCAGATACCCTGTATAATTCACATCAGATATAACAGTGCCCAACACAATGTTCACACCAAAACTTACCAAAACTTATTTCTTCGACAGCAAGAAGTTCACTGTAAAACATAGAGTCTAGATCATCTGTGGAGATTTCTACCTTACAAATATTGTAAGGACCTATAATCGTCCAGAAATTGCACCATCTGGACATATTCCAACAGAGTTTTCGCATTATATGTTTGTAAATCCATCGCAAAACCCACGAGATATGAAATTAAACGAAAATCCTTGTTGAACTGAAAAAAATCTGTAGAGAGTTGTAAAAAAAAATTTGATGATCTTCAGATATATCACCAATCCGACGAGCAACAATATTATTTACTAGGTAGATAGACCGCAGTTGTTTGGTATAATAAAAGCGTGCGGCTTTTTGAATCTTGCTATTTGATACAAAACTTTCTAAGAAGATAGTAAAGCATTTTCATTAACAAACACAGCATTTTAAAAGGCAAATTGTTACTTTTTATACAAGTTTAGTTTAGCAACAGCTTGTTTGGTTTCATATTGTCCATCCTCATAATTTTTAAACAAATAACACAAAGATCTTTCTTCATTTCTTTGGTTCTGTCATACCCAAATTTTAAATAATGTGCTTTTTTCGGCACTATATTTTCTTGATTAATCTTGATTAACCTTAGAAATGACGCTCTTCTCTGTGCTTGTAGATGTTTGATAATCATTTCATATTCATTTTTGCCTAATTCCAATAATGATATTTTTTTAAAAAATTGTTTTTTCCACGTATATTGGAACTGCTACACTATCTGGTAATGAATTCAATATATCTTTGGTAAGATTCAAATACTGCATATAAGCTACGCAGTTACATCCATACTCGAAAGTCTATCTCTAGTAAACTCGACGTAATATTATTACTTATAGGCAGATATTGAACTTGTAATAATATATCAAGATCAAAGAACTGAATAAAATAAATTTATTTTGAACTTTTAAAAAACGGATCTCAATTACTGAAAAGTTGGGAAATGCTGTCATAGATATAAGAAACAGCTTATTTATCGCCGGTTACTTTGCAATAAGAAATATTATGTTAGTTTCATATCTGTGGGGGACTAAGTTAAGTGTTTGGCGCCGATTTGATTGAAACTAACCGGGGTGGTGGATAATCTAGAATAAGGAGACATATATTTATTTTCTCTGCGGTAAAACATTTGAAAGGAGAAAAACATTTTCCAAATCTCAAACCCAAAGTCCCTAAAAAATGTAATGAATGTATGCGGCGATCTAACCAACAGAGTTGCATTTATTTTTCTATTAGAAGTAAACGCCATTTTGTTTCGTCACCATCTATCATTTTAATCTTGGGATATGTAGAAGAAGTTTAAATCGGTGATAGTATTTACCAATTCATGAGGTTTTTCTAACGATAAAAAAATACGTGTCTAATTATTTTTTGCTATTCACCACCTGGAAAGTTTCAGACAAATCAGCATCGGACATCCCCCTTAGTCCCATTGTAGGAGGCAAATAGCAGATATAGAAACAGAGAACATAGCAATTTTACCATTAAACCAGAAAAGCTAAATTTTATCTTATGAAAGAGATTCTCGTTAATTTTAATTTAATAACGATAAAATTCAAAAAAAAATCACAAAAACACATTAAATGAGTTCTTTTCTTACAGTTTTTTTAAGATAAATATAATATTAAAAATTTGAACGTATGTTCTAAATAATGAGTAGTGATAATGCTGAATATTTTGATCTTTAATTTTATATGTGTCGTTTACTAAATAATTTAGTTTTTACCCAAGTAAATACGCATGATTTACTGAAAAATTATTATCTATCTTTTTTATAGAAGCTTCAAGTCCCATAACAATTAAGTAAGTTTTAAAGTCGAGAAGAAAGTAACTGCTTAGTGATTTTTTTCCTCGGTATACAAAAATATTTACTATATATATGAATTTTTCTAATTTTTATGAAAATCAGTTTTCCACACATATATGGACTATATAATATTTGTTAAAAAATCAACCAAGAGACGATTACTTGATGCATCTTTTTTCCAGAAAGTCAATTATTTCAAAAAATGTGATTTCTTTCAATAAATCCGTCGAACAAATACCGATTTTTCCAAATGATAAATATAAAAATAACATTTATTTAGTATTTTTAACAATAAATAAAATTTATTAAAAAAATTGAACCAACTTCTAAAAGTACGCTAAAAAGTGAAAAATAACTATAAATTTTTATGACATTGAAATCTTTCAAGTCGACGCAAACT